>JAWNKX010000400.1:0-345000 GCA_035041755.1 Cacoxenus indagator
GGAAGTAACTTGGGCTTGCAATGACATAATCGCATCATCCTTAGCTTTAATGCTATCGTCCGATTTGCGAATGAGGTCTTGAGCAACCTTCAGCTTCAATTCTGTGCTTGTTTCTTGATCCTCAAATTTTTTAGCATTTTCGCGCTCTTTGTCTAAATCTTTTATGCATTGGCTAAGGCGCGTCTGTAGTGCTTTCACTCTAGATATACAAAATGAGTCATAGTGCAATAAGTTGAGTCAAATCGCTCTACTAGAGCGCAACAAAAAACTTACTTTTTATTCAGTTCATTATTGTTTTCATGCAAATTAGAGTTGTCATCTTTGATAGCGATATTCTCTGATTCATACCTTTGACGAACAATTTTTTCTTGCTCCAATTGTTGGATGAGCTGAATCTCCATTTCGAGAAAATCACATACCTCAATTATGGTAGATTGACTCAACGATATAGCGGCTGTATTTATCGAAAGAAGAGGTAGCGAACGTTTTAGTCAAAGGCTAACACCACAGAACAGAGTGGATACTCACGTAATTTAGCTTGCTGACGTCTGTTGTTATCAGCGACGCGACGGAAATGCGCATTGACGGGTGTGGATTCAAATGCATATTTGAGTTTCGTAGACAAAGACTGAACTGTTGATGAAGAGTCGAAGAGAAAAATAAAATCAAATTGGATTAGTCTTAGTTGTTGTTGTGGTGGTTGTAGAGGAGTTGGTATTCTGGCGAGAATACCATTTCAAAGGGTTGGCATTTCTTGGCCAGAAAATCTCTGGTCGATCCTATCTTAGTCCTAACACGAATACATATTATTTCTCCAATGGCACTTACGACTTTTAGACCTGGTGCATTCCGGAGCCAGGTTAGGTGCTATTAGTTTATGTGGTATTCCAAATGGCGGAGTCATACGACCATGAGCCTTGAAGGCTCTCTGATTGTTTATTCGCAAATTAACTGGGACCGTTGATTGACAAAGCAGGATTTCTTTCAACTCTGGTGCTTGCTTAAAATTTCCACAATCCACTTTGGATGTTGCCATTGCTCGGATTTCTTCGTTCCTTTTCGACGTAGGTAGCGGTTTAATATTTGCCAGATTTTCTAATATTGAGGGCACAAATGCACGCCTCCTTTGCCCTTGTCTTAGTGGATGATTTTGCTCATCGAGCTCGTCCGAAGTCTCACATTGCTACAACTTTTTCCTAAAATGAGTGACATAAATTAATAGATTAGGCACATTGTAACACACAAACGGAATTTCCCGTATGTTATATAGAGAAATATTTAAAAAAGTACTATGAAAGCATTTCAAATTTGAGAGCGATCTGTGAACCCGTCAATGTACCCTCCGGTACCACGAAATGATGAGGTGCTAACGACTACAGCAGACTAACGATGATATTCGTTTTTTTGTTGTTGTCATATTTTCCATCAAAATTGAGTCTATTAAAGCTATATTAATGGAATTGGTATTAAGGCTATACCGGTAAGCGCTTGTGAATGGTGGTTTGATGCTTGGTTAAAAGGCCAACGAATGAGTGCGTCATCGAGAAAAAGGATTTTCGAATAAGTTTATAGCTTACCTTGAGGGAATCCATTTTCTGATTTATTGTTGAGTTTCACCCTGAAAAAGCAAATATAAAATGGTTATATTAATCACTTAAAGCTATTCTCTGAGGTCGGTGTATGTCACTAACCTTGAAATGATTCCTAGTGAATAATGCTGTTCCCTCTGTGGGAGTGTCTGAAAATTATAGTTTGATTAGATAACAAGTAAAGCAAAGTAAGGCAGATACAATTTATTTTTTTATAATTAAATTTAAAGGAAGTTTGTAGTGGCATCTGTACTTCAAGACTTCTGAATATCAAAATGGAATTTGGGCAAAATGGAAAAACCCCCAACTTAACAAAATTGACCTCAATACTCGTAGAACATTACTCCTGTTACTTGGAATACCCGCAGTAATGGTAAAATGAAAAAAACGGTAATTTCTGAAGGCGTTATATGCTTCACTGAAAAACTATCTCGAAAACGATATATATTAATTTCCAGTAAATTTAAGCTATTGAAATTTTACAGTGTTTCTGTGAATGCACCAACAACAACATGAAACAAAAACAACATTTCTCACTTAAGCTCAATAGATTCACAAACAAAAGAACTTGAACTTCATTCAATGGCTTGTGTGGCAGGCAGTCTTCTAATCTCCTATTGGTTGGATGCGGCCGTTTCCATATTACAAATAGAAAAAGGGCCGTGCGAAATTTCAGCTTTTTAGCTCAAACACTACCAAACACAAACAGTTTTCCATTCATTCAGACGGACGAACATTGCTATATTAGCTCGTCTCAATGAGCTGATCAAAATAATACATAGTAAGACATAGTTGATGAAGAAAGAGGTTACTATTTCCTATAAATCCATATCACCAAAAACGAAATGCATTTGTTTACTGAGTAATTTGTTTACTGTATTGTGATACTGAGTGAACTGAAAAAAAAATCCATCTCTTCCGTACTGCTTCTTTTTATATTAAAAACCCGAAGTAAATCGAAGTCCTTCAATGCCCACAACATTCGTGAGTCAATGATTCAACGAATTAAAACTTTTGCGCAAATCGGTTTATTATGAAGAGCGGCCAGTAAGATGTTGTTACAGAGGCAATTATAAAAATTAACGACATTAGGAATGGGACTAGTTGTGTGGTTGGAACCCAACCAAGAAATTGGATGATTCTAATGACTTCGGGACACTTGACCACTTGTTTTATATTCACGTTTTTTTGTTATTGATTAGTGGTTCTTATTTTTGCGCACTTACCGTTTTATTATTTAATACTTTGCTTGTATTTCCAATTGTTTTTGCTTCCTACCCAATTTTAGTCGATTTCTTTATATTGTCTGAAAAGATGTGTGATGATGACAATCAAACCAAATGAATGAAATGAAAGCTAAACCAAAGTTGGTTAAATACTGAAAAAACAATTTTTTTTCAACAATTGATAGAGTTCCAAACGAAAAAAAAAGCCAACTTTATAAGAATTAAACTAAAGTTAATTACATCCTTTTTACAAAATTGATCTTATTCTCTGAAGAAACGATAGTTATTGACCGGTATATTGAAACCAGTTAACGCTCCAATCGATTAATAAAATGATTGTGAATTTCACCATGCAACTGAAAACCACACTTTGTCTTCTCAAACATTTCAGCTTTATTTGACCGATGTGGATCAAACCGGCAAGTGTACCTGCAACTCGTATTAAGGCGATGCATGCCTCACTGCAATAAGGCTTGATGACCTTTACTTGTTTTAATTTACTTTCCATTGCCTAACCTAATGAAGATTGAAAACATGACACAATTACTCTCAATAGGATCACTTGCCCAACAATGAACCTCAACAATATACCCATACCACAGGATATCCGTAGCATATTGCAAACACCTCTATTTGCGGCTTATATAAATCAAGCATATTATTGCCAAGAAAACTTGCATCAAAATCAAGATTCGTCACTGGATTCGATTAAAAGGGCCTGTCCTTGTATACGTTAGGTATGGCCTGTCCGTCAAGATCTGCCATAAATAATACGAGTAAGTTACCTAACATGGGTTTGAACCTATAGAATCAAGGAGTAACTCAGATTGATAGAAACCTCCGGATTGATAGTACACTGGGGAAGCACTACAAGCTGACGCTAACTGATGATTTGGAAAAATAAACATGAAGCTTAATTATAACGAGAAAATAAAGTGATGCGCGACTAGTGAATCATCCGATCACATCACATTTGTTGATGTATTCAGTATATGAAGTATTAGCAAGTATTTGGCTATGAAGTACATAGATTAATAAAGTAGGCAGAACAAAACCAAAATGGACTTCGTTTCCAAAACACCGCAATCAGCTGGTTAAGCTTTGCGGGTTTTCTCGTAAGAAAATAAACAATGAGAAAAACTGTAAACATATGGTAGTGTCAAAACACACGGAAGTGAACATTTTAAACCTCTCTTATTAAAAAAATCGGGAAGAAGTTAACTCTAATATTGCACAACTGGTCTTGCAAGAGAGATGATGCTACAGCCGGATCGCTATCACTAACCAATAGAGCAGCATCCCGCATATGTTGGAAGTTTCACCCGAACAGGTGATGTGGGGTCATGTGGCCTACGTCCAGCAGCGGAGGAACTTTAACCAGACATAATCCTTCGCAAACCTTCGACAGTATTGGTAGTAAGCGGATTAGCCGGTGTATAGCCTTTACATGAAGTCATGGGTAAAGTTTAAATCCTTTCACATTCTACTTCACTCTAAATTTTACCACCTTAGGATATAATAATATCACGATTCTGGGATTACTGGTTTCAGGATCTTCGAGGCTAAAGCCTAAGTTAATAAATATTTTTTATTTTTTTTAAGATGAAATTAATTTAATTTTTTGTGTTTAAATGTTTTTGAATAAAAAATATTTAAACACAATATAATAAATAATAATATTATTATTATTTTATTATTATTATAAATATTATTATAATAAAATATTATTATTATTATTATTATTATTATTATTATTATTACTATTATTATTATTATTATTATTATTATTATTATTATTATTATTATTATTATTATTATTATTACTATTATTATTATTATTATTATTATTATTATTATTATTATTATTATTATTATTATTATTATTATTATTATTATTATTATTATTATTATTATTATTATTATTATTATTATTATTATTATTATTATTGTTATTATTATTATTATTATTATTATTATTATTATTATTAGTATTATTATTATTATTATTACTATTATTTTTATTTAATTTATTTATTCAACTCATCCCAAAATTGCAGGAGTTGGAACTTAACCTAGAGCAGGAGAAATGCTTACGCCAAAGGTATGAATCCGAGATTATCGATGTCAAAAGTGACAACAGTAAATCGCACGAAAACATTGATGAGCTGAATAAAAAGTAAGTTTTTTGTTGCGCTGTAGTAGAAGATTTGACCCAACTTATTGCATTTTGACTCATTTTGTATATCCAGAGTGAAAGCACTACAGGCGCGCCTTAGCCAATGCATAAACGATTTAATCAAAGAGCGCGAAAACGCTTATGAGCTTGAAGATCAAAAAGCAAGTACAGAATTTAAGCTTAAGGGAGCGAAGGACCTCATTCGCAAATCAGACGACACCATTAGAGCTAAGGATGATGCGATTATGTCATTGCAAGCTCAAGTTGCTTCCTTGGAGTTCAGCAAAAACTCCTTGGAAGAAAAAGTCACCAGATTGAGTCAGGTGTGTACGAAAATATATCATTGGACATTATTATAATTTTTATTATTATTTTTATTATTATTATTTATATTTGTTATTTTCATTTCTTGATTTATCGTTACTTTTCAGAAACGAAATAATCAAAAGGACTTCAAAGAGAAAATGAAACCCTCCTACAACGTTTTACCGTAAGTTTTTACATTTACCCCGTTTTTTTTTTCTTTTGGTACCAAAATGGCAACTAAGTGTTTTTATGTAACCTATATAATGTACGTACTTTAAAAATATACTTTAGTCAATAAGGCCTGTTTTCTATATAAATCGCAAATATAACGATAGACTGAATCGAAATTTGTGTAAATTAAATTAAAAATTTTTTCCTTTTTGTACTTTTTTTGTTGCTAATTTTTGGAACGTACATCTTGAAGTGAAGAAATATTTTCTACCTTTAATGAGATTAAAGCCGAAATTGATAAGGAGCAAAAGAGTTATAACGAGGTGAGTTTGTGATTCAGGCTTTGAAACTACGAGACATTTTACATTTCAGACATTCTCATTTTATAGTCCTTAAAGGAAACCATGTTGGCGAAGGAGAAACTGAGGAATGCATTTTCGGGGGCACTCATGGAAGCACAGGAGCAGAGACATGTAATCGCAAAGTTTCAAGAAAAAGAAAATTGTTATAACAGAATGATTGAAAAGGTATTTAATCCATACGGATGTCCTAGAAAAGTAGATTTAGTATGGCAGACTATCGAAGATTCTGAACACCTTTATGCTCGTTTTTGGGAGAGATTTACCCGATAATGATTTCATATTCACATTCATGTTATTCACATATACGTTATGCAAACCTTTAAATTAGCTTGTATATGTATCACTATATACAAGGCCATTTACGTCACATGGAAGAAGCCGCGACGGTTAATTTTTCATTTTTGAAACACAATTTTTTTAGATTGCACTACCACTATCGTTATACACTACCACTCAGAAAACCTACAACAAAAAATAAATCTGTCAGACACAATCTCCACTCCAGTACCAAAAATGTTAAATATTTCTTCTTCAGCTACAAATTGAATTGAAATGCAAAGAAATAGAGAAACAAAAGAAAAACATGGCCAATTCATATGATAATTTAGTAAAACAAGAAGCGAAGAATGCCGAAATGCTCGATGAGATTGAGCAACGCAAGGACTAGAAGTGTTCGCTGTGTTTTCAGAGGCTCTTTTGTATTCGGCTGGCTATTCCTCATTTTATGGAATAACTCTAATAACTCTGCTCTTCGTACAGCCTAAAGGCTCATTGTTAAACTCAGTAAATTAACATTCCATGGAAAGAGTCCCCATATCATTTAGCAGGTAATTATTATTCTTCATGCATTTTCGTGCTACTGTAATTATATTTTGACAAAATTCACTTTCACAGTAATATTATTCAACGCATCCTTGTCAATGACTTCGCACTGAATGAAGTTGCCGACGTCAAACCTGCTCAGCGAGACGATGGAAATCACTCAAATGTCTATTTATGTTAATTTCTATTCCCAAAATTATTTATCAAAATTGTTCTTTTTTTTATAAATTTTAATTTGGAATAAATTACAAAATGAGAAAATGACATTCTTTTTGGAGTTTTATTTGATCCGAAATTCCGCTTCTCACTAATGTTAAACAATGGTGGCCCGACAACTGCAGGTTAGGGTTCGCTTCATGGAGACCAATAAATTCAACTTTCTTCTTTTCAAAATAATGAATAGAGATGAATTTCTAGTTTTGATGAAACATTTTTATGGGATAAAACCCCGTTGAAACGAAAGCATGGCTTCGTTTAAGAGACGCCTTATGTTAGAGTGAAAGTGCAGTTGGTAGATTTGGCGCTGTTGCTGACGATGTTCCAGGGCTTGACCAACGGGTGGAATATTTTCAGGTAGCGGTACATTTTGTCTGCCGCTTCGTTCAGTATGACGAAGTTGGGTAAAATTTCCGTGTCGTCTGCGTAGGTGCAGGACAGCTAATTTCTTGGTCGTTGAGCTTCGTCAGCAGTTCGAAGGTGCATAAGGAGTAGTGAGCACGCTGCCCCGCGTGACACCGGCCCTCATACGCCTGACGGTGGACATTTTGTCCCTTAAAGCAACGGAGAATGTTCGTCATTTAAGGAAGTTTTGCATAAGTTGGAACTGTTGGGACAACACTCCTTACATGGGACCACCTTGTTGTTGATTCGGTCTCGTCCGGGGCTCTGGATTTGAAAGAAAGAATTTACAAAAATTCATAGAAAATTCCCCTTCTTCCATTTTCAGCTCAACCAAAAATTGCAGGTGTTGGAACATAACCTAGAGCAGGAGAAATGTTGGCGCCAAAAATTTGAATCCGAGAATATCGATATCAAAAGTGACAACAGTAAATCGCATGAAAACATTGATGAGCTGAATGGAAAGTAAGTTGTTTGCTGCGCTCTAGTAGAGCATTTTGACTCATTTTGTATATCCAGAGTGCAAGCACTACAGGCGCGCCTTAGCCAGTGTCATAAAGACTTAGAAGAAAACGCTAAAAAAAATTGAAGATCAAAAAGAACTGGGAAGTGAACTGCAGCTTTCACAGATTAGAAGAGATATACATTAATTGCTAAATCAAACCAAGTAAAGATGTCCTAGACAACTAGAGATTTTCTGGCAGACAACCGAAGATTCTGAAGGACGTTTTGCTTCTATGTCAGTTGAATATGCGAAATTCTTGACAGATAGGTTTCATTTATTCAGCTTGTTAGCTAGATTAGCTCTCCGATGAGTGGGACCACTATCAAGCTGTGCCTATGTTTAAACAATGAATCCTGAGTATCTTCAACATATGGGAATGGCACAAATAAGCCAGTCTGACCAATATTCTTCAGATAAAATATTAATAAAAATATGTGGAATTCAAAACGGTAACTAATGGGGAATCACAAACTGCATCGAAAACCGCAAGCAAAGAAAACACACAGAAAACGTATGCTGAACAATCCGTCCAATGGGATTTTCAATAATACCCTCGGTTAGATGTGTGGGTCTTGGTGGTACAGTAAAGTATGATGTTAGCCTGCTACGCTAACATCATAAAGATCATGGGTTTAAGTTCCTATTTTAGGTCGCAAACATTTTTATTTTATTTCGTTTTAAGAAAAGAGTTCATTGTGTGTGGCATTAAAAATTTTATTCATGAAATGTTTTCCCATCTTAAGTAAGAATTTAAGCATTTTATAATTTTTACCAAATATGAACTTTTATTGTATTAACTAATCTTTTGTCAATAAAATTTTTATTGCTTCATTTTATTGCCATTATTTCTTATTAGAGATTTGATTACAAATTTTCCATTCGAATGCAAGTTTGTGTTTGCGAAGAAATAACTTAAAGCTAGAAATTTTTAAATTTTAAACTTTTAGTTTTTTACTATTATTATTTTTATTTATCTATTATTTTTTGTGTCATTTATCACAGCACTTCTTGATTTTATTGTGCAAAATAAATATTAGTTATATTTACCGTTACGTTAATTTGTTTCATTGTGGCTAATCAATCTCAAAAAATTTAAAAAAAAGGAGAATAGTCTACCCAGAAACTATGGATCCAAAGAGATAACTACGAGTACGAAAAGCATCATAAGAAAGACAGTATTATCCTTCAGGATAATTTATTTCGTCAAACATCCATTAACTCATGGGTGAAGAGTATTACACTTTCAGCATAGCCGCAGATAACCAAATGGTATCTCTGATGCATTTGGTGTAAAATACATAAAACATATAAAAACAATAATACCGAAATAATTTGTTTCTATATGTTTTTTAATTAAGTGAAGAAAAAATGGCTTTATAATGTGGTTTTGATATTTGGAGAATTCTATTTATTTTGAGTGTATGAGTTTTTGATTATATATGTGCATTATATGCATTATATACGTAAAGCAAAATTTATCAAACCACTGAATTTATCACATTTTTGCCTATCATGCTGTATTACAATTAATTCTGGAGACTATCTGGACTTCGAGGGTTTCAATATGCATGAGCTATGTGAGCCTTAATGTTAGTGTTAGTGTTAATGTTAGAAAGTGACTCTACAGAGCGTCTTTTGACTGATATCTTGTGACTCTTATCTATCTATATATATAAAATGGTTTGTGCATTTGTTTGTTAGAAACGCATGTTCTCAGGATCTATCAGAGCATTCGAGCTATAGTGTTTATCTTGGATTCGGTTTGAAGTCTGATGTGTTTTTTTATTATTATTTTGTTTTGGACCGGGTAGATGGTCTTGAGATGGGGATATTTAATTTATTCAGATTTACGTATATTTAAAAAGTTTTTTGATGTGTAGACAAAGTAGGCACCGAGTTTCTCATTCAACTTTATAGAATCTCATTGTTCAATGTAACGGCAGTCTCTTCTATTTTGTGATCCAAGTTGTAAGTAAAGTACGCCCTTTTACCATATTGGAATAGGTTCTTCTGTTATTTCCCACTGCCTTACTCAATAATAAGTACAGACAACACAAATTTGTTTCCTATTAATATCAACAAATGCACAAAGTTTGAAAGCAAAACAACGTTTACGAGTAAAGCTAGTTGTATATAAAGGGAAATACTATCAGAACAAATAATCTAGTATGTGGTGCGTTCAAATATATGCGTTCTACAATATACACAATTAATTTTATAGTCTTTGGGGCACACAAACCAGTAAATAGTAACCAGTAACATTCTTATTATTAATAATGTATACTCTTTAAGAGTAAACAGCGAACGAAAAATGTTGTGCTTAGTTTTGTCTCCTTCTTGCCCCAATCATAGTGAATATCATATATAAAAAAAAATATATTAAAAAGCCAAACAAAACGATGAGCGCAGTACTTTTGCGCGTGCTCAACAGAGAGTATACGTTTATACGTTTTGCAAGCAACTCACAAATCCAAATGCAAAAATTAAGAAGAAGCATTACAAAAACAACGAAAAAACGTTAAAAAAAATATATATTTGCCTTTAAAAATTAAAAAAGTATGCCACGACCTTTTTACTATAATTATTTACATTTTAAACCAAAAAAAGAAAATAAATTGGTTACAAATTACGAGCAGCAGAGGGAAACAAAGGCAGATGTAAACTTTGTTTTATATATATAGATAGAAGATAACCGCTGCGTGAAAATCTTCAGCTGATTTACTGCCGAACTACAAACTAACTATATGGATAGACAAACAGGCTTATTTAGAAATTATTCACTTTCAAAGTATAAACCAGTAAATCCAGATTAGCGTTAGTAATCAATCCATGAAGAGTATGAAAAATGATGATATAATTTATTTCCAAAAAAAAATAAAAAAATTTAATTCGAGTTTTGTCTTTATTAATGGTTTACTTGTTGTTCAAGTGGCGTTTGGAGTATTCATATTTGCTTCTAAAATTTATTAATTAATGGAGCTACTTAGGTTTGTGCATTGTATTTATACGAATGTTACTTCTGTATTAAATTTGTTGGCTGAGCCAGTGGCTAGGCTATGATTATTGAAAAAATATTCAGCTTTATTTTAGTTAGAAAAATTTGATTTTACCTACATTTGCATATTTCCTAAATCGTTTTCTCTGTTCTAAATTGGAAGAGTTCATTTGTCTATAATCATTTGTTAACGTTATTAATTTATGCTATGCATAAATAATTAATTGAGTTTATAGCTTGTACGCTTCGAATGCGCGCCCATTGATATATCTAAAAATAGTTCGGATATGATTTCACTTTGCGTGTATTGTCTACAATGTTATTGCACCTAGATACACCTTGGTTGGTTGGCTGGTGTTTTATGTAAATCAGAATGCAACTCTAATGACAGTCGAGTCGAGTTTGAATCACGTTTTCTTGCTTCAAAGTTGGTGCAAAATGTGTACTTATTTATTCATGGTTCTTTCAAATATTGTAATGTCATTAGACATTATTTTTTTCTTGGCTTTTTGTTGTTGTTTTATTATTATTAATATTATTTTTTATTATGTTTTCTTCAAGTTTTAACTAGTTAGTATAGCTATTGACAGAGTTAAAAATCACGAAACTTGTGCACTTATTGCGTATAGTGTTTGTCATTTACAGTTTTATTGTTTTTGATTTGCTGTATAAAAATATACATTTATTTTGTATTTTGTGTGTCTACTGTCGGCGGCGTTCTAGAATGCTTGAAGCGGCCGGTATAGGCCCGTGTAGCCACAGAGACGTGCGCGCAGCGCAGGAATTAAAAAGGCAGCAGATGAGATGTCTTTCAGTAGATCGGCACATTCACTGACGAGCAGATACATTTTGTCACCCTTCTGCGAGGTGCTTTTATGCAGCGCGATGCGACGCAGGCCCGCAGCTCGTGGTAAATATCTGTAAGTGAGATAGAGAGATAGAGAGAGATAGAAGGTATTAAAAGGAATTCTCTTTTTATATGTCAAGTAGAAAAGCGAAAACCATATAATGTAAACACACCTGTACAACATCCTGGCACCTGTCCAGTATAACCAATTCTTCTCGAAGCGCTCACCGTCATCGCCCTCGAAAACCTTTTGAAAGCACAATGGGAAAGCGAAAAGTTAAGCGAAATCAAATGCAACGACAACGGTTTAATTAATTAAATTTCAATATTTCATGAGTTTATCTGCTATGGCTGAGTTTGTCAGATTACTCGCCTTGAACACGCTGATTATGTAACCCGTCGCTGGAGTTTGGGTTTTTTTGAAGCTACCCACTTCGTTGGTCGCAAGCACTAGTGGCGGCCGGCAAATCGCAGCTACTTCGCTGTACAGGTCTAAGGTGTGTGCGGCAGTGTATCTATGTAATACAAGAAGAACGTCATTGTTACTAATAATTAGATCCTGTTGCTATTACATATATATTATATATATTATAGTCTATTAGTGGACCCGGCTGGCAGATGTTTATCTAAGATAGGAAGTAAAATTGTCGGTATGAGAACAATGAATTTTCCATCTTCAATCCACATCTGGTCAACGCTTGTCCTTGCGCCTTATTTATGGTCATTACAAAGCCCAAACGAATAGGAAATTGTAGCTGAATTGGTGTGTCCGCAGGTGTGCATGACAGCAATAACTTCGCTCCTCTGAATTTTCTATTCAACATTGTCGATTCTGCCAGTGCAGAATTATGTTGTGTTAGTCCACGCAAATCGAATATTTTACAAATTCATTAACATTTGTCGAACGATTTGAATGGCAATAAAAGCCTTTGTTGTGTTCGAATTTTGGTTTAGCTATGTGAAAAATAATGCCAGTGCCCTAAAAAGATATGCTGTCGCGATAGCAACCTGCTGGTTCCAAAGCTATCCTAACTTTCAAGCTGGAACTAACACATTTCCGAAATTTCTTTGAAATCGATTGGTTGGTTTTGAAGAATAGCGTAGATGAATATAGTGACACTTGTGATCTATATATTATTACCCATTTCAAATGTTTAGAATAGACATAATAAACGTTCTTAGAAAAAAACAAAATCGAGAAGGTGCGGAAAACTCACTTAAGAGTTTTTGGCTCGAATTTCGAAAGTGAAGAAACTCGCATGCCCGTATAAAAGTTTGTGGGATCCGTTTGTGTCGTGTTTATCAGGTAATACGCGATAAATGGAAACTCAGCTGAAAGGTTAAGCGAGATTAGTAAATTCTGTGAATGCCACTTAGAGGCGTTGATACTTACAGTTTTTTTCCATGTTGGCGAGCAGCATGCCACCCACGGCGGTGTTCGCCTGTTGCACCTCTGACAATAGTTCGGCCGCAACGGCGCGTTGCTTCAGCATTGGATGCGAGAGCGGTGACTCCAGCACTGGATCAATGGGCTCGAGTGGACTCATGAGATGCACGAGTATGCATAGTTTCGGATCGGATACTTCGAGTACGCTCAAAGGACTGGTCGCTTTGCCATCGGTAGAGGGCGCAGGGAGCTGAAAGTGGATGTGATTAATGAGAGTTTTTTTCTAAATATTTTTATTTAGTTATTTAATTATTTTTTTGTTTGCTCACCGGTATGCCCGCGGGCAGAAAACGATCCACGCTATGCACTGGTATGATAAAACAGTCGCGATCAAGCATTGCCAATGATATCGGTTCAGCGCGTGTCGAGACAACGTTGCCGCCACCAGCACCACCAAAGTTCACTGTAATTGCAACGTCAATTTGGTCAATTTGGTGTTAGTTGATTCTCAAAATCCATGAAACGCATCAAAATTACAAAGTGTAGAACGACAACAATGGAATCAGTACAAAAAAGGCATTTTTATTGACTACTTTCGTATACTTTACGGTAGTGTTGCTCTTGATAGACTTTCTTCGTAGACCTTTAAGCTTCGGTAGAACACACTCTGTTGTTATTGATTATTAGAAAATAAACATTTAATGCCATTTAGTTGAGTTATTAAACAAAAGCCACACATACTGAACGTTTGCAGAATTGTGTCAGAGTGGAAGTCGAAGTTGTCTTCGAAAAGCTGCTAGCTCTCAGTGCAACGGTGCGTAAGCGGTAAAGCCACAAACATGCGTAGCTCTCAGTATTTTTTATATAATTCATATTCAAGAGAAAAACGTGCAAAAACTATGGCAGAAGCGAATGAAATAAATTAATAGTTTAATAAGACAAAAATATACACAAAAATTCAACTGCAACATGAATGAAACAAGGATTTCATAAATTTACTCTTACTGCTTTGCTTTTATTATTTTATTTTATTATTTTATACTCTTCACGCTCTGCATGATTGAATAACTGTTTCTTCAACATTTTAATATAGGATACATCTTACAGTATGACTACACGTCTCCAGCGTACGGAGTACATTGGTTTGACAAGAGAATTAAGCTATAATTTAGCTATGTCCTTTGGTACCTCTGTCTGTCCATCTCTGTTTCAAAAGGAGTCACTCAGTCATTAGTAGAGTTTTCTTTTTAGCATGGGCCCTACTTGTATATTTGGCGCAACCAGCCGGATCCAATTATTAAAATATATGGATACGCATTCAAAATTGTATATGAATTGAATGAATGGTTTTGCTGTTGAATGAAAGCCTTTTTTTATCGAACTAGACTAAACCTGTAGCAAACCTTATTTCAAGCTCCTAGAAATAAACAGTGAAAAATACGAGATGCTAGAATTCGAGACACAATACAAAGCAAACAATTTGAATTCAAGTTCTTGTTTGCATATTGGTGTATCGAGCGGTTACTATTTCAGCAGCAATGGTGCCCGCACAAGATCCCTAGGATAAGTCCAAATTGTTGTATGAATAAAATGTTATCCTAGCAGTGCCCATACGACACGAGAAACTCTCTATAGCAACATATGCGGATGATACTGTTCTGTTGGTGAGTTATAGCAATACGGCAGCCTCAGCCTCAGGTTTCTTGCAAGACCAGTTGGGCCATCATTGAGTCATGGCTAGAGAAGTGGAACATTGGCGTCAATAAAGTGAAATCCGTACAAGTCACCTTCACCAATAGAACCAAGTGACATGACCTGCCGTTTTTATCAAAAGTGACGCCATTCCAATAAGCGCTACTAAGAAGTATGTATGACTGATGCTCGACAGGTGTCTCACCTGGCCAGCTCATATCATGACAAAGAGATAGTAGTTGGACCTGAAACTTCAAAGAATGTGTTGGCTCTTTAAGTTAAACTTGAGACTTGAAGATTCCAACAATCAAAGAATAAATCGTCAGGCACAGCAACAGTTAACTCATTAGGTTGGATGACCTTTTTAACCACCTACCAATCAACCTGCTGCATACAGAAGGCACGCTACATCCGCTGGAGCACCCATTCTGCATCACGGAGGAGTGATCATCATCAAATCATTCTAACTTTTCATTGAACATGGGATTTTTCAAATTAATAAAATTCGCTGTGTACTGTCTCAGGAGGCTAGAGGAAAAAAATTCTTCTTTAGTCTGCCATGGGTAGAGTTTAAATCAGTTTTCTACTTATATATAGTCCGTGATTATTTTTTGAATTACCGAATCGTATGTCAGTCATATAAATAGAGTCTTGAAAACCAATGATCATAGAAATACTGTATCGTATAGCTTCGGGCGTAAAGAGTAGTAAAACCTCGACTGAGCCGATGTTAGCATTATATATATTTCAGTTAGATTTTTGAAACCACTAAAAATTGTGAGTGTGTCATTTCGTTTTAGTGGCGCTATAGAGTTTTAAGTGCTTGCTTTAAGGGAAATTTGGTTTAAGCCTGGAAAAGTAGAGAGGCTGCTCAGTTATATTGAAATTAGCGTTAACCCGTCAAAACAACATCGAACGAATCTTTTTTTTTGTTGTATTAAATTATTTTCGTTAAGCAATATAATTTGTGAGTTGGAGAGAGCAAGAGAGAGAGAGAGAGAGAGAGAGATAATTGCAACTCAAACCTTGCCTGGCGGCCGATGCATTCAATTTCGTTTTCGGATACAAATTTGAGCTCAGATTCAGATTTAATTTCGCGTTTGGCAGTTGCGGCGGTGCTTGTGTTACACTCGTGGCATTGATGTTTGTGACGTTGTTGTACGAGTGCGTGGGCGAAGGCGAGGGCGCAGGTGTGGGCATGAGCGTGGACGTGAAAGTGGCAGCTTCACTCAGACTACTACTGTGATTGTTGCTGCTCCATCTGAGCAGCGATACGGACGGCTTGCGATCGACTAAGGGCTGCGGTGCGTCCATTTCGTATTGCGCGGGTGGCAGTGTGAGGGATGAGGCGGTACTTGTTAGCTGCGTGCTCGCCACGCCCGACAATGCGCTACATCGTTCTGGAATTTTGAAGATTATCGCTCGATTTAGAACTGTTTTTGTAGCCTTTTTCGATTTTGCTTTACGCTTAAAGCTGTCCGATTAGTATCTGTGTTGTGGGTGTGTGTTGTGGGTGTGTGTTGTGGGTCTGTGTTTTGTGCTCTCTACTCTTTTGAGGGATTCGGGGTTGATAGTTTTTTATTGAGATCAATACATAATCTGGCTTTAAATGTTGCCACTTTTAAAATAATTTTCGTTTTTAGTCGTTTTAGTATGATAAACACGTATACACGCACACATTTACACTCTCAAGCTCACAAGCTTTCTAGCCGACAAAGCCACATTCGACCTCAAATGTGAACTCACTACATGGACAGCATCCAAGGACACAATCGCAGCACCAGCCAGCTACACCAGCTAAACAAAGCAATAACTTACGCGGTCGTCCAAAGTTGTCATAGCAAGCCAACTGGAAATTAGAAGATTAGCAGGCGAGTGAGGAGGCGGATTGGCATTACACATCCGACAACTGTAAATGTCATTCATATTCGAACTATTGGCAAAAGTCAGAAGTGGCAGAGGTGCACGTATGTAAATTGAACGCGTACTCGTAGCTGCTTAGCAGAGGCGTTAGATTGTGGCGTAGAGTTGAAGTAGAAGAATATAGAGAAATTGTGTGTGTGTGTGTATGTGTGTGTGTGAAAGAGAGAGAGAGAGAGACAGATAGAGATATATTGATAGTTGAAGATGGGGAAAGAGACCAAGGGTTTAAATCAGTTTCGTTTAATATTAATTATGTTTGTAGTTATGTCCTTATGAGTAAAGAAGCTAATGCATGACAATGACTTCAATGACGAATGAGTAACGCTCCACAAACCAAACCAGCGTTGTACAACACTAGTAACTAAACCGTTTTCATTACAATGTGTTATGGTTGATAAGATGATACTAAAAAAAATAAAATCATAAAAGCAAATAAATTTATTTCATTTAAGATTATTCCTCCTAACTAACTTACCACGCTAGTCTTACGGGGTATAAATAACTGCGAGTGTATTTGGATAGGCGGCTAAAGTTCTGAACTCATAATTCAAACAACACGAAATCCCTCGGGCAAAGAATTGGGAATTTGCGTTGGCTCTTAAACAGTAGAAATGCGTTGTCCTTGAAAAATAAAGTGCGCATCTATAAGACAATAATTACACCTGCTTGGCTGTATGCAGCTGTATGACATATGACAGCAGTGAAATCTAAGCCGGGCGCACTGCAGGCCAAGACATAGACATGTGATTAATGATGCCCCGTGGCTTATCGGGACGAATAATATAATTAATAGTAAGGCCACAAATTATATATATGAAGCGGCCAAAGAAACTAGCCAGGCGGTACGAGTTGGGATGGCGAGATGAGAAGATCGCACCTTGTCAACCTAACACCTCTCTAACAACTCCTTTCAATTCTTAATTTATTCCTTTCTACTTACTAATATAAGTTATATAATATAAATTATTTATCGTAAACTGCGAGTTGGCCTCGCGTGATTTTTTAAACATCACTGTCGAATATATCTCAGTTTTTCTTTATTTGTATTGAAAACTCACTTAACCAAACCGAACGAAATATTCAATCATACCCACTCATTTCGTTTTGGTTAAGCAAGTAACTGTGACAACGTTCACTCACTAAGTGACTCAATCATACCTAAACGCTTATTCACTCAATATTATTGAAAGAAATAAAGAAGAAGAAAGACTTAAAGAAATTCTGGAAATTCTCACTTTTTCAGATTATAGACTTCTTCTTGGTTTTCCGGAAATCTATAAGTATAGAACGATTTCCTATCTTTTTCCCAAAATTTCGTATCTGTCGTTTCAGTGATAAGGAGGACATGTTCCATTGTAATTCATTTTTCCAAATAAATTTAAATTGTTTATTTTATAATTTTTTGATAATTTTTATAAATTTTAGACTCTCGCAACATTACATCTAACGCACAACTTTATCGGTCCAGTATATTTGGAGCAACTTGGCTGTAAAAGTGGATTAGACACACAGAGTGATCCTATAATGGTTCCGTTTTTCACTCAAACGTACGGAACCCTAAAAAAGAAAAAAAAAATCTTAGCATTTGTTAATTATTGTAACAGTTTAACGTTAGCTGGTGAAGTTTGTAATGTGCAGCTATGCTAATAAATAACAATAATTTCTCAAATCCATAGTGAAATCCTTTATAGTACTCATGCTGTCTTCAAAAATTAAAACGAAACTTTTTGAAACCCATTGAAGTGGAAACTAAACGATACTCTTGACTATTTTATTTTATTTTATTTTATTTATTATTTTATTTATATCTGTTGGCTACTACTGTGTCCCACGTTGGCGCAGAACCAAACTGCTGGACATACGATGCGGCCTTCAGTCGCTCAGTCGCTATGCTGAGTGAGCTTGGTGGGTTCCACAGCGATTAAAACTTCGAAGTTTGAAGTATCAACGAGAGAAATATAGGAGCACCGTCAGCTGTCGTGCCGAAGCTTAACACAGTTTGAGCAAGAAAACTTCTATTTGAGCTGCTCCTCTAATCTCAACTGCTCTTCTGTTTGTCAGCTGCTCTTTTGTTCTGGCGTAGACTGAACAATATCTATACTACTATATAAAATTGATTGTATGAAATCCATATGTAACGCTAATACTAACGCTATACTAAACCGCCTTTAATAATTTTTTTAAACCATTTTTTTTTTCTCCTGAGCAATTTCCCATATCTAATTACCTCTCCACAACTATTAATGATAGGCATTCCGTTGTGGTAATGTTGTCAATAAATTACAAAGGACAGAATTTTGTTTCTTTCGCATTGAAAAATTATACGAGCTAAAAAAAAGGATATGTCAATTGAATTAAGTCGATGTTCAGAAACTCGATAAGTGGGTGGTTGGGTGTGTAGACAATAATTGACTGAATGACTGACTTACTGAATGAAATTAATGACATGCCATATGTAATCCCACCTACAATTGCTAAATTGTGCACATATTTGATAATATGAGCATTCATTATGTGATATGAGAAGTGCCGCACAGTTGGATGATTTGCATTGCGTTGAAATGAGCTGAGCTGAGTTGAGTTGAGTTAAGTGAAGTTGAGTTGAGCTGAGTGTATTAGAGTCGAATGGTGTTGTAAGCATTTTTCGCATTTTGCATTTTGCATTTGAATTTTCATACCTTCGCCCACCTCGTAGCCCGGCCGATTCGGCGAAAAGAAGAGATGAGTTCGATAGTGTATGTCCTCCTGTGGCTGTACGAGACCCATGTCACGTGAGCGCTTCGTCCGGATCGCCTTCGCCTGAAGTTTGCCACCACCGCCGCCGCCGACTTTGCTGGCACCTTCGCGGAAGTTCTTGCGAAACATTAAATTCATTTTGGTGGTAGGTTAATTAAACTTAACCGCAATGATAACGACAACGATGACCACGGCGACGTTGTCGATAAGGACGACAACGACGACAAGGACGACACAGCTGAACACGTTTTTCTGTGTTGTTGTTGGTGCTGTTGGTGGCCTTGATGGTATCGGTGCTGGTGTGTTGGTGATTTTAATGGATGTTGCTGTTGCTTTTGTTCGGAGCTAAATGACTTGGAATTCGTTGTAGTCGTGTGTTGGTGTTGGTGTTGGTGTTTGTATTCGTGTTTGTGTGGGTGTCAGTCCTTTGCATTTGGTATTGCTCCTTTTGGTATGTTTGCTTATATTTTTGTATGCATAACTGTCATTGTCGGCGTTCATTTGTGTTGGTATTTTCATGTAAAATAATCGGTTTTTGATTGCATAAGTAAATAGTGTATTTGTGTCTATGTTGTGGCTTGGAGTAATTATTTCACTTGGACTTGCTGATGTTTATTAGATTTTGTATGACTTTAATTTAGTTTTTATAAATTGTTGTTATTCTATTTGCACTTTGCTGTGGCTGCTTTTGTTATCTACACGTAACTCGATTATTTCCATTAGTTTCACTTGCAACTTTTACTCAAATGCTTCAGTTCATTTTTGTCGTCTCGTGGACAATTTGAACGTGGTTTATTTTGTGGTTCATATTATTGTACTTAATTTTGTGTTCATTTACAAAACTTTACTCAAAACAAATTTAAAAAAATAAATAAATAAATAAGTAAATAAAAACATTGACAAATTGAAGTTTATGTTTGGAGTTTCTATTATAGTTTTTGCTGAAGTTGATCAATGCTGCAAGAAAGCGAGTGTTTTAAGTTAGCCCAAAAGCATGCTATGCATTTTTTATGATTATATCTTTATAGTGTGTAATTTGTCATATAAAAACAGAAGTAGCAAGAGCCTCGGCGCTGCTAGAGATTTGTTGAAAATCAAGATAGTAAGATAGGCAAGTGTAAACTTCTTTAGTTGCGTTAAGCGATTTTTGGTGCCGACATGCTCTTGTTTATTTTTTTGCGTTCATTCGCTCGCCTTTTTCTTGTTCCGTGTTCTATTTTTACAAACTTCTTATCAATTCTTATTCGATTTGCAACCAAACTACAATGTTCCTCAGTCCCATTGGCTCTACGATAATGTTATTGCTTTGCTGCGAGCATATGCCGACCAATATTTTGATTTCGACGCCTCTCAGGCATTTTCTCCCATACTATATTATTTCCTTTGACAGACTTTCGTTTTCAAATTTGACATTCATATCAACAACATAGTCATGAGGCTACATTTATTTTATACAAAAAAATTACATGGCAATTTGCATTGTGTTCGGTTAAACAGTGTCGGGGTCCATGGGCTTCAGACAGTTTTATTTGTATACATACAGTTTGAGAAGCATCTGAAAATCAAGTTGGTCTTCATATTTAGCGAATTCGACTATTTCTTCGCACCAAACGTAGCCACAAACAGGCTCCATAATAACATCTACCAAATGTACCAATTTTCATGGTGCTCGGTCAAACGGTGTCGGATTCCATAGGGTACAGACAGACAGAAAAACATTCTTCTTTATATATATAGATAATGTAAATTTAACTTTAAAGAACTTCGATTACTAAGAATACTAAACATTCTCGACGTGGCATATCGTAAGGGTTTGATTAACTAATGTGCTGTTAGAGCAGGCGATCAAATTAGATTCAGTTGATTTTGATTAGATCAGTTGATTTTTTAGTGCTTTGAACCATAACCCTTTTTAAGGTGGACACTGTTTATACCATTATCATTCAACCTTTTTACCCAAGTGACTTTATTGAATCAAGGAAAAAAATTAGCACTTAAAAAAGTGTTCAATATCTCTTTAGCTAGCCATGCCTTGACACAGAGCGCTAAAATAAAAGCAGATGCTGTAAAATGAACTGTTGCAACCACCTACAATCCCTAAGTCAAACTCAGGTATTTCTATGTATTTTACCCATTACAATTTTGTATTTTTCTCTATGTATTTCAAACCTCTTCATGTCTTCATAACCTCAGAATCTACCATGCCGTTACTTATGCTTGGCATAGTCAATCTGTGTAAGCATGTTTATAGCAACATAATAGCAATAATCACCATGCACCTTGTGTGCTATAGTGAAAAAGACTATTTGCACTTTTTGCTGTAAAGGTGAAAAGTTTTTATGAAAACATTCAGAAATGAAATTTTTCCCGAACATTTATAAAAAGAATGCAGGATTTACCAAAAATACAGTAGGAGTACACCTTGCCAGTGGTTTTCCCTGAATCCTTGGAAGCACACCAAATTTTCTGACGGTGAGTGTTCGCCAAAGAGAGTTTTCACTGTACGTACCTACTTATTCAGTGACAAAAGCATCTCGTCACATTGCCAGGTCAGATTCATTCAGCACGAGTGGGTTGTTTATAATAACCAAAGAAAATATCCCACACGACACGGGATGCACGGCCAGATGCGAATGACTAAAACCAACCATAACAGGTTAGAAGCAGAAATTGTTGACAAAAGCTTTTTATTTCTTCTTCTTATTCTAATTCTAATTATTCTTTATGTATGCTTTCTTTCTTCTGGTTTTTTAAATTAATTTTAGCGCGAAAGACGCAATTTTCATTTAAATAAGGTCCCAGAAAAAGTTTCTTGTGTTGACTCAGTAGAAGACAATTATTTTTATTTATAAACCGCGCTGCAGACAAAAGCAAAAACTTTTCGTTAACAGCACAAATTAAGCTTGACACGAAATAATGGAAAGGCCACTACCACAGCAAAAACAAAACATAAGCAAAAATTATGAAGCCAAGATGTTTGAACTTCTAAATAAAACGCAGAACTAATTGAATTAAAAAAAAAAAAAAAGAAAAACACAAAAAAAGTAGCCGAAAAAGCCCGCAAGTAAAACAAACCATAAACCATAAAACCATAAAAACTGTGTGAAAAACTAAAACCTAAACACTGCTCCTTTTGACAGGCGTAACGGAAACGGAAATGAACCATTTCCGCACAAAGCAGTTCGAAATTGCTCAACTCGTTGCTGTCTAAACTTCGACGAGGATAACAAAGGCGTTGTGCAAGGGTAAGCGTAGCCAGCGAGAGAGAGAGAGTGAGAAAGAGAGAGAGAGAGATAGAGTAGCGATTTTTATTGTCATACCCACAGCTTTAGACGCCTTTGGACACTCATGGTTAAAGCTGGTAGAAATGACTATCAAAGTTTGTGTTTAATTAATTAGTTTAAGTTGCTACCAGTTAATGCAAATGACTGTTTTTTATCGGAGCTAATTCCAGTGCAGCAATAATTTCAGCGCTCTTGCAATTTCATGGAACATTGGAGAGCAAACCAATAATTGCAATAAAACGCACGCTGCTTTGAAGGACTGGGATTTTGAATGCCGTGGTGGTCTTATTTTAATAATATTTAAATGATTATCAACATTGAAATGAGAATCGAACCACCGAAATCTTAGTTGATTAAATACTGTTATTGCGTTCCCCCAAGAAAAGCTTTTGTTCTCTGCAAGAACTGTAGTAAGGAGATCCTATGACCTATGACTTATATCGCTGCTATCAGATAACTTTATTTCAAGTCAGGTACTACAAAACCGGTTTTACTTGTAGATGTTGTTGTGTTGTGTCTTAACTCAGCTAAACTAGGACTTTTATGTAGTGATTCAAATCAGGGGTGGGAACAAGCTCTCAATTAGCTTATGGCCACTGTGTTAGCTGAAATGACTAATTTAGGCGGTGAGACCACCATGCTCCCAGAGAAACTGCAATATAAAATAATATAATGTATGCGAGGTCGGTCAGACAGTGCAAGAAATGAGATTAGACCAGAGATCCATCAGTCTGGTAACCACTGAGAAAACCTCAAGCAAGAGTATCAAGATATACAATTATGTTATGCTCTAAGGCATACGAATTAAATTAATTTTTTTAGTGACTATCCAACGCTCATAAGCGATATGGAGGAATTAGTTCAACTTTAAGTTATTTCAACAGCTGATAATTTATAATGTCACGAGGAATTAAGCAACCTCGTTAGGCCATCAATCAAATAAAGAATCAACAAAAAAATTCCGAAATCATAAATAGCCTTGCAGCGCCTCTAGCCCGCTCAGAAAGCACGCCAAACGAACTATGAAGCCAAAATAGCTCATTGCAGTAAAAATAGAGCGTGTAATCAAATTGCCTCTCGAAGTGCCAATAATAATGACGTCGACCTAAGCGTATATTCGCACCAACAAAGTGGCCGACAAAACTAATGAAAAACACACAATTAAAAGCACAAAGATCGAATGAACGAAGAGAATAAATTATATATTTAGCACTTGAGAGTAGTTTGTGTGAGAAAAATATATAAATAAATAACACTAAAAGCAATGACGCTGAAATGAACTGAACTCACAACGACGTCGAGGCGAAGCGACGCGAACAGAGCACGTGCTGCAAAGCCAGCGAGCGAGCGAGCGCAGCGGCTGTGCGACAGCAAGTAAGACGAGTACGAGTAAAGTAGAACAGCGTCGAGAGCAACGTCGCTGGCAGCTGATTTAGCTCGCTTGTAGGCCCCCATGCATGGCGCCTATTTGATAAAAGCCCTTGACCTTGGCGCGTGGGAACTGTGTGCCTTGCAGTCGCAATGGCATGCATGGAAATGATGCAAAGAAAATGTGTGCAAAAAATGGCAGGCGCGTACGAGTGGATGTACTTATTTAAATGGGTGTAAAATGTGAAATCTGAGAGTGTACGAGTAAAGCGGTAAAGGAAAACTGAAAGGGAGTAATATTTATAAAAAATATTCTAGAAAATTTTAGAATGATATTGAATAAGAGTATTTGGTGTTGAGTATGGATTTTGTCGTTGCTTATGAGTAAAGCCTAATAATTGGCATTGGGGCAGATACAAATATAGCTTGGAATATTATTAAACTGAGAATCAAACGTAATCACATTGATTAATTTTTGAATTTGTACATTTTGTATTTAATTAATTTATCCTTTGATTATATTAATTTATTCTAATTTAAAATTGTCATCCATTTAATAGAATATTCCCATTTCTTTGAGTGAGAACATTAGCCCTCAGGCGGACCATGTGAGGCACTTTGCTTTGGAAAATTAAGCGAAACTTTGTGCGTCTGCTCAAGGCACGCAAAGTGTAAGTACTGTAAAACCGGGTGCTATGTAATTTCCTTGGCACCCCCAAGTATTCGCGCAATGTTGCGCTCCTTCAAGATCTGCGTATGCTAATGTCAATTAACGAATCAAATGCGACAGCATTCTTCGAAACAACATATTGCAACCCAATACGCTGATTGCCACTTTAAAAATCAATGCCAACACATCAGCTAATGAGCTGCAATTGTTATAAATTAAATGTTTGGCAAAAATTTATCCATTTCATGATATATTTATATGTAAACCCAGAGAGTAAAATTTTTGAATTCGAATTCTCGCAACGGAAACTTTTTGACCCAAGATATCAGGTTATCATTAACAGGCAAAATCACTGGCGTTACTTATATTTATAGATATATATACATTATGTCTACAACTCCTAGTACCAAAATGTCATCGAAAACTTTTGAATCGTCAAAAGCACATAACATTCGACCGGCCAAGATCTAGAGGTATCAAGTAAATTTTAGCCGATACTTTTGGCTTCTCTCCTATTTTACTAGCTGATTGCCTCGGTAGCCTAGTGGAGGTGTACAAAGGCAGCCGCACTAGAGATCGGGGTTTAAATCTCACTAGAGGCAGAGTCATTACCTTCAACTTCCTGTATTGTGGCATGCTTACTTGGCGACGTCATATGGCACCCCCATAACTAAGGAACGTTTAGCCTAATTCAGCCGGTAAAAGCTAAGCTACTTTACTAATAATAATAATAAGACATGACGTCGTGGAAGTGACCGATTTTCAGCCAGCCAGTGGAACACGCGACACCAGGCCGAGGCCTGTTAACGGTTGTAGGGTCCGGGGATCCGCAATCAGTAGAGGAGTATGCCTGTCAACGGAAGCGGGCACTGCGACCACAGAAGATCTTTTGTACCCTAAGCTACTTTACTAGCTATCGGTTAATTACTCCTTTAATAGCTTTCTAATAAGTGATTACTTAAGTGATTCATTAAGAGCTAATTAACTCACTAGTAGGCGAATGAACACCTATATATTAAAAATGTGAAATGAGGCGTTGCTTAGTGGTCTAGACGACTAAAAAAAAAAATATTCCGAAATGTTATTATTTATGACTTGTGAAAGTATGAAATGTGTCCGTCTATTATGTAACACCCTGTATATACTGTATTTTAATTTAAGTGAAATGTTGCGAATGCGTCTGCAGATCTACTTTTCAGCGTTTTTAAGCACCTATGATGTGTTTCAATTTTTGGTTATGTGCTGTCCATTTAAATTCGAAGATACATACATAAAGATACATGGGCTAGAGGTTTAGCTGTAAATGAAAAATGTTTCAGAACCGTAGGCTTTTATGTTATTTCAATTTGTACATTTTGGAAATTATTGTCAATTAATTAAAATTGCAAGGTTCTATGATTTCATTGGAATTCCTTCTCAGTCAACATTTTTACAGAGCACCACGATGTATGCGTAATATTTGTGTAATGCTTTCAGTAATTCACTTGAGAACGCCACATTCAAATGTGTTTTAACACGTATTTTACATTTATTCCAAATTTTTTTTTATATGAAAAGTTAAGCAAAAGTCAACACAATTTTCACAAATTTAAGTATATATCTATATATAATATAGGTATAGATAATATAAAAATATTTTCTTGTTTTACGTGCACGTCGCGTGTTTTCGATACTCATGCGTTCAGCGCAAATTTTCAACTGTTTGCAAGCTTTTCACAATTTTCACTTCAGCGATATTTCGAAATTTTCATATATTTTTCTCTCTTTTTGATAGAATTTGTCACGCGCATTTTTGGTCAAATGGTCATTAATGAGGTAATTTTATTTTTTTTATTTTTTTATATTTAATTTTTTCTTTTTTCTTGCAAAATTCTGCCACAATTGCTCGTACCTCGCAGAGTGAATTCTGCTCGATTTACACTTGTTGCTCATACGCCCACTCAAAAATTCATAGCTTTTTTAATGAAGTCAAATTAATGATAGTAAATGTCCAATTACCATTTACTTCGTAATTTTTATATCTTTTAATATTGTCAACGTAGGAAATTCAACAAAGTTGCTTGCGCGCGACACCAAATTTAATGAGCAATGCATACACTGACATTGACGGAAAACCTCAATACAAATTATGAAAAGCCTAGTAATAAAAGCCAACAAAGCATTGATTGTATTTTTGTTTTTTCCTCAGGTTCCTTCATTAGTGAAGTGCGTGTCTCTTTGTATCGGTGCGGTGTATTTCCTGTCAACTTTTTCCGTTGTTATTGATTTTTTTTGTTTTCATTTTTCATACGTGGTCATTCTCGTTCACTACTACTTTTTTACTACTAATATTGTGTCCCAAAAATAACGTGAATTTCTTAAAAAAATTCAAGAATCTTTGTTTGTTCTTCCATGTTTTTCGTAGCCTTCAAAGTAAACCCAACCTGATACAATGCATTTTTGACTACGTTTTTCCAACTCTCGAAACTGAAATCTGAAATTTTCGATGTAATTGTCTCGAATTAACAGTAATTTGTAAGCCGGTGCAATAAAATCAGACATAGTGAAAATCTATGGACTCATTGTCGATGTCTACATGTATTGAGTTAAAGCTCTACACAGATATCAAGGACAGTGCTGCCAATCTACAAAAAAGTTTTACACGGAACATTTTTAATAAACAATTCACTTTATTTTTTTCGGAACAATAGATTTCTGTTACCCTAATTGCATCTGATTACACCAAATTAAGAGTACCGAATGAGTGTAACGATATTAATTTTTAAAGCAGAAGGTTTTAGCAAGTGCACGCTTCACAACGAATCATTAAAATGACACCCTATATAGTAAGAAACTGGGGCCCACTAGTGGCCTTTTACACTGAAAAACTGGCTGCTCAAGAGGTGGTCGTTCTCCGACTATGTACTGGGCTCATGTCCGTTATTTAAGATAATTCAAATTATACCCAAAAATTCGGACTAATTTGGTTGACGGATTTGCGCATAATTTCGGTCGATTCGTATTACAATCAGCGATTGATTATTTCGAAGTACGAATTTTATTCTTCCATGTTATACTTATTAAATTTAATCTATATTAATTAATAATATTAAATAATGCAATGCTAATGGCATTTTTATTGTATTGTTGCTGGTGTGTATACCACCTGTTTGAAGTCACCTCCACTCATATGAAAAGAATACTAGTTACACTAATCTTATCAAATCAGCACCACACACACGCTCACAATGAGGGTACATATATTATTATAGTTTTTATTTATTATGGAGCATAACATCTAAGAGTCACGACACACAAATTATTTATGAAAATTATTTAGACACAAACAAAATTCGACGCGCAACTGCGGCTTTAATGTCAGAAGCTTATGAGGCATTTAACTAAAACGACACTTGAATATTAAATTGAATACCATTGTTAATGGTTAATGCTGAATAAGAACACACTAAGAAGTTCTCGTTAGATGCATTGGTTTGGGTAGGCGATAAATAACTGAATTAAATTTATTGAGAATATAATAAACGAGTAAATCTAACTTCTCTGACTATCGTCTCTATGAAACTTCCATGACTGAATAAGGATGATATGAATTACGTTCTTTCTTTGTTTTATCGATAAGTTAAGCATTAAATCTAATTATACCAAAAAAAAAAATTGCTTGGTTAAATTAATGGTAAAAAATTAAAACATGCAAGTGACTAAAACTAAGAACTATAGAAAATCGTCGGAATTTTAATTAATTCGTAGAGCAGCTCTTAGCGTGGTGTGAAAACCTAGTCTCAACTTTGGAAACTATATAATATAAAAAATTGTCTACAACCTATATTCCAACTCGGAATTTTTAAGTCGGGAGACTTTGGAAAGCTACAAGTTGTCTCATGGTTCGTGGTTTCTATGTGCATTGAAATTATAAACTTGATCTACTCTGCCTTAACTTGCGGCTTGAAGACAATGAGTTGCTAACATAAGTTAAACTAAATCAGAGCTAAACATTAATGCTTTTGTAAGTACACATATAGTTGCAGTGGACATGCAGATTCGGTACATTCGATTTACCAACTAAATCGCACTTCGCACTAATCAGTTGGACTTTTCAATAAATCAAAATCTCTTCATTCTAAGTGTTTAAGTTTCCATTGTTGTGCTGGACACGGAATAGCTTACTTACAACCTAGAATACTTTGGTGTATTCTAATGGAAAGGTACTTTACAATATTACTGCGTTCTAATGAGGTTATAGGTGTTCAATATAAACACAAAATGGCGTAAATAATTATATTTTTCCAGACTAAAGTTGTTTTCGTTTTTCTAGAAGACATGAACTATGGCATGCACTTAAGATCTACAGCGACATATAATCATATATACATCAATAACAATTTCTCAAAAGTGAACCACTCCACAAACTTAAAACAGCGCTTAGTCCTCATCTCAACATGTTACTGATAACGACTCTCAATCGACTATGATTGATTGTCATTTTCAGTGGTGATAAGAACACTTTTACCTTTCTGAGTTTAAAAATTATAAGAAATTGCCAAGTGCTAAAACATAAGAGCTGTACGGAGCAGAGTTAGCAAACTAGCAAAAACATTTATTACTTTGCTGTCAACATCTGGTTTTATGTTTATTTATTTTCCAATTTGATAACCAACGCCGAAATTAACACAAAGAATTCAAATAAAATTGCTCAAAATTAATAAATTTACCCACACGTTCCAAGCCACTAATTTTCCCACCTATTACCAGGATATTTGTGCTTTTGTGCAGTGCAAAGAATATAAAATACGCGTAGGGACGAAGAAATAATGACGATATCATTATGTGGTTCACTCTTGTACTCAAAAACCCACCCCAAACACATTTGTGACTTGTTGAAAACGCTAAGTGCAATTGACTTGTAAAGTGACGACTTGTACAGGTGGAAGAACATACTTGCCGAGAACCATTGAATTTAATTCATAGAAATTTATAAAGTTTACCTGTGGCAGCATTTACAAATAATGAGCACAAGCAAATTTGCAGCCAAGTGTCGCAATCAGAGCAAAATGTTTGCAATTGAACATTGAATCAAATTTGAAAGTGTTTTATTTCCGCTTCTGTTTATTATTTATTTGTTTGCAATACAGTTGGGCGTCCTGTAATTTGCTACACAATTGCGTGCTCGGACAATTCGCGTGCCACAAAACGCTGTAACGTAGCGTCGTAATTTGCTAATATCTACAGTAAAGGCATGAACCAGCAGGAATAAGAGTGTAGTACAAAGAACGATCGTAACGCCCATTTCCGGTCGATAGGCGTTTACTGTTTCCGTACTGTGTGCGCTACATTTTGTTTAAGCTTTCAATAAATGTAGAAAGCAAAACAAAAAAGCGAGCAACAAAAAATTGGAAAAAATAGGAAAAACACTAAAAAAAAATTTAATTCACCTGTGACGGAAATACTGCACTCTTCATTTATGTAGGAATTATTGTTACTAGTAAACCGCCAAGCGGTTGAAATTCAAACACATTCGTTCCTAATATTGATTTATAGCATGTCATTCTACACTTAGTAAACACATGCGTTAAGATAATTTTGACAATATGCTAGCGTGTGTCATGACTTGGTCAATTTATATATATTTTATTGATTATATTCGAACTGAAGAATACAAGAAGTAGACGCACAGTGTGGGGAATCGTACACTTGTTCTTCAGACAAGTATGCACCTTAATGTTTTAAAGGATTCGTATATTCTATCGCCATGTTTTCCCAACACAAAGAAAAGGATTTATTGAACTAAAATTTTAAAGTAACAAGTGCGAAAAGCAACTTTTTTTGACTTTTCATTTAAAGTAGATGCTTTGTGCTTCTTTCACTCATTCATTAGATAAGAATCATTTATATTTAATGTTAATGTACCGTTAGCGACCGTAAGCGAGGCAACATTGCCTTTCAAACTATCAATATCATGCACAGTTATTCGTTTTATACAAATGTTATAGAAACTCATTTACAGCCCAAACAGGATACACAGAACACACAAATAAAAAAAAATAAAAATTACGACGTATCTTTTCACTTTTCGGTAACTGTGGCTTGAAATCATAGCCATCTTATAAATTATTGCATATGTATTTCCGCAATAAAATTGAAAAATGTGGCGAAAATGACATATAAAAAAAAAACCACAGGAATATAATGATGATGTTTGCAATGAACAAACGAACAACATTTAAGTTGGCAGTGGCAGGGAATTGTGTCTCAGTCAATTTCGTTTCAAGCAACAACAACAAGCACTTGCCTCATTTCACAATAATGTCAGTACTTCGAAGAAGCTTAAGAGATACGCGTATCAAAGAAAAGAAATATATGAACTAATTTATTCAGTAGGCATGTCGAACTTATTTAAAAAAACATCTGATATTGTTAGCATTCTGAACTGGACTTGATTTTTGTTGAGGTTCAGTTGTCCAATTTCTGTCATTTTGTGACACGAAATGTTTCTAAAAGGATTTGTTGTTGGCGAAAATATTGACAGTGTGAAGCTATCAAGTGATCTGGATATTGTGACAAAATAATTTGAAAGAAAAGTGAAGCAAATTGAGAGCTTCACTCTGGCATTGAATAAGAATAAATTATTTTTTTTAAAGCGACGAACTGTTTTTAAGTTAAAAATTTTCCAATATTTCTAAAACCATTCACGTCTGGTCCATTCCTGACTATTGTTAAGGCATTCTGTTACAAAGCCCTGCAATGTCACCGAACGCAGGAGTAATGTGTGCGTATGGCTCCCACGAAGAATATCGAACATATCGAACCCACAACATCAGCCGCACAAATCTACATATATACAGTTCAGACACACCGTATTCGATTCTCTACAGTACCCACTATAGCACAATCCTTCGTAACCTAAAAAGTGTGTTGTGGTACCATCCCTAAACTTGGCATTTCTTTTATACAAAACCAACATTTAAATATTAAACAACATCGTCATCATAAAATATCCGATTAAATCAGAGCCCACACATTCAATAATTCCGCCTCGGCACAGAACAAGTGAAATCATAAATCAAAACAGCAATAGTAACGGACATGCCACAACAATGTAGTCGAATCCTTATTGGCAGCCACACGACGCATTGCTTACGGCTGTGGGCACTCACGGCAATTTATGCTGATTGGTCTTCCTGAACGAACGACGCACTCAACTTATACTCGTAGTATGTGCAACAAATGGTCACAAACTATGGCACAGCGTGACAAGGTCGAGTGCGGCGTGTGTGAGTCGTCGCCGCAAGTGGTATTAGTGCACGTGACTTTTGGGCACACATTCGACTGTGACGCATTCGATTTAAGTTGCAATAAATCAGTTTCCGACTTTTACCTCGAAATGGCAGAATAGTTATTATTGAAGCCTATCCTTTGCATCACATATGCTTGTTGACTTCAAAATCAAACGACGAGTATCGTACACAACACCAATCTTCAATAAAAAAATATAAAAATAAAAAATACATATGTGAGTGTTCCAGCGCACTCACGAGCTTTTCATGTGAAACATATTCAGTATGTAGCTGAATGAATAAATATGTATATAAATATATAAATAGCAACAACGCGTGCCCTTCCTCTTGCTGTTGTTTTCGGACAAACGATTGTTCTCCGTCTTCGTTTCAGTTTCTATGCTTGGCTCAAACGACTTGTCTCTCAGTAACAACACATGCATTGGTTGTTGTTTTTTTGACAGAGTATCAATTTTGTTTTCATTTCTCTGCTTCAATCAAACGATTGCGCTAACGACTTCGTTAGCGTTTCGCAACTTCGGCTGAACGCTGGTATGCTACACGAAGAAGAATGACGCGGTGTTGCGATGACGCGATTACGCGGTGACGAAAATTTCACTCTACCGAAACCAAAGATGTTTCACATCCAAAATAAAACATCCAAAAAAAAGAGTTTGAAACCACTGACTGACAGGGTATAAAAAATTTGTTTAACAGGTAAAAATTAATAGCTAGCCCAGAATTTATGAAGAAGTTTATGTAAACCTACGTAAAAATTTTGAAAGGCTGGAACACTTTTTATATAATAAGCCCCTATAAATTAACAACCAATACAATAACCAACCGCCTAACCACAGTTAAGCATGACTACGAAATTAACGTTTCCTATGACAATTAGTACTGTGTTCCAGAACCAACTCATGATTTGCTGCAAGAATAAGAGTTGTGTTTATGTGGAAGTACTTAGTTTAAGCTGATAACAAAAAAAAAAGCATTCTAACGTTCTTTTGACAAGTATAAAATGTAAAAGTTTAGAAAAAACTAAAGTTTTATAATAGAACACAAGAAATGGCAACTATTTCTGTTCAACAATTCGACGCTGATAAAACTGAATTTTTTGTAGAAAAAGTCTGACCCTAAAAAAATTCACCCATCTGATTCAGATTTAGCATAACCGCTTTCAAGTCGCTTTTCTCTATCAGCTAACATAATTCATATATACATATATACTCATACTTATTCCTTTGTTTGCACACAAAAATCAGATAGGATAGTGGCTTGGCTTGGCTTGACTTGGCTTCACTTGGCTATAATTCAAAAACCAAATTTATGACAAAGGCTGAATGGCTTTCATGCCATTCAATAATAACAATTGATGAATAAAAAGCTGAGCTCAATGATTGAAAGCAATGTTTCCGGCTACATTGGGGTGAGGATAAGCGATATTCAACGTTTATTAAAGACTTCAAAAATAGGAATAATAAAATAAATATATAAATTTAGTTAGGCTATGACATATAGTTGTAATACTCTTCAAGCATCCTCCAAAAAATTTTCCACTTACGATACACTGTTAGCTACGCGTTATGTTTAGGCAATGTTTGTTATTCATAATGCAATTCAACACTAATACAGAATGCTGTACACTAAGTTACAATTTATCCAAATTTCCGCTATGCCAATAAGAAATATTGATATGTATGGTATCCCTGCTAGGACTATGGACTACACACATACGCCTCAATTTAGAGCACCAAGCTGACCACCAAGAATATGTTTACGCTGTGGAGTCTCCAATGTGTTATAACACTATTTAGCTCGTCTCTCGAGTTGCAGTCAGCGGCACAAATTATCAATCAATCATAAATATTTGCATACTTTTGTGCGACTGCGGACGATGTGAACCGAACTGCGGCATCATTATTTCGCAATTTGGTTGCTTAATGTGCGCCAAATTCGAAATTATAAGCTTTGTTAGCACGAAAAACGCAACCGAAACAGAAGCCATCATAAACGAAGGCAAACGGCAAATATTTGCAAATGGCAGACGACCAACGAAAGTTTGTATATAAATTGGAGCTATGCTAATGTGAAAACAGAAATTATCTGAAAAGCGTACATACGTTAAATTGATGTAATTTTGATGCTAACAGAGACTTCAAAAATATAAGACGAATGCATACGCATTCGTATCAATGCGTTATTCGATGCAAAGGATCTCCACAAGAGTTCAATGTGAAGTCAAAAAGTCAATAGGTCAACAAAAAAAGTAGTTTTCCTAGTACGATATAATTGAACAAGTGCCGCGTTCGTTCAGTTAGCCGATTTAAAGGCATTTATGGCAATCTTCTATCGTTTATGCCATTTATAAAATTACTGTAAATCGCTGTGGCATTTCCGCTGCTGCAACGGGGGAAGTTGAGTTCGCGAGTATCTGCATAAGTAGCTACTAGTACATATATTAGCGGTGTATGAACAAATATGATATATTTCTTAATTCACTCCTCTAGGAAGCATAGAGCCTCCATAAGTCTCTAAAGTCAAGTACAATGCGCTGCAGAGACATTGCTTAACTGGAAGGTCTTTAGTTATTATAGTTAGTGAACTAGTGCATTTACATTGCTCTATCGTAGGATGGTGTGATATATAAGAAGACAGCAGAGCAATAATTTTCTAATTCAAACGCAGCTAGAATAAGTTGGGCAACTCTATGCAATTGCTCTGGTGTGCTATGCAGAGCTCTAAACCAAACTAATAGTTTGAAATGGCACGGTATTCTGTAGAATATTTTGAAGGACGCTTAAAAGTATGCAGATCGTTTTATAACGCGCGACAAGGTTCGCCAGCTTGTCAGGTCTCTTGACAGATGTAGTGGCAAATCTTCAGCAGCAAATTGAAAGGAGCGCCTTGGCCAACTTAGAGTCGATCCTGTCGTAGTTCGAAGATTTTTTTTTTAATATTGAAGTTTTTAATTTTCAGTTTGACTTCTGAAGGAGCGACCTATCTGAGGCGCACTCAACCAGCACATTCATCAAGATGGCTTCAGCGCTTTCACTCAGATCAGTGGCATCAGCAAAAAACAAAACATAAGAGAAAAACCAAAAGAAAATAAAAAGCTCTCGTAGAAAACCGATTATTTTTTCTGTTTATTTTGGTTTTGCATAGACCCAGGTACCAGGTACTGGATTTTTTAGTAATTCCCTTTATTAATATGGCCTGCCTAGACTCTGTCGTAGCCAACAAAGTCAACATTTTTGACCTTTAGCATTATTATTACTACTTCTACGCCGTGTGCTTTCGCTCAAAGTACTTTCAATGTGCAGCACATAAATCACACAATATCCTTTGCATTATACTTATCACGGCCTTAACACGGAACACGGTAATAATGCGAACAATAAAATGTATATTATTCCTTTAATGCATTCAACATAATCAGCATTTTTGGTGCATAAGACATTGAAAATATTGTTGTACTTTTGATGATGCAGTTCCTTTAGACAGCTCCTTCATAGACCGTAATTCACTTTGGGTTTTGCCAGTTTAGTGTGCTGCTATTACTTTTCGACTCTTACTTCAATTTCAAACCAGAAATACACAAATAGAGTAAATTTCGCTCTGCATTCCATGTGGCGGTGAAGGAAAACTATGAATAACATTTAAGGACAACAAGAACACATAAGTACACGCAAGCTGTACTAAAGCCAAGCTGCTTTGAGTGGGTTTGCTAGTGTATGCTGCGTTTGTGTGATTGTATGTGTTTTTGCCTTTTATATTGATGCTTGAATCACGTGAATCAGCCGCATGGTGTTCTCAGGCGAAAGCCTAAAAATCGTAATCAAGTTTAGTTGGCTTGGCTCAAACATGGTAGAGAGACGAAAGAGGCATGAATGGACTAACTCGATTTCAGAAATTTTTTTTGTTACTCCTTTTTTTATTTCCTACACAACATAGAATAACATAAGTTATATATATTTAATTGAATTTCTTCTTTTTCCTTTTTTGTTGTTGTAAGCATGGCTACCGTTTTCTGTGTCATAAATAGAATCCTGTCAGGCGACGCGGTTGACAGTTGATTTGATTACTATATAGGCCTTGGAAAATGTTGCAATTTATAAAAACGAAACAAAAAGTTCATTTGCCGTTTACATGATTCGATAATGAAATATAGGCCGATTTTATATAAATTATAATTACATTTTTGCGCTGAACTTTGAAAAAAGGCTTCTCCTACAAACTGACGTATTTAAAGAATGGAATCGCTCCAAGTGCGATACAATGAAGTTAGGGAACGGTACTTTGCCTAACACCAATATCACAGTAGAGTGATTTATATTTTATTTTATTTCCTTCTTTGCTTCTCTAGAGAGTTTTCTTGGTGTTTAACATCTTTGGTTTCGGTGGAGTGTAATTTTCGCCATCGCTTAGCCGCGTCATCGCATCACAGCGTCATCGCAACACCGCGTCATCCTTCTTCGTGTAGCATACGAGCGTTGAGCCGAAGTTGTGAAACGAAAACGAAGTCGTTAGCTGTGAAAACAACAACAAGTACTTTTTTGCTGAGAGCGCAATCATTTTGAAGCAGAGCGTTGATAGATCAAACGTTTGACCGAAAACAACAGCAAGAGAAAGGGCACGCGTTGTTGTTATTTAAATATTTGTATAAATATTTATTCATTCAGTTACATACTGATATATGTTTCACATCACAATCAATCAACGATTACTGACTTGTCAATTGAACGGCATTATTCTATATTAAGACTGACTTAAGTCACATATAATATTATAAAATTTATTAAGTTTTTATAATATTTGCGGAGGGAAGAAGAAATAGTTTCAATAATCTTTATTTATTTATTTTTATGTCGTTTTAATAATGTTTAATGAATTCTGCTTTACTTAACGACAACAAAATATGCTCTCTGAGTTTATCTCATTATTTATTTCTGTGTCAGTGCTGACGCATACCCTGCACTTAGCGAATTTGTCCTTAGGGGTTGGCATTTACCCAACTGACTTCAGTGAAGTTTTAATTTTTCAGTTCTTTTTTCTATTTTATGAACGCTGTTAATTGGGCACGCTTGGTTCACGTTGTGTTGTGTCTGCTCCTTTGTTGCTCTCTCTGTTGTCTCGAGGTATGCTAATTTCTTACATTTTGGAGCGTCAAACTGTTAAGGTCGGTCAAACACTGCTGCAGTTTATGGAGCTAATGTTGTGACTATGTGAGATGTATTCAAAAGATATGAAATGATCTAGTTTTTAATTTGTAAACGTCGCTCGAACATGTGGAACATTTGGTAAAAGCCTCTATTGCAATGAGCTAAGAATGTTATTAGAATGACAGCCCTAGATAATTAAAAACTTAGAGTGAGTTGATAATAGTCTAAAGTTATTTATTCTGTGGACGTAGTAGTGCAATGGATTTTAAAATATAGATATTTCTATTGTCTGAAGAAAGTGGCAATATTTATTAATTTAGTGGCGCTTTGAGGATACCAATTTCTTTAAGGGAATGAAATCTACGATCGGCGAGAGAATCAACTAAGAACCAGTTACAGCCCTTATTCAGGACAAACATAAGAAACTAATAAGGCTTAATCCATAGTTGAGGGCTCATAACTGGAGGAGGTACATGTGTTCAGCATATGTTAATAAGCGTCATCACGAGTGCAAGATGAGCAACCCTTCGAATTAAGACACCGAGACTATGGTGAAGTATTAATAGCAATTTTCATTTCATATTTGTTCCGCTGCACATTCCCGCAACACACATTTCTAGCTATCTGGAAGTGGCCTAATAATAATACAACAAAGTCTGCAACACATATTAGAGCAGCCATATCATGGCAACACATTTCAATTTCTACTCAAGCACACCATCAAAATATATGGCATGAAATTAAATGGAATGAAAGCTTTTGCCTGAGGCTCAGCTAACATGGCAATCGTCAAAAAGTCAAGGTCGATTCAGGCCGCCCTTAAAAGCAATCATCGTCACTGCAAACTATCAATTGGCCGGCTAAGTTGGCGTCAATTTTCAACGAAAATTATCTTGCGAATAAACTAAGTGAAATATCGACAAAGCAAATTGCAATTATTGGCAACAAACGAAAACATGTCGAACCGAAAGTTGGCAACAACACAACACGCCATAGGAGGAGAGCGTAACAAGGCGAACAGAAGCCAGAGCGACAACGTCGAAATGATGACAGCGAAATGCATTCCTTAACACCTTTTTAGCCAATTACATTGGCAGAAAAGGCGAAGGAGAAGCACATTGCTTAGTCAAAAGAAGAACTGCAGACATTTGCGAAAGTCACAAATTTTCATATTGCGAAAGCGAGGCCCAACAACAGTTTAGTGAACTTCAGAAGCACGCGGCAGCAATTTAGGGCAGGGGAGATGAACGTAGTTAGTATGTTGATGTGGTCAGCGAGGTGCAGTGAATGCTTACAATTGTGTGAGCAGATACTTTGCAGTGTGTGCGAGCAAAATATCTCGCTGCCGCAGCACAATAATTCACTCATTTGGCAGGCAGCCAGGCGGACGTGCAGCTGGCAGCATTGAATGAAAGTGAAAATGTGCTCAAACGAGAACAGAGCCGGAAACGGAACTGCACGGCAAGAGTCATGAAAAATATAACGGCTTGGTTGGTTTTCTTTTTTGGATTTTTTTTTGTGTTTTTTTTTTGTCTTTTGTTGCTTATTCGTTGTGTGTATTTATTTATGCCATTTTAAATGCTGCTTGAACTTGTGAAAAGCGCCTTTGGCTTACGACATTTCACTTAAAGCCTTTCATTGTATTTGTATCAGTCTAAGGTTGGGCTATAGTGCTTTCAAGTGTACTACACAAGCGGGACTGTTGCATTTCTAATTCAATGCAAGCACACACACGGCTTGTCGTATGGGTAAGGCGCCGCTCACATTCACTGCCAAGTACAAATCAATGCCAAAGCCTAAAAGTATGCAGCTAGAAATTAACTCGCTTGCAGCGTGTCACAGTACGCCTTCAATTCATGAATATGCTAAATCCACTTGAATCATGCGCCGCCAGTCGACATGATCCTCAAGTATCAGTTTTGAATTCGTTTGGCTTCGTTTGCATAAATCACACGCCTCAACACACACAATTTGCAGCTGACGAATGGTGCAATATCATGGAATGGAATAGCGCCACCAGGAGCGTATTTGCGCCCCTTTCATTGCACAGCACTAGAGTACAACCACAACAGTGCCACACTTCAGACTCCAAGTATTTGCTTGGCACGACAATGTCGCAAAAGATACTTTATCTTTTAATGCATCTTTTCTGCTACTCAGTCGAACGGTTGCATTCTATTTCTGTGCTCGCGCTTCGTTAGCCGGAAAATGCAGACTCGACAAAATGAAAAACAATGACTCGTTCAATCTTATGGTGCAAATATTAATTTTGCAATTTATCGTTGATGTTTGCGCCAGCATCTACGCAAAATTCATGTCGTCAATTCCAAATAAGTAATTCCAATAAAGCTTGCTATTTTAACGATTTTTTTGCCGGCGGACTTAAGTAGTTGAGCTACTGGCTTGTTGCTATGAATTAAGAACAAGCGTTTTACACAGGTTCTAGGACAAAATTAAAGTGAATAGTGAGCACATTAAGTGTCAGCAAAATCAATAAATTAATTTAATTTAGATTTATATATAAAAACAGACTAGATTAGTTTGTTCTTGATGGCAAATGTCTGCAAGTTTTTTGCCGATTTATTTGAAATTTTGAAACAACGTTGTGTTGGTTCCACGGCATGTTTTTATAGACGACAAACAAATAAATAAATTAATCATTAATTTTTTTTTTTCACATATTATTTGGCTCCTATATAAGTTAATTTTATAATGATCTAGTTTAAATTACAGAAATATATATTTGGTCTTCATTGTGGTCGCCTATTTTATGCAATCATTAATCAGGAATATAGCACTGACCAGCACTAATGCAAGCTCCTAATAATAGATACTAAAGTACTGAGAAGTCGCTTTTCATTGTGATCGCATGCGTACAGTTAGTGTCAAAAAGAAGAGGCAGTTACGACCGCATAATCCTTTGTATGCCTATTTTATTATGCCGCACTGTAAGTTTTGACCGTGTTATAATATATTCCGGCCAAAACGTATGGCGTGTTAAAAAATTATAGCGCACTATCGTTGTTGGCGTGTGTTGCCTATAGGTATTTGAGAGTGGTTAAACTCATTAAAAGCGTAAAATTGCCTGTTCCATAATGCTGCCGCAAGCGCGGTTTTTTTTTCCTTTTTTATTTTATTTTATTTTCCTGCAATAACTCACAGCTAATAATTTCGCTAAGCGAAAGCACAAAATCGATCTATTTTCTGTATTCAATTGGATGCTTTATCGCCACGCTACGGAAACAAGAAATCATTTATATTTCTTCTGCGCTTTTCTGTGCTATTTCTTCGTCACTGATGCGCTACGATTTGACGCACCCAACAACAATGAAATGACAATCAAAGTCACGTTGCTCCGCCTCGCCGTGCAGCCGAATATGAACTTGGCCAACAGCTGATTGTCTGTTTTAGGTTTGAGACCAATTACCAAATGTCGAGTGTCAGCAAAGTGTAGACAAAAGAGCAGCGGCACAAGCGAAAAGCGTCGACTGAAACGACAGCACAACAACAGAGAATTGCCCACGAAGAAGACTTTCATGTCAAGGCGATTTGGCTGCTTTTGTGATTTTTCATATGCAGCTACAGAGTGATTTATGGGGAAAGTGCTCGAATACAAAGAACAATTTACAAAGAGAGTTGAAAAAAAAAACATACGAAAAACAACGAAGCATGCAAAAATCAAACTTCACATCCGTAGAGTTAGATAAATAGAGTCCCAATCGGCATACACTTACATTTATTGCCCGGTCCATTTGCGGTCTGAAGCGATGACATCGGAATAGCGAGGCAGTTTCGAGCGATTTGCAAGTCCTGTGGCGGCTCCGAGCGCGGACATGGCGTATACGCGATTTTACTGCCACGGCCCGGCGTGGGGCTGACCCGTGCATGCCGAACGCTGCTAATGCCACGTTCACTCATCTTTGACGCCTTCAGTTTCTTGTGGTTAACACCTGACGATGCTGTTGTTTTCAGTGCACCCGCCCTGCCTTCGTCTGCCTTTTGGTGCCACTCACTCACTCAAAGTTGTCGGCGGCTTGAAGGCATCTTTCCGTTTCCGAAGGGCTAAGGGCGTTGTGAGTATTTTGAAAGGCTTTTATTTGAACTTAATTTTAATGACAGTTTACTTGAGTCTTTGTCATTTTGAATAGCTTAGTACTAATTTTCACTTTACGGCTAGTTCCGGTTTATCACAAAATTGGCGCATATGATGAGAAGTCTACTACCGCGTTTGTGGTAAGGGGTGAACTACGAGTATTATCACATTACCCAATAGGCGACCTATTGTATTGAGAGAGTGGTATACTTCACACATATTAAAGACGGCAGAGCCTTGGTAACCTAATTCTAGCGGCCTTGATGAATGGGAGCAGCTGAGCATTTGGTCGTCGAATATAAGGATAATATGCCAACTCAACATTAAGAACAACTTTTGTATAACAAAATAATTTCGTATTAGTGGGTCTAAGAGAATTCAAAAAGAGCCATTGGATCTGTAAACATGTAGTCTAGGAACCGATAAAAAAATCATCACCCAAATCATTAAAATATAATAAGCCAATAAGCCTTCTGCTACCTCGTTAGCCTAGGTAAGTCGGGGTTCGAACTTCTCCGGAGGCAAGACTAATGGTCAATAAATAAAGAAAATAAATAAATTTTTTTTTTTTACTTAAGAGGCTCGTGTAGGTTCTATGCTCCACACAGGAACAAACAAGAAAATAAAAAAATAAAAAATAAATTAAAATTTCCAACCCTGCAGCGGCAAACAGCTCAAGAAACTATAGGGAGTTGCCGCGGGAAGAGCGATGAATGATTCATCGGGAACACTTGAGGCTATTGATGGTCGAAGTACTTTTTTTTTGGGAGCTAATTATGAGCAAAGCAGCAAATTTATCATGAGAACAGGAGTAAAAGGTCACAGCATTGGACTTAAAAAAATTAACCGTCTTGGAACAAGTTAAGCCATTCATACTCTCTTTAAATGGAAATGTATTTAATAAACAAATTTCGGTTCAGTGAATGTAAAATGCCAGGAAAAACTTTATAAAGAATGAGTTCAGATCCAGAATGCGCTTTGAAGACCCATAAAAATTTGTTAGATGAAATGGAAAGGTTCAATGGTTAATATGGACACGAAGAATAAATAAGTGTTGGTGCCGAACGCCCTCGACGAATGGCCCTCTTAGCAAATACATTTTCACTTTTATAAGGTCTTGTGATAATTGAAAGCTTAAGTTCAGTATTTCAGATAGTTAGTTACATTTTTACGCACTCAACCCATGCCATGCTCATGCCTCAACCCATATGTATGGAACTTTAAAAGAAGGGATTAAAATATCACAAGGCAAACAACGAAAGTAATGATCCCAGCTGCAAAGCACGTTTTACAACACTTAAGCTTCGAACTTTGAACAAGAAAACTGAATAATTTTCCTGCGGTTTTTTTTTTCTAGAGGCTAGAGTTGCAATTTTATGGCTGCACTTGAAGTCTCGAAAAACAGTAAACTAAAAATAAGCGTTTCTCCAAGGCGGACACAGACCAAAGTGCACAGGATATGAAGTACCGAATTTATCGAATTCCAATCGTAAGAAAAAAAAGAATGTGTGCAGCTGTACGTATGGAGCGGGAATGGGGCAGAACGAGAAGCTAGGAAGATAACGAATAAAAACAAAAAACTCAGAGACATTCGAAGCGTGAGAAGGCAACAATATTTTTTTTTTCACTTTGCAGGCGAAATTTCTTTTTTCTTTTCATTTGTTGTTCTATGATGTTTGCACACTCGAAAACCTCGTCGCAACGCATAAAGGCAGAGACGGTGACAACAACAACAACAACAACAATTTGAATACACCTGCTTCAAACGACAGACGACAGAGTGGCGAACATTGTAAATGCTATTCTGGGAGAAGGCTCAATGCAAGCACGAGTAAGCGCATTTGTCGTGGGAAAGGATGCATTTGTCACAAGCGGCGAGGCGCAGTGTCGGCGGCGCACACCGACCGAGCAAGGACACACACGTGCGAGACTGACTAACGAGACTGCGAACACGAGATTCTTTGTGTGTGTTTTTGTTTTATTTTTTTTTTTAAATAAATTTTTGTATTTTTTTTTTTATTGTTCTATCTCTTTTTCTCTCACACACACACATTTTGTTGGGAAGTGCGAGTAACTAAGCAGCGTCACGCGGCGCATTGATTGTAGCACTAGAAGCGAACTCCTACCTTTCAAGCTTAATTTCTTTATTTATCATTAAAGCATGCAAATTGTTGTTGTAACTTTCGCTGTATTTACTTTCTTTTTTCCTTCCTGGTTTAACATGAACTGTAGTCTGCTTCTTGTTCAGCACCGCTGCACTGCACTCGTGGACGCGTAACTCGAACAAACTCAAATCGAACGCAAAACGTGTGCGCCGTCGAAGCGCCTCCGACAACTTTCACCGACGACGTGCTGCACGCGACAAAAATCCGAGCAAAACAAAGACGCGCAAAAAGGTTCCTAGCGCTGCATGCTGCTGTCTGCCGCCTTCGTTACCAGCGCCGCTGTTGCCGACATCGTTGTCGTCAGCTTATTTTTTGGCCTCTTTCATCGCATCGCATTCTTCACGTTGTGTGCGAATTACAGTTTACACTGGGCGACAAAATGTTGGGCTTTTCAGTAAGAGATAATAATCGTACTCTAAGGAAAAGTTGCTTTACTCATTTTTTATAGCGGTTAACCAATAGTATGTCTAACCAGGGAAGTTTACATAAATAAATAATATATAAAACAAATTATGGAGGTATAAATTTAAAAAAAATAAATAAAAACAAATAGCGTTGTCATGGGACACACCCAGCGACAATTTTTAGGAACTTATAAAATATTGACTTAACTATGAAAAAGGATAAATGATTTAAAGATTAAAAATGATTTAAATAAATAGAGAAATTAAAGAAAACCAACGACCATGGATTTGAACCCGCACACTCGGCATCGCAGACCAACAATCGACTTACTATAACTATACCGTTGAACACCACTGCCTTTCTTTGTTGAAATAGCTTCACTTTGAGTGGAAAATCTAACTGCTTTGGGCGTGAACGCAATATCTATGCGCAATTTTAGTTGAACAGTTATGCCACTGTCTACGGTAATTAAAAAAAAAAAATTATGACAAAAAATATAATAAAAATTAATATAAAGCAATACATAAATATTGTATTAAAAAAAATTAAAAACAAAAAAAAAAACAATTATTCCAATTATTTTTCAAGTGTGATTATACATACCGGACTCAGTGCTGATTCAATATTAATTAAATATCTATAAAAAGATCATATCTTGCATCTAGTAAAAAAAAAATGTATAGTCAATGAACTTTCTCAACTAATTTCATCAAACATCTTTGTTCTAAACTGATGTTGCATAGTGCAATAAATTCGAATTTACCATTTTCGCGGGCGACGTTGAACGCGAAAGTCGACAGAAAAAGAAGCTTCTGGTCTGCCAACTTCATAAAAATTGTAATGCTCTATATGTCTACTGCGGGTAAGAGCGCCGTTGTCGTTTTATAGTTAGCAGAGCTTGGTGAAGCTTTTTGGATAGAATTGCCAGGCTTCACAATGACATGACCAAAATTCAGAACGGAAATAGTCAGACAAAGGAAAATTACACAATTTCATTACAGTTTCAATTTGAAAAATTATATGACAGCACTGTCAAAAGGGAAATATGCCGCACTCTATCTAAAAATTTCATATTAGTTAAATAGATAAGGGCTTTTGTAATTTTTGTTATGCTCGCGCACATTGAAAAGCTACACTATTACAATAAAGCTGTTTTTCATAATAGTAAAAATTTTTAGCATTTTCCAAAAAGTTTGAAAAAATGCAGCAAATCACGTTGTTCTCCATTTCAGCAGTCGGCTAAGAGTGTACGAAATATTGTAGCAAAAATTTTAACATCACCTGATGAGGAGCCGTTAAAAAAGTGGTAATAAATAGTGTGAACAGCTTTTCTATATGAGCAGTTTCTATCAATAAATCTAAAAATGTTTTATCACTTTACTGTCTATTAAAATCTAATAAAGTCTATTTATTCATTTGGCAGAGTGCACAGAATTGGGCGGATGAACGAAATCGAACTAGAATATTAAAAGAAAATATATATGCTTGTACACTTTACTTTGAGCTACTGTGGATGTGCGTAGGCTAATTAAATCTCCTAGGATTAATATACTCGGTTTTTATCGAATGTCTGTTGGTGGCATAATTAGAGATTAGGAAACCCTACGACATTACAACATATTTTTGTGGTACATAAGGCCGTTTGACAAATTTTTGTTATATATCGGAACTGATATTTAACGGAAATGAAATTAATTAAGAATCTTTGCCATATTGCCATTTTCATAAGGATTTTAAAAACGCCTTCGAAAGACTGTATTATGCTCTTTGACTAACTACCTATATATATACCTCTATTGCTATTCTCTGCAGAATCTACTAAATTTAAAATCTCTAATAGAGTCAAAACATCTGTCTACTCTGACTCCGGAGTGGTTCGACTATACGATTTCCATTATTACAGTGTAGTTCGCACACTTAAGGTATGAGCTTGTGTAGTATTCGCGAAAACATCAAGACAGCTCCTGAAAAAAGCTAATTTTTTTTGTCGTAAAATACACGCAACAAATTGCGAAAGGCATTATTATTATGTATTATTTTGTATATTAGATGTTCTTTTCGTACCACGCTATCTTGTGGCGTTTTATTGTCTTTGTAGCGGAGGCTGAATTCCCAGCATAGCAAACTGATGAGAGTTCTTTACAAGTGAGTTAGTTAGCAATGCTGCGCCAGAGATTAATGTTTAATAAGATTAACTGCCATGAGAAACATCGTCTCACTCAAAGTACTATCATTCAATGATTAGAGAGGAGGAGAATCCACCTGTTGCACAAAATAAAAGAGACTTCGAGGCATTTGTTTTTATGTTCATTTATTTTGGTATTTTTCCTGTTAAGTAGAATAGAGAAATGTTTGTATTATGTGTTTTTTGTATTAATTAAACTTCGGTTTCTGGTTTTTACTTCCGGTTATACAAATTAATGTGAAAAATTTAAATTAGTTTTGAGTTTCTGTGTTTAAATTTCTGCTAGAAACATAATTGTTTGTTGTTGTCGTTTTGGATTTTTATTGCTGATTTCTTTAATTACACATCAATATTAATATTAGCTGCTTTATATTTTAATTTATATCATTAATTATTTTTTTTTATTATAAATTTTTATTTTATTTTTCAATTAAAATTTTCTTTAGTTAATTCTTCAGTTGGTTTTCAAAGTTCGCTTTGTTTTGGGTTTGTTGCATTTACAGCGCAAAATTAAGGGTTTTTAAAGTTATATGCAAAAATGTATAATGCACTGAAAAATATTTAACAGTTGGAGAGGTTTTCTTCTTTTGATTTACTATTTTCATTTTGTGAGCGATTTTCATGTGAGGCTGTAGAATTTCGGTTCTTGGAAAAACACAGTTGACAGTTCATAATTTTTGCATTAATAGTATATATATATATATATATATAAATTCTATGTTTAATCAGTAATTAATAAGTTTTGTAAAGCTTTATTTAAATGTATTCGTTTGTTGTTCTTTCATTTTTTGTTAAATAATTTTTTTCTTTATAATTTTCTTTTATATTTTCAATAATATCTTATCTTTTTCAACATTATGTCTTTTGTCAATACATATAATTTTTGTTGTTTTTGTTTTTAACTTCATTTAATAATACGCTTAAAATTTAAGAAAATACCCAGAAAGAGCTGACGTTTTGCTGTAGCTGTTCACGTGATGCACCATGCTTTAATCTTAGTAGCAGGATTGCTTTTAGAATTTTTATAGAGTTTTATACAGCTATTACTTTATTTATGATTTATTTATTATAATAAAACCCAGAAAAGAAATTTGTGTGAGAAAGTTTGCTTTTTATATAGGACAATGTTAGTAAATCCAAACCAACAAAATTTTTAAGATGTTTAAACAATATTTTATATATTTTGATCAAAAAATAAATGAAGTCTTGTGCGTTTGTACTTTCACAATCTTTGGAAACCTCACAATAAACACGCTACTTTGGAAAGTCTAAAATCAATTCATATACAGCCCAACAACGCCCGCTGAACATTTTCATAGATCAATACTAAAATTGTCTACTACTCTGCACCGCACAGCAGTTAGGCTAAGACTCAAGTCCTATGCAATGTTAAATCAAAAACCGAAATTGCTTACAAAGTTGTGTATATTGAGAGCGGATACTATTTAATACGATTGCTACTCAATTACCGCATGCAATTGTAGTGTTGTAAAACGTGCTAAAACAAATTGGCAGCCCTCAAAGATTTGGAGAGCAGTACAACTCAAAAGAAATATTTAAAAAATGCATAACACTGGCAGCTAATTAAATATTTAAAAGTATGCGACTACAAATGAAACTTTCTCACACATATTTATGCTTTGTATTATATGATTTTATTCTTTGCTTCAACTTTATTTTTAAATGTATTAAATTGCTGACTTATTAAAATTATTATTATACATATATATTTTATTTTTATATATTTTATGTTTATTTCATTTTAGTTTCAAGTTTAATTAGTACACATTTGCATTATTCATATTGCCGTATTATTTAAACAATAATCTTCGGCTTGTGTACGAGTATGTCAAAGGCCTACAATTGCTTTTCTTTCTTTCCATTCATCTTCATATTTCACTGCTCTATAGAAATTCTTAGCTTTCATCTTCGACTGAGCCGACAACAGAGCCTATATTTTAAATATAGAATAGCTTTGAACGATTTAAAATTGTATCTAAAAATAATAGCTACGACAATCAAACAATCCACTTACTTGATTTACGAGCGTACATTATATCTTTGCTTTACTTTACTTTACTTACTTAACTCTGGAGATATTGAAAACTCTTTAAAATGTCATTAATATAATTGAGAAAAAGAACTCTGCTTCTTACACGCATTACACAAAAAACCATGGCATCTGTTGATGCCATATTTTAAGATCTTGTATATCATAATATATATATAACTAGCATTGTGACTTTATTTGCACATAAATTACAACATCGATTGAGTTAGTATGCTGTGTCTTAGCTTAGTTCTTATCTTCTTATCTAATTCGCAGCCATTACATTACATTGTGCAATAGAAGAGTAGACAAAAATGACAAAATCTCGTAAAGCATTTTGAAAAGCAACTATGAAGTCCTAAAAGTCCTAAAAGTCCCAGTTCCTAATATTTTTATAATATACTTTTTACGCCTCACAGAGCGAACTCAAAGCAACGAGTTTCTGTTGACTTCTGGCAAAGGACGGCCGCTCAAAAACTCGCGACGAATTCAAGTCAAAATCGTAGCTACTAACCATTAAATATGGGCGAATTGGCTATACGAAATTTTACCAATTTCTGTCTGTCATTAAGTGCAATACAACGATGAATTTATGTTATTGAAAGTTATAGCTGGTTAGTTAATACATACACATACATATATAATGCCATGGGAAATGCACATTTTATACTTAGTTCTTAGACTCTGAAGGTTAGTAGCTTTTTATATGGCTTTATTCTGCTATTCATTTGTTCTAGTATCTTATTTTTATACCATTATTCCTGTATTATTTTATGCTTGTATACCGTGATTCTTCTATGCTGTTATACTCGGCAATGAAATCGTTTATAGGTGGCTTTGTTAGTATTATTTTAAATATGTTCCGAAAAATTAACATTTTGTCATTGGGTGTACGAATGTAAGTACGCGTAACTCTTTAAAATTAATGGTAATTATAATTAATAATTAAGTTATAGTATAAAATAGAAATCTGGTAAATTTGTAACTTAGTGGAGTATGTAAAACTAGACGCTTAATCAACATCATATAATGTGTGTTTATGGTAATTATTATTAAATAATATAAATACACTTCTTTTAGTGAGTACATAAATAGATTTAGATTTAGTTCCAGAATTTTCAGAGTAATCTTCTAGGAAATCCGGCGAGATTCTTATGGTTTTTGTAAAGGCAGCAAAATTTGATGTAATTCGTTCGTATATTTACAGACTTGATTAGGAGTTCTTTTTAAGAGTTAAGTACACACGTGTTTATTATATTTTTATGTTGTGACTGCTTAAACCAAACACACATAAGTCGAGAGTCAGTGTAAGAAGACTTGAAGTCTGCTCATTTGATTATTAAATTAGTTTAGTGTTTTTTTAGTTCGTAGTTATTATTGGTAGTCAGAAGTAGAATTTAGAAAAATTTACCCTGATTAAATTCGCTACAAAACGGAAATTTTTTTTTTTATATATATATATATAATTTTATTTTATTCGTTAAGGGTGACATGTGTATATATATTATTTTATATATTATAATCTATATAATTGTGAATAATCATACAATATAAAAATGTAGTGCACTGACTGCGTAACTTATTGGCCCAACATTTTCAAAATATAAATTACAATAATCGCGTATCGCAGGTCTTAGTTAATTTAAGTGCATGGCATGGCACGGATTAATAATATCGACTGCTAAAGTATGTCTGCTGTTGCATTGCTCATTTTAAGTACAATAACTTTAATTGTTGTTGACTCCGTTTTAAACTAGTCGCATCTTCAAATAAAACAGTTCCAATCATCTTGAAGCATACAGTTCCGATTCTGCTGCTTCAAAATCGTGCTTAGTACTGCCCGCTTTAAGGCTTTGATGTCAATTTGTTTTCTACAGATGTCGATGTCCGCATTCGGCAACTTCCATAAATCGTTAATTGGTATCAACTTCCGATGTTAACCACGCGCACATTCTAACTAACTAAGTATAACATGCGTTATGAGTGCATCAAATGTTAGAACGAAGCCTTTAAAGCTTTGCCAATTCAATGCTAAAAGCCAATTTATATCGCAAAACAAATTCCACATTGGCAGAAATTTAAACTGCAATCCAGAAATAATGAAAGCACAAATGAGATTTTTAATATGATTCTGTATATTTAGAAGGAATCGTTCTTTCATTTTTTCATAGCTTTTCTTTGTATATTTATTTCATTTGTATTTATACCTTTATACAATATAATTTTGCTATTTCATTCAAAACGCCATTGCATATTTTTAATTATGATTAAGCTTTACTCATTCGAATAAATTAGTTCAACCGACTGCGGCTGTATTGACTTCCGATGCGCTTTTGAACACCACTTTCCTTCTTGGTAACTTCCGGCATCCTAGTTTTCTAGTTTTCCAGCTTTACTTGCTTTAATGTTTTTTTTGTTGTAATATATCTTGTAAGTTGAAAACGTCTTTGTTGTAAGTTTTATTTTAAGTTAGAAAAATTCATTATGTTATGTATTTCAATTCATTTATATATATATATATAATTTATGTATTTTTATGATTGAAGTTAAATTTAATTTTAGCGCGTATGTTTTATTTTAAATATATCATATATGTTTTCTTTATTAAATATATTTAATTTTTCCCCCCGTGTTTTAATTTTATTAATTTGAAACGTTGAAAATTTTATTTTTAATTTTTTGCTTTCAAAAATTTTACTATAAAAAATGTTCACATAAAATAAAATGTTTTTTTCTTAGAAAAAAAGTCTAGCGTCTGTTGCTGTTTTCTCTTCTGCTAGCTAAATCAATCAAGAGATCGTGGCTTGATGTGCTTGTCCACTTCTTCGACTTACACAATAAGCAAAAGGGAAAATGGGAAAATGTTTATCACATTAGCGTAGGAAAGTATTTCAAATAGTAGAAATAATATAAAACAGCGTAGGGGAATTTACAGTTGCAGTTCAGCGTAGAGCTGTAGAATAACTAGTTGGAAAGGTGAGAGCATTTAAATTATATTTAGTAGAAAAATAAATAAATTTTCGATATTAAAAATTAAGTTAAAACCAAATTGAGTTATAGTACAGAGTTAGGATTCTTCTTTGTAGTTTTTGGATTTGCTTTTCATTAGTTCAGTTCGATTAATGAGTTCTTATACCGGTCAGTTTATATACGAATAATGAATTTGAATAGTCTCAAAATGTATACACATTCATCTAGAGCAATGAACCACACAACTTTGATGTATGGCGAATACATTTTTTATTTGGAATGACGTTTCGTTACGCAATAATCCTTTTGAAACCGAGGGCAAAACGAATTTGCCGCTGTCGAATGAGGTCAGTCAGAAAAGTGCTTGATCAAACAAACCCCAACGTAGTCACCATTAGGCATAACTATCTTAGTTTTAAGAGTTTCTACAATGTTTTACAATGTTTTTACAAAAGTTTTAAGAGTTTCTACAATGCCAATCAAACACTTTGCTGTTAACCACCGAACTTTTTTTTTAACAAATTTTATTTATTTTTTTCTGTTCCGGTATCTGAGACTAATTAGGCAGAAATATAGAAGTGCTTCGGGAAATTGTCTAATGATGAGCAGCATTTTTGTATTAAATATTATTTTCTTCAATTTATTCAATTCAGTTTATGCATTCATTTGAGGTTGCTATTGATTGTTTGTTGTTGAGTTGATGCATGCAACATTTCTCAACCATACTGAGCTCAAACATCATCCACTTAAAACCGCTGCTCTGCTACTCATCATATCCTTGTCATATTAGGAAATATCTTCATTTGAAGTTGTTTTGTGGTTCTTTTGCTTAGCAATAATCATCAAAGGCATATAGCACATCGAAAGAAAAATCGACAATTCAGCGACTTTGTGTGTTTTCTGGTTTCTTTTCTGCGTTTTGGTTTTGCTGATCATCAAAGAGAAGCTCACACTTATTACACTTAGATATATCGCATATTCAATAGTTTTTGCATAAGTTCTGAGTTTTTGCATTAGTTGCATATATGAATTTTATATTTGCTGATTTTTTGGTTTTTTTTTTCTTTTTTCATTTATTATTTTTTAGAATTTTATTTTGCTTTATGCTTAAACTTACAAAAAGACAAATATGTCTGCACATTAAATTTAATGCAATTTTTATGTATATATAAATTATTTTTTGTATTTCTATGCTTACACTTGATTTTGTTGTTGTTGTTGTTTCTTCAAGTGTGGTTTACAAAAAAAAAGCTCGACTTTGAGATGTTGTTCAAGTACTTCGAGTTCGTTTCTTATATGTGTGTTTTGATGAAATCGTTATAATTTTTAGTTTTTAAGATCTTCGCTTGACTTTATTCTTTCAATTATATATATAAATATTTAGTTTGTATTTCTCGTTACACTTATATATATATATACTTATATATATATATATATATATATATAAATGTAATGTAATATGTATAAATTTAGAGTGTATCTTCTTGCATTTACTTCTGCTTTGCTCTTTCTTCCACTTAAATTTAAGAAATGTGTTAAATATTAAATCTGCATAGTCGTTATTTTAGAATTTATTTTGAGTTTTAATTTAATTATTCTCTCTAAAATTTCCTTCAATATGTATAGATGAGTTCCCGCGCTATTGTCCTAAAACTTTAGCGCAGAGCATCTGTAATAAAAATAAAAAAACATACTCGAAATCCAACTCTATCAAAGCGCCGAGCTCAACAGCCCGTCGTTGCGGGTTGCCATGTTAGAGCTCAGCTGTGACGCCCCCGACCAAAAGCCGTTCACCAACACCGATCACAAAGATCGACGCAAAACTAAGCCAATATATTTCCCTTCTCTATCTTCCTATGACGCATTCTAAATGATCAATCATCATCCTTCCTTCATCATGTCTTACGCTTGCCTTGTTTTAATTTAATTTTTATATCGAAAATGTGTTGACGTTTTTTTTTTTTTGTGATTTTTCTTTTAATGTTTATTTTTATATATATTAAATTTAATTTTAAATATAATTAATAAGAAGAATTTTTTGTTGTTTGATTTTACATTATATTGTTATATAATATTTTACTTGCTTGCATATGTAATTTTTCCATTTAATTTTCTTAGATTTAATTGTTTTTGCTCTTTTTTCTGCAAGTTTATTAGTATTATTTCTCTTTTTAATCTGGTTGTAGGGGGTACTGAGTTACTCTATTTGTTGTTGCCGAATGTTTTCTCTCCAATTCTTGTTTTGTCTTTTCCATTTAAAATTTAGAATTAACACAAACAAACGCGCCACGCCGCGCCGCCTCACGCTGTTTTTAAAGTAAAAATGGCTGAGTTGCATGCTTTCGATACAACTTCCTGCGCTGCTTTCGTTGCCACTTCCAATTGCCTGACATTAGCTACTTCCTCTCCCTTCTACTACACTACTTCTTGCTCAACTCTTACACTCAGCCAAATTCGCTCTGCGCCCCGCGCACACGGCTTCCTTCTGGTAGATCCTTTGCCAAAGCCAAAGACACGCACATCGAAAATTCCGGATTTTTTGTAGTTCAGTGTAAAATGGTTGATTACTTTGTTAGAGTTTATTGCTGTTTCTTGCTTTCTTTTTGAATGTTATTAGTTTTGTCAAATGGTGAGTTCTTCTTCTTTGTTGGTTTGTTTGTTTGTATGTTTGTTTTGATTGCATAGCATAATTCTTGTATTATAATAATGTAATTTTCTGGGTTTTTCTTTGCTCTTAAATGTGTTGGTTTCTCCTTCTCCTTTTTTAAGTTTCTTTAAGTTTAAATGTAAGATTTATCTTCTTTTTTTTTGTAGGTTTGTTGTTGTTTTTTGTTTTAAGATTTTTCACTAGGGGCCCATAGCAACAGGGAGGCGCGATGTTTTTGCGCACAGCTACAGTTTTCGTCAACATCTTAAAAAAATAGAAAGGCTTAAAAAGAAATAATTTAACTCTTCACTTCGATGTCATCATAGTCACGAATTCTGAAAGAGAAGAAGAGAAAAACATTGAATTAGTTTCAAATGACATTTGAGGAGAAAATAATTTAAATTATTTAAAATTAAGTCGATCAAAACTTTTCTTTTTTCGGAGATACAAAATTTAATTTTGAAATATTCTTAATTCTTAATACAAGGACGAAACAACTTCATTATTGGCTTTAAAATGATACTCCATCAAAAGTTTTTTATGCAAAAATCGAAAATGTTGCTTTAAAATTTAAATAAAAAATTTATATATTAATTCGAACCAAAAAAAATGCTCTAATTTCATTGGGTGTCATAGGAATTTAAAAAAGCCTACTTGTGTAATAAGCGAAAAATTCCTTGGATAGAGCGAATTCGAGTTTATAATTGAAAAAAAAAAATTAAAAAAAAAAACGACAGTCAATAATTAATCGAGACCAACACACACAAAAAAACCTTGTGATCTCAAACTCGCGTACTTCCACGACATCTGAGACGCCAATCGTAGTACGCTTCCACTAGGCTACCGAGTCGACGCACATATTCTGGCGGGCAAATGATTTGACTGTATGTGGTATGCGACCCTCACGAACTCGTATGCCTTCTTTGCTCGCCCTTGAGACGAGGTTTGATTGTATGCGAGCGTTACGCAATGCAAAGTTTTACCCTACTCAAATCAAGACCGTTTCACATAAAAAACCAAATTTTCGTACGCCTTGACGAAGTTGAAGTATTTAACATACGAAAGAATATTAAGGGTCTTCACGAGACGTCGTATATGTGTTGTATATGTTATAAATGTTATATTGTTATAAAGTCGTATACAAACTGACCGTAGCTCCATACAAAAAAAAATGTTAATGTCATAAACTCATCATGCAATTGAGTGTGATAAACGAATAACTCTGAGTGTTGACAACATTATTGTGAATTTTTATATTTATTGTGAATAGCAACAAAGACTGCTCAATCATTTGGTAATGGCGATAAAAGAAATGGCAGAGGTAAGTTGCAAAGTGCTTGTGTTAGGAATTTAATTTAATTAACAATTTATGGCATTTTTTGTAGTTATTTCCTATTTTCGTTTCATTTCGGCGTTGTAAAATCTTTTGTTTATATTTGTGTATAGGACAACAGCTAATCTACGACGTCAACAAACGAAATTGGTCGTTCACGAAATGTTGCTTGTAACTTTATAACTTTTTATATATAGAAGAAATATATTGGTAAGAAAATCAAATAAATTTTTACTCGCAAACCATGTATACACCATGTATATGCATACATATATTCAAAATCAACACCAACCACAGATTTTTCTGATATAAAAATAAGAAGAGCTTAAACCAAAAAACTATAAAATAAGGAAGTCGAATTTTTTTTTTCGAAAACATTTTTCTTTTGAGATAAGACAAAATAAATAAATAACTAAATAAATAATTAATAAAATTTAAATTCGAGCTACCAATTTTGCATTCAATCTATCACAGTCGAACCACCAATAAATTTATATATTTAGCATATTTTAGATTGGATTAAATTTATATTGAATTTTGAAGACATAATTAAATCAAGAATAAGAAATTTCAGATTCGAGTTTTTCAATTGTATAATTGAACAAAAAAAAAAAAAAACTTCGTTACCAACTAAGGCTTTTTCCAATCGAACAGAACAAATACATTTTCAAAACTCAGTAAGGGTGATGAACCCGTTTGCCCTTCATCACATGACTATTTAGCAAACATGTCAATCAAATCGAATAGCATTTTCCCTTATATACTGCTTCGATTTGCGCACGCCTTTTTCATGCCATTTCACATTCGATTATTATACAAAATAATGCAATGTTTGTTCGATGTGACCACAAAGCAGATGGGTTATTTTTAAAAGCCTTTGACGTGCTAAAAATATTTCAAAGAATGTTGCAGGTCACCCCGCTAACGCGACGCGCTATTAGCAATGGAAACCACCGCAGAGAATCAACATCCCATTGACTTGCATGTGGCGGTACCGGCAAATTCTGATGAGAACAACTACAACAATAACAACAAGAACTAACTATTTTTAAATATTGCACATGCAAACACACCTGATAAATTGAGGACACATCACTTTGGCTATTTTTCTTTATACGCTCTCCCCTGTTATGCTCTATGAATGAAAAATTGCTCAACATCGGCAGGGCAGCAGCATGTGATAAATGTGAGTTGAGTGCCCGCAACGGCATGAAATAGGAAGCTGAGTAAGCCACTTCATCAACTGTACATCCACATCATCATCATCATCATCATCATCAACAACAATAATGATTGTCACACCCATTAGTTATCAACGACATTTCCACCGGCAAAATCTATCACGTTGGCCATTATACTATTATCCCCCGCTTTCTACTTTGCTCCTTCTGCTCCTTTTAAACCAAGCTCATCGCCTTCGTTGCTGTGGATTTTCCACTTCCGCTTTTCTGCGGTATACCGGCGGCACTGTTTCTTTGCTTGTGTTCCGTTCCCTGCTCGATTGCAGTTTTACTATTTTTATACTTTTATACTTAATGCAATTTATTTGTTCTTTTGTTGTTGTTTGTGTGTTCGCTGCTACTTTCCTTCATCCACGTCGTCTTCGCGTTCATTTCGGTTTTCCGTCAGTTCATTTTCAGCATTTTGCAGCCACTAACAATGAAATCTTTCTGGTTGCAATTTATTCTACATTGGGTGTGTGGCGTGCGACTTTGTGGACATTGTTATCAATGCAACTGCCTGCTGAAGCCACAATTGCTCTGTTGCTGATGATGGTGTTGGTCCAGTTGTTATTGATTACCACAGCAGATAATTATTAGTGTATTCTCACTTTCTCGTCCTCAACATCTCCTCTCTCGGCGAACAATAAAAACAACATTGCTTGTTGTAGTCGACTACTATTTAATCTGTTCTGTTCGTGCTTTTTCTAAGGTTAATGTCTTTATTTTTAATTTGCCGGGCAATACGCCGAACGTGATCCGCTGGTCTCTTAGTCGTTCGAAATACTCGAAATTGTTTCGTTCTTCCTTTGGGTTCTCGTAATTTACATTCAATTCGCAAGCGGTTGTAAGTGGGTGGTGCGCGTTAATTACTTTGCTGAACTTTGCTACATTCGATGTAGCGAAACCCAAAGGAAAAGTTGTTTAATTGCACGAGTTTTTTTTAGAATTTTGTTTATTTTTTGTTTTTGTTTGCAACAATTAATTACTAAGTAAATGTACAAATTTCAGACAGAAGCCCCAATCATCACCATTTACTGAGATAACCTGTGATTTCTAAGCCAACGTAAGAGTTGGAGCAAGCAGCACTATCACACAGAAGTGCTGAAACACACGGATTCTTCAGACGTAAGCTTCTTGCCAAAATGAGCCAAAGGAGGTTCTTGGGTCAGGGTAACTCAAACTTATCTAAGTATACTCCTCTTTGTGTGAAACTGAATTAATGTTAACTGGCAATAAACGATTTCTGCAGGAGCTTATGAGGGTGACTTGAAGGTCTTCTAAATGTACAATTTATTTGTAAAAGTGTAAGTGTGCACAGGAACGCAAACACTGACCATAGCAAAATTTTTCATCTAAGTAGTGGTCGCCAAGTCCACAATTAGTGTTTCGGGTGCAATCATCGAAAAATGTACCAACATAAATAAATTGTTGTTTTGTGGCCATTATTTTTTTTTGTGTGTCCAAGCGTCACACACATTAATCTATTGTAATTATAAGCGATTGATAGGGAGGGAGGGAGGGAGAGGGGTTAGGGCAAGGTTGTTTGATGTGAAGATTTTCAAGTCATTTATGGATCGGAACTATGGTAAGGAATACATGCCTACATATTTATTAAAATCTAACAATTGTGTGGTATGAATAAATTTACGTCGAAATATAATTTCATACAGTAGAGGAATATCACAATCAAACTATAAATATGTCATTATCAAATTCAAACTTGACATTAATGCTGACCTGTTTTTGACAATCTCCGCGTATGTACGCGCACAAAACTATACAAAATTCTATATCAAGTTGAAATAAAAGACATTAGTAAACACTGACGACTATGATTAATTTGACCTAATTTATGAACAAAAAATACATAGAATTGGCCAAAAGAAATTCTACACAATTGCCCGAGAAGGCAAGAAGTGCCAAAAAGCGAATACGATGGGACCAGAATCGAATACGAATACGAATTAATTGTATTAAACGTTTAAATCGTTTTGTGAAAAATTCATACAAATAAAACAAAATTAATGTGTTTTTCAACAATAATAACAATCAATATAACATAGAATTATAATAAAAAAATAAATATAAAAAAAATTATTAAAAAAAAAATAAAAATATTTTAAAATAATTAAACAAAATATTTAAACAAAAACTAAAAATAAAAAATAAAAACACATGAATATATATCGTAATGAAGAGTAAAAATTCCCGGGAAAAATTTGTACTAATGATTGGATTGTGGGATAGTATAACAACATAACATCAAGTTTACTTCATTTTTTTTCTAGAGGAATATCTTATTGATTCAATTCCGCAACCGAAAGCAACCAAGACGAAATTAGCGTGGGAATATCACTGAGCTAAAACTTTGTTTTGTTGATGTTGTGGTGATATTGCTAAATCTGCTTATTGCCAATTAACAATGAGCTTCTTTATGGGAAAGGAAAACAAAATCTGAGGCTAGGGCAAAAAAAAAAAAAAATAAAAAATAAAAAAAAAATAAAAATAGGTGATAGTCAGTTCAGCAGATAAATTTCTGGCTTACTTTGGCCATTGGCCAAAAAAATATCGTGAAAAAAAAGATTCAACGCAAATGCTAAACAAAATATGAAGTAAAGAACAAATTAGAAATTAGCAAAAACGAACGAATGGTACGACGAGCGAGAATAATCAGCTAAAAAGTTAGGGCGCGGAGGACCACCATCGAAAAGAGCGGAAAAATTACCCAAGAAAAACGGTGAATATAAACAAAATCACCAAAGATAAACAAACAGCAGTAGCAACTAGCAGACTAAGATGTCTGACAGATACTATATTAAAATGTATCTCAGAGATAACGCAAGGGTCAACACCAAAATTATACGACTTTGTGTGATCGTGAACAGAGTTATTATCGGCTAATACACGAGTAGGTGCTCCTCGAACGACATTAACGAGACACATACATATTGTAGAACACCTCCCCGCCCACCACGGCGCAGTACTACTAACTACCCGGACACGCCCACCAAATCACATGAGCACCAATGCGCCAAACTACACAACGCAAACGACGCAGATTAGGGCATTGGAAAATGTTCGTAATTTCACTTTAATTGAAGCACAAAGCGCACATCGCTTGAGGTTGTGAGATGATAATGAATACGAGGAAATATGAGCTCAACAGCATACCCAAAAGGATGCCACAAACACAAGGCTATTTCGACTGATTAGTAGCGAAATAAAGGAAGGTGTGCCCAAGGGACGGTACGCCACAACGTCAGCATTCGTTTAGTCCAGTGCAAAAGTCAAGGACGTTATTGGCTCCTTGCTGCAGCAGTTGTTCTTTATTCCCACTTTCTCAAACTCAGTCAAAATTTTATTTAACGGGGTACGACTAACCAACCAACCAAGCAACCAAACAACCAACCGACCACCATTCCAATGCGATAATTTGCATATTTCCGTTTTAATGCCGTTAGGGTTTCTTTCATTTCTGCGGCTGCCGTCATTGTGCGATTGTGTGGCCTTCCATGGTCGTCATCATTCTGTCAAGGAGGTGTTCCGTCCAGTCCTCTAAGCGAGCAGCACAAAATAAGTAAGGCGTATTGCGCCATATTCATTACTAAAATTGAGTTAGTACTAAGCCTGAACGCCCAGTTTTCGGCCTCTTAGTAATTATCTTCTCTTTTTAAAGGCGTGTTTCGAAGAGTTTTGGTTTACGAGTATCTTTTCCCGTCCCCATCTTTATGATTTTCATATCTATTTTTAGCTTCTTACATACAAACATTTAGACTTTTTTGGAAGTGTTTGGGTGTGTTCTTTCTTTACAAAACACCAAACACAAACGAGAATGTAATTTGCGTTTCGACTTGATGGTAGATAATACCGAAGGACTATCGACGTACTACTTACCTTAATTGCTTGTGCAATTAATATGATACTAGCAGTACGGGGTTAGGTGGCAAGAATTTTAGTACTTGGGCTTTTTTTAATGTAACACGCCATTATTTCACTAGACTAAAAACCCCAAATCGAAATCCCAGCTTAAAACGATTTAACTTAGAACGATTTGAATTAGAACGCATAGGTAAACACTTTTTGAAGCGCTCTAACACACAAAGCGACTTAACGACGCAAACTTTAAAAAATTGTCACTACTCAGATCGATTTAAGAATCAGCTGTGTTGGTTCGTGCAGAGTTGCCAAGTGGTATAATTATTTTGCTTTATTTTCATGACGTAGAAAGTCAAACCGGTTTCAGTTACATCAGTTTTAGCTGTCATCCAAACCGGATATTACAAATGTTCTTCTCGAAATTCTTTTCGATAAACATTACGACGCTCATATTTTAGCGTGCTTTATGGGCAGGCGGAAATATTGATCTATACTTCTTTGAAAAAAAGGAATTGCCAGTCAAAACACTATAGGTGACTTTACGCAGCCTTATGAGTTAGATTACGCTTTATTTTATAGAAAACCACACAAGAACCCATGACTGTTCTCATAACTAAAATGTTTCCATACCCTGAATTTGGTGAAAGAGTTGCTGAATTGGGTCTCTAGCATTGTTGATTTCAGCAGGACGGAGCAACCGCTCACAAAGCTCGTGCAACGATGCATGGTCCAAGTGATCCGGGCCGAGTGATCTTTCATTTTGGTGATTTCATCAACTGGCAGTCCAGATCTAACGACACAAGACCACTTCATTTGGTACTTTTTGAAAACTCGCATTTACGACAACAAGCAACCAATATTGCAAGTCTTAAAAGCTAACACTGAAAAGGAAATCGCCAATTTGGAGCCAGATTTTTTAAGAGCAACAACTCAAACTCATGCCGTACAACGAGTACAATTATGTACAATAATTCAGTAGGTGGTCATTTCTGCGAAATATTTTTTTCGAATTAATGTCATCAAATAACATGGCAACAGAGATATTATTTTCTTATTTTTGATAAAATGGTAGCCAATTCACATTATGACATTACTTGATCGCCAACTTGTATAACCGCCTATAACTGCGCAAAAATTTAATTCTTTAATTCTTTAATTTTATAATCCGTTAGTTAAAAATGAAAACCGTAGTTAAGAAAGAAAGTGTACTACTATATAAACTTGTAATTTTACTGACAAAAAATATCGTAATCATTCACAAATCAAACTCATATCTGCAATATAAAAAGTAAAACAAAATAAAACTAATAGAAGAAAAGCAAATTCCCTCACGAAAAAAGATTTGTTTCTGTTGTTTTTCATTGTCAGTAGTCGTTGTCGTATTGACTAACATAAAAAAAAACTATAACACGACGTCAAAAACAATGTGATTTACTAATAGAACACACAATTATTCATTAAAAATAATACGTGAAAATTATAAAATATTGCGAGCCCATAATAAATACAAATTAAATGCTGTTTGCTCTCGTTGATGGTTGTAGTCCTATACCCCTGACATGATCTGAGAGACGACTCTCGCCCTTGTTGTACTAGTGTTGACCGTTGACTTGGAACGCCGTCGTCGCCGTCAAGCACAGCAAATAAAAAAACGAATAAGTTTACAAGATTCATATTATTTATTTGCACTACACGCTCTGGGGGTAAATTGCGAGCAAAAGCTAAACACAATAAATTAATTGTAAGTACACACAACAACAACAACAACAACAAGAACCAGAGCGAGCACACCACACATCTCATATCACATCACACATCGAAAATACGAGTATAATGACAAAAGTGCCAATTGCATGATTCAATAGTGCGATGACAAATTTCCTTCCTCTCGACATGCTGAGGGAGCTCGAACAATATGGTACAGTAAAAATAATATAGGTATAATATGAGTCAATCAAATGAAATTCCGTTTGCGTTGTCGTCGTCGTACCATTGCGCACGTAAATTAAATAGAAAAACAAATAAATCCAATACAAACAAGTTAGCAAACTTGAACCAATAAAACATTTAAAAAATTGACGAATTTTGATTGACTACTGGGTGCGTTGAAAGTTGTCTTTGTGTGACTGAACCAGTTGTTGTATAAGAGAGCTCAGATGAACCGCAGGTGACACTAAACAATAAAACTAAAACATAAAAACTTCTTCAATCGAAACGAAATCAGTTAACATGAATTTAAGCAATTATCGTCAGGTTAAGACCTACAACAATTTTGCTAACTTTTGTTGTGTGAATAGACAAGATTGTAATACTTCTCCTCACAACTCGTCGCGCCGAATTTATAGATAATATGTTTTTTAAGGAATCGCGCGATGTGTTCTATAGTGTATTACAACTTAAGTGAGAAAGAACTAGTACCCGTTCTATTCGTTATAACCAGTAATTCTTGTTTGAAACCCTTTTCAATTTGTTTTTTTTTTCCCGGTTTGGCTTTGTTCAAGGACTTACCTTCGTAATTGACTTGACCATCACCATCAATATCAGCTTCACGGATCATTTCATCGACCTCCTCGTCTGTTAGTTTTTCACCCAAATTTGTCATAACATGACGCAATTCAGCCGCCGAAATGAAGCCGTTGCCGTCCTTATCGAACACTCTGAAGGCTTCTCGAATCTCTTCTTCGCTATCGGTGTCCTTCATTTTGCGTGCCATCATTGTAAGGAATTCAGGAAAATCAATTGTGCCGTTACCTAAAGAAGAAATAATGAAAAAAGATGTTTGATTTAGATAACTATTTGCACTCGTATCTATTATAAAGTAAAGTGGAAAAACAACTTACACTGATTAGCGCACCCGGAAAACCAATTAAAAAAAGTAAAACCTATCCACTTCATTTTGGATAAGGGTATTTAATTATTGTTATTAATGTTTGTAATTATTTTTGTGCATTTGGATACATGCGGGAGTTCTTTTTTTTTCGAAATTCCGTTAATATTTTCATTCACATCCTAAAAATCGAAAGCACTTTCCTGTCAAAGTTGAAAATTATATACAATTTATTTTTCATCATTCCAAAAACTCGAAAAGTTAAATCACAAAAAAAGATACATACTATTGTATATAAAAATGTTTTTCATCCGTACATGCTATTTAATTGTTGCTTATAACTCCTAGCTTATTTTCTTTGCTCGAAAAGAAGTTAGGAGTTATTAGTTCCTTCACTCCAAGAACATCGCATTCACTAAGTGTATTTTTCGCTTGGACAGTTACACTAATTTTTTCTTTCAAAAGATAGTTTTAATTTCGAATACATTTTGATTTCGAACAAAAAATTTTGAGTTCGAATACAAAATTTTGATTTCGAAGAAAAAATTTTGAATTCGAATAAAAAATATTAATTAAAAAATTTGGAATTGGATAAAAAAAAAAATCGTTAGATTAGGAAAAAAAAATACTTATCTACGAAATTATTTTTCTCAGTAGCACGTAACCCATAACAATTTGCAAATTGTTCGTTAATATTCCAATTAAATCGAAATTATTTTTGGAAAGCAAGTCAACACAAAAGAAAACCATATTGTGTACTCGTCCATAATAATCGTTCTGTTCCCGCGATCGTTCATTTGTGGCACAATTTTGTATCGCAAAACAAGCGACAGAACTCAAATTAAAATGAAATTCGCATCTACAAGTAGCAGAGGCAACACAAGAAGCATTGCACATATAGACCTGCACGAGGCGAAAGATCTATGCGCAGATGTCGGGAAACATTAAAAATTAATTACTTAATATTTCGCGGCTAGACCAGACCAGACGAGAGACCGACGACGATCTTGGGTGGGTGGTTTTAGTAGGTGGCTGTGAACGACAGTGCTTGCTGCTGCACAAAGGCGTGACGAACTTTTCGTGGAGAAAAAATAATTCATAACAAAAAAAAAAAATACGGACCGCTGCCAAGTACGAACGACCACAAATAATATATGCAACCAACTACCAAAACACGAACGAGTGCAACAAATAAAAATCGCGAATTCAAAGAAAAATGCATAGACAGGGAGTGAGGGAGAACGAACCTGAGAATTCGTCGTCGTTGTTGAAAGTCGTTCAAGTAAATCTGTGAAAAGTACATCGAAATTTTTTCCGTTGATTGGCTTGCTTCGAATATATATTTTTAAAAAGAACAACAGCAGCCGACGTTGGCGTCGTCATCGTCATGAGAATTTATAAATTTAGAAACCGCATCCGCAAACACCAAAATTACAACAAAAACAACAACAAATATGCAAAAGATACTTATTAAAAATTTAAATTGTCTGCGAAAAATCTGCGCGAAATGCTTAAGTTGCGCGGGTGTCGCTGCCGTCGTCCGCTTCTCTTTGGCAAAAATTGTTGTACCAGCAGAGAGCAGGGAGCAACCGACAGATGATGAGCTTTGTCAATCGCCAACAGCAGTCATCGTGAGTTTAAGAAATGACCAATAAAATTCTACAGGCGACAAACTCAAGTCGACAAACGCCAAGTGGTGGCAAATATCATCATCGTCGTCATAAACAACATCATCAACATCACCATCAGAAGGTGCCAGTCGGTATGTCCGATGAAATTGCCAGCGCGAAAAACGCTGGGGAAATCCGAAAACAATTATAACAACAACAACAAAATAAAAATTAAAATAAAAAAAAACAAAAAAAATATATTTCTTAAATAGCTCAGTCTCGTAAAGGGGATTGTCCAACAGAACGACCGGTTAAGTGTTGGATGAGCGAATCATGTTTTCTGCGATTTATTTTTTCCGTAGCATTTTTGGCAAGTATTCCTGAAAGACGACAACAATGAAGGCAATGAAGCCAACGGATCGTCCCACCGTAGATCAAGAATTCTCAAAATTATGTATTAATTTTTTAATCATTGCTGAAAAGAGTGAAACAATTTAAGCGCCATACAACCACTGCCACTGCCGCCAAAAAAGTATCTCAACACGAACCTTCTCCGACACACACTTGGCATATTTATTTAGAATATGATTTTTTTTAAATTCAATTATTTTTGAAAAATTATTGCAACGTAAAAGTTTACAACACTTGCTGTTGCTGAATTCTGAATGATGATTCTCGAGGGAAAAAAATACATAAATACAATTTTTTTAACGTATTCGATGTTGGTTTTGATGAACTTTAGCTGAGTATGCGCCAAATGCGTCTGGTAGCGACATTAGGACTAGAGGAATATCGCATCATCAATTTCAGTTTGATCGACTAAACCTATGGAAACTTTGCACCAGATTTTCTTCACGATCTTACAGAACCGGCAAGATATAATCACTATTTATTTATTTTATTTTTTCTTTTATTTTTATGGTGAAAAGCAGATAAAAGAAAATCGAATATGGGAAAAAAAATTTTGGGAAGAAAACGTTTTTATTTTTATTCACTTCGTCATATGGAAAATTCGTAATGTGTACTTGAAAATAGGTGTACTCGAAAAAGCTGTGTAATTGAAATCAGTCGTAAGAGGGAAGGCTTTGTTGTATTGGGCTTCGTTGCATTGGAGTTCGTTATAACGAAGTTCGACTGTACCATAAAACGCTTAATAAGAATTAAGATAGATACGCTACCACACTCTCTCCTAACTAATATGAAACACATATGCAATTAAAAAATATATAAAAAATATAAAATAAGGACGGGCCAACCAACCAAACCACTCAGTTATTCGGGCTGGCAAGCTAGTCCGTAGGGCAAAACTTGCATGGATAGAAGTAAATATGCAAATATGAAAATATGCTTGATTATAACTCGAGGGACTCAGCACACCAGCTAACTAACCAAGTCATCCCACATCAAACGAGTGGAGTACGAGTAACAACGACCGACGAGTGAGGTCCTTCTCTTTCATGGGTACACGTTTGACAAAGGCAAACACAGAGTATGCGTGGTTTCAACAATGTGTCAGACACATAAAGGACTCCTCACAGCAAAATAAACTATACAAAAGAAAAAGAAAAAAAACTCAAAAAAAGAAGGCTAGACAAACAAAAGCGTAGGTAGGTTAGGTTCCATAGTTGATTTATGCCTACACATAACCTGACTGAAAGAAAGAGCGAACGTACGAAAAACAAAAACCAAAATATAAAAAAAAAAAAGTAATTGTAATTGGGCTCGAAGGGCCACCACCAACAGCCACCCTAAAGGTATGCTAACAAAGCTGAAGAGGCGTTGCGGCCCTGTTGATGCTAGCGACTCTGTATTGAGCGCACAAAGTTGAACGAAAACACCAACGTCGTCTCAACTGTTGATGCTGCGGCGTATGCATAACAAAATTTATTATAATTGCTTCGTTTCATGTGCGCTAAAGGTGCTTCTCGCTATGGAATTGTTTCAACAGCATACATACACACTGGCGCTTTGAATATAAAATTAACTCAAGCTTTATCATGCTCCAAAATAGCGTATGCACAAAAAAAAAAATTGTAAATTTATATTTATGTTATATTTATTAATTCGACAAATTCAAAGTTTAATTTTTAATAACCAATTGTCATTAGCTAATAATATAGCATACTTTGAAGCGGTTTGATACACTTTTTTATATGCAAATTGCCTTTTGTGATTTCACACAGAGCTCAAAACATAATCTACTTTTTCACACACACACGAGTGCACTCGAAAAGTCTTACAATTGAAACTTTAACAAAAAAATGCGCTGTGCGCCAAAAAGGGTGCTTTAGCTGCAAGTCACTATTAAAACACCACACCACACACCCGCACAAGCGCAACAACTTGTTTCAGTCGGCCACCGATGACGCCCGCGGTGTGCAGCTGTCGTCGTTGTTGCTGAATTATCTGAATTCATTTTGTTTTTTTTACTTTCCTTCACATCTAAATTACAACATTTTTATTTATAACAATTTTATCCAATCACAGCTTTTATATATTAATATTAATATTAAAAGAAAAAAAAAACTTCTACTTAATTTTCACCGTCGAACAACACGTTGGTAACGCAAGCAAACACTCTCTAGCAGACTCTGACTCTGAGTGATTTTGAAGTCAAAACACGTCATAAATAATTGAAGGGATATAAAACAGAAGGTGTCGCAGAGGCGCACCCAAATCCGAACTATCGTATATGTTAGCAAAAATAAGGGGCGATATAAATTAAGTTTCGAAAGTAACAGGTAAGTTGCAGCCTTGTCTACCAAGTCTGACAAAATAACAACGCGTTTTCGGGGAACGCGTTGGTCAGCATTTTCAAATTAAAATTGTGCTGCTGCCTGTGTCAAGAGGAGTTTCGAAGTAAAAACAGCCGAGCATACATCAAGGCGCATGTGCCGACCTCAATAACATCGAAACATCCAGGGCAAGGCAAAGCTGCAACACAATACAGCACAACACATCTGGTTGCTAATAATTCTGCTAAAACTGAGTCTGCGGCTGATGCTGAGACTGCCTCAGCAGCCCAGGAGTTCGTTAGCAACACCATATCCTTGTGCAGAAGCTGTTCAACGCTAATACAGCTGGGACTTTTCTGACGCATGCGCCTTTCGTTCATCATCTTCAGTCTCTCAACACACCAATACAAAGAAGAAAGAATAACGACGCAGCGCTACCAACAAAGCAAAGTCCCTTGAAATTTCTGCAGCAGCACTAAAACAAATTCTAAAAATAGTCCGTGGTTGGCTCGTCCTGTGAATGCCTCATCATTGTCATCGTCATCATCATCAAGTTCCAAGGACCTGAACAACGGCAGGCAACTTTTGAGTGTTATTTTCCACTTGCCTGCGAACCGTGTTTTCAAGTGGTCTATTATAATGTAGCCGGCGAAGTCGATGCACAATTTAAATACTAAAAATGATAAGTGGACTGGACGACTTAAAACAAAATTATACGTTATATTATAAAATTGAGTATGGTACTGTGTGATGGAACCTAGAGAATATACGCCAATCGCCATTTAATAACTATACAAGTTTTGCCAATGTGGATCAATAAGTCAGTAGTGACAGTTCGAATTTCCCGCGTTCAAAATTCAAATTTCATTTAGTGTGGGATTGTTGAGCTTTGAAGGCAGACGGAACGTGTCGGAACGAATTTTGATCAGTACAACCAAAGCATTTAAAAGAATGTACGATATTCTTGAAAAGCTATAGGCGGCATAGTATATTGTCTGATTGAACATAAGCAATTCGGAATGAGGCAGCTAAAATAAAGACGCTCACAATTTTATTTATTTTTTTATATAATGAATGGCTTGGATTGGCATAAAGCAATGTAGGTCATTCTAATGAAATAAAGCAGACACGATTTATCATTTTATAAGGATATTTGATTTAAAAAAAAAAACGACATCATTTCAAAGCCTCAATAGAAGCTTAGCTTTCTCAGCATTAAAAAATGCTTTTCGTGTACTGCGACATATTCTATGAAATACTTTTCGAGTTGTTAATTTGTGCTACCCCAACCAATTAATACAGACATGGAAGGCCCACTCTGACTCACTCACATTCACACACTCAGCTCTCTTCTAATAGCAGTTGAGACTCATTCATGCGACAATTATGCGCGATTTGCGCACTAAAAATAAGACAACTCAAACGTCATAAATCCTATCAAGAATTATATGAACAAATCACAAAGTGGTTCTTCTCTTCTCTCACAAATAGAACACTTAGAGCGTATGGTCAAACTCAGTCGGTCGGTCAGACAGTCAGACAATTTATGACAACGAAATATCTAAATCTAAAATAAATGAAAAACATTTCTTTTTTTAACTCAGCCGGCAACAACATTAAGTGAAAGTAAAAAAAAAAATATATATATATATATATATATGTACGTATATGAAATTGCTAACGCCGACAGACTTTGGCTGACTTCTGCACCTAAAGAGAATGTTGACGGCTTCGCTGACTTTCAGTCGTTTTCATCCGATCGCACTGTTCTGCTGCTAATCGGCCGATAATTATATGTGGTCGATCAAAATATACATGTTTAATAAGAAGAAGGCGGCGCCGCCGCAACAGTAGTAGTAGTAGCAGCAGCAGCAACAGCAGCCAGCCAGCCGGTCCACTAACTAAAGCAAGCGTCAGACGCCAGCATGACCAAAGAACGCGTGTTTGCGCGGCATTCGTGGTCGTGTGGCCATTTTTGCCGCACTGTTATTCTCGCGTGCCTCGTCTTGTCTTGTTGTCTCGACGAATCGAATCGAGTCGAGTTGGTTGGTTGTGTGCTGTGGTTTTGTCTTTGAGGTGTTTCACCTTTTTATTATGTTGATAAAAATAAACTTTGCATAAAAATTATTTTCTTGGCTTTTCGCGAAAAAAGTATGACGAGTTATTTTTGTAGCGACTGCATATATCGTAAATTATAGTCGAACCAAAGAACAATATTAATTAATAAATAAAATAAAGAGAAAAAAAAAACGAATAATGTCCACTACTAAAATAGCTACACGCTTTGAGTCGCTCTGTGAAATTTTCACAAATTATAAATTACATTTTTACATGTCCCAACACAAAAACGATGACCGGGTGCGCGATTACCCATAAAAGAAAATTCTATGGATAATGAACAATAAATGCTTCTTACTCACCATCGGCATCGACCTCGTTTATCATGTCCTGCAGCTCGGCCTCTGTGGGATTTTGTCCCAGCGAGCGCATAACTGTTCCCAACTCCTTTGTTGTGATGGTGCCATCACCGTCTTTATCGAATAGCGAGAATGCCTCTTTGAACTCGGCGATTTGTTCTTCTGTCAGTTGATCGGCCTGGAAAAAATAGCGGGAAACATTTTTTATGAATTTTTACTGGCAAATTTGATTGACAAACAAAAAAAATTATATTTTTTTTTACCATTTCTGTACTTGTATTTCTTGAATAGCAACTTTATTTCTTGTTCGATTGACTATCATCAAAGAGAGCAAAAAATTTCACAAAATTTTATATCTTGACAGTTTGACAGATATTTTTGAGTAGAAATTTATACCAAAAGCGTACCTTGACAAATAACGACATTTACAAACTTTTCGTATACAGACATTTTGAATCAATCAAGCCTACTGCGCCAACTATGAAAGGATAACTGCCTTAAACTCTAACCACTAAATCATACAAAGATTTCAAACTAAGCTTTTGGTAGAAGATAACGATATTCGTATACGAACTATAACAACAGCTTAAAAAAAGCATCCTTTTGATCCATTTTTTTTTTTTTACCAATATTCTTATACACAAGACACCACGCTGTTTAGAGGTCTTTATAGGGAATGAAAAATAGTTAAAAAAGAATGAGAAACACAAAAAAAAACAGTTGCATACAATATTTTACCGTAAACTATTATCTCTTTGTCGTGTGGTGCATAACTATAAACGCACATCGTTATAATAGACCGAAATGTAACAAAATATAAAAACAAAAAACTTTTTTTGCATTTAGTAATGTGTATACCCTCCCTCCTCCTCTGATTTGAATAAGCTCAGGCATGCGATTCGGCATACTGTTTATTAAGTTTTGTATGGTCTCGGGGGAAAGCGACTCGACACGCCGTTTTTAGCGCTGCTACGCTATTAAATTGTGTATTTTCTGCATAAATTCGACGCACAAGAAAAGCCCAGAGGTTTTCCATTGGATTCATGTCTGAAGAACACGCTGGCCATTCTAAAACCTGATTATTTTGCTCTTGAACCATGTCTCCCGACTACTGTGAACATGTGCGTTGTCTTGTTCAAAATTTCCACTTAAGTGCCTCTTATTCTTCTTAAAAATTGAACTAAGTGTATCCGTAATACGCCTGTATAGTCTTTAGAGTTCATACAGCAATTGTAGCAGAACGCACCGCACCGCACACCATTAAAGGAGCCGCCACCAAAGTTTCTCTTTAAGAAATACCGTGGTTTTTCTCTTAAATCCCTGCAATCCCTGCAGGACCATCTAAATTAAATTTTTTCACATTCGAAAAAATTATATGAATGCATGTACATAAAATGAAGATTTGGGTTGCGCTTCAGCACATCTGTCTACCTTTTTCCAATACGTTGACATGTTTTCCTTAGCAAACTTCATGCGATTTTCTTTATGCCGTTCCAACAATCTTGTAGCAGGTTTAAGGATTTGTCGCACAATGAATTCTGAGTCTTTTAGAGCTTAGCTCGAGTTATGGTCCAGCGAGACACTCCTAGGTCACACTCTGTACGTAACTGATTAGCACTGTTCATTGAGTTGCTTGCAGCTTTCATTAACCGACGCTTATCTCGGTTGGTTAGTTTATATTGTGGTCCTCCTCGCTTATTTTTACCATATTCTCCTCCAATTTACCAATTCCTCGAAGAGATAGACCAGTATGTTTTAGTGAAATAATTTAGCCTTTCTCGAGTTCAGAGAGGTATGACCCACGAGGCATATTTTTTTTTTATGCTTAAAAAGTTGTGTACAACTCACTTACTTACTTGCCAATAGCTGACAATAGAATAATTAATAAACCTGTGCGTTTATAGTTTTGCACCCAAGCGTATAACACAATTTATTAAAAAGATATTTGGGCGCACATTGAATGAGATAGATATCAACTCTATCTCCAGCTTTAAGTCTCTACTATTCTCTTAATCATCAAATAAATATTGGTGCCTTATAAGATGGATGTGTTCTTTCGTCATATATTAAATTCCGAAGGGAGCGGTGCCATATATTACAGTTTGTTAGCGAACATCTTTTAAAAATAGGTTTCTCTAATTTACAGTTTTTAATGTATGGTATTTATGTTCATCATCAAAGTAGTCCGGATATGAAAAATTAACAGCGTATTCAATTTAAGTTAAAAAGCGCTAAAATGCTCTTAGAAATACAAATAAAAACGTGGAATATTCCACATGGCAACACACAATAAAGCTTTTTAGGCAAAAATCGTTTGATTTGAGTAAAAAAAAAAAAATTCAACAACAAAAAATATATACACAAAGCAGTCAAGACAGACAGAGAGTTTTTTCGCATAAACATTTTACCAAATGTATTTATTTTCTTTGAGTTGTATTTGTTTGCTTACATTTCGCATGTATGTTATAAAAGTCTAGAAAAATATACTCACTTAACAGATTTAGGAAAGAAATACACTAAATACTTCGAAAAAATAAAGAGGAAAAACAGAGAAAACCTAACAGTTCAAGACATAATCAAAAATTTATTTTAGCCTTCACCCTTCCACCTCAACCATATTGAAAAGTTTTAGATGACATTCCCTTCAATAGAACTCACTTCTAGAGTAACTCCCCGTTGACTCGAGCAATCTCTCTACCCATAGAACTTGCACTACTTGTACAATTTATTTTGACCAATATCTAGGTTAAATCTTCTTATACCTTCTTATACCACTTCATCACTTCTCTACCAAGAACTCCTTCCAAGTCTAGAACCCTAGAATTTTTCCTCTGCCTCTATAGTTTCTTACACTTTCAAACTCAATCTACTCTATATGGAGCTGCCTTAACTCTAGAAGGTTGTCTTTTCTTTAATTTTTGTGCCAGTATAGCTACAAGAGACCAATTCAAATCCTTCATACATTATCACCTCGTTTTTATGTAGAGTATAAAAATAAAAAAATTTAAAAAAAAAAATACCGAGTTCACACACATTTCTATTTGCATTTTTTCAAATAATAATATTATTTTATATATATTTATAAGTAATTCTTTTTATGCATACAACAATTTTCTTTATGTCAACCCCCAATTGAAGCTTCCACATATGATGGCAGGCAACAGGCACAAGAAGATAAAACCTCAAGTAGCGCACTTAAATTTTTCTGCATTAAATAATAAAAAAGTTTCTTCTGATAAGCAAAATCTTTAATACAAGAAGATGAAAAGCGTTGGGTTATTGTACGGCATATTATTTTTAACATCTGATTTCATTTGCAACTCAAAATGCTTGATGACATTGAATAGCGACATTGAAAGGATGCTACACAAAGTTGTTAAATGCAAATTTTTATGGCTCCGTTACGGTTAAATAGTACATAAATAAATAAAAACAAAAGGCGAGACCTTTTAGAATAACAACCGTAACAAAAAGCATCTGACGTCAACAGTAATCGTTTTAAGTTGATGCATTTGTATGATGAATAAATGAGCGAACCCAAAAGTCTCTATGACTGTGACAAGCGAACAGCAGACAACATACAAAGTATTATATATAAGCCAGGCGCACATCGTGGCCAGGGCCTTGACTAATGTCAAAACTGACGTTATCGCGCTGCGCTGCACACATAGCTACATATTAAATGTCGCGTTTGCTTGTTTTGCTTTACATTTGGTTAAAAAGATACATTTCCATGATACAGACCAGTTTGGCGTATGGGATGCTTTGTTTTATTCACACATTTCTGAAAGCGTGTAGAACCCTGAACTTAAAACTTGTTTTACCAAAGTACGCATTTAAATGCGGACAAACAAAATCGTAAACAAAACCTTCTTCCCCAAACAAGACTGTAGTAGCCAGGCAAAGTTCATTGTTATCATCAACGTCGCAAAAATGACGCGTAATTCAAACACAAAAGCTGCAAATTACGCTCACTTCAAAAGTCATCGGAACGGTCAGAATAAATAAAAATTATACAGAAGGTTTGAACTAAAAATAAATCATAGAACACTTAGCGCCATCTAGTAAGCGTTAGCGCAGTGTTGGAAAGGAACATTTCTCAAGCTCATCGATTGACAGTTACACAATTAGGCAGGTTTTTGTGGTCATGTAAAAAACATAAGAACCAAAAGCATCAAATCGTACTGAGTTAGTGAAAAAAGTATGTGAAATTATCGCTATCGTTCCACATTTAGAATGTGAGAATGCTGGCAGAAAAATTAAATGTACAATCTATATAATATTAACTGAAGATTTGTATAAAAGAGCGTTTTGTGCACCACACCTCACCGCACATGACCGAAAAAGTCAACAAATTTTTGATGAAAACATAAATTTGTGTCAGCGGCTCTGCGTATTCGTCTTATCTAACACCGTGTGACTAAAAACTGCAATGAACGATTTTTTTCGATGACTTTCTAGCCATTCATGAAGCCGCGACAAAAACTGAGTTTAATAAATCTATGGCTAATCGTTCGCAGCGTTGTATTGAATTAAGTGGATACTATTTTCAATAAATATTACCTATGAAACATAATAGCATGCTTGTTTTACTTTATAACTAAAAAAATCGGTTATTACATTAGATCACATTGATTGATGGTTTTAAGAGCGAACGACGAGCTGATGATTGAAATATTTTTTTAATAATTATTAGTAATTTTTATTCATTGATAAAATTATTAAGCTCATCAATTATTTTTTTTTTTGGTTTTTTCCATGGTTACGATATAATTTTAGTGAAATGTGTCAGACGGTGAGGCGTGTCGAATAAATGACGCATAAGAAGTTTACTGCACAGACAGTTCCAGTGGCTGAATTTTTCAAAATAAACACCTATTAATTAATAGTTAATTTAAGTCATTAAAGATTGGTATGTTACATATTATAGACCGGGTAACGTGGTCACTCGTTGGCTCTCGTGTGCTCTCTTCGCGAGATGAGCATTGATTGATGCAAAAAAAATGTAGCAAGTCATCAACTAAAACAGCTCAAATCAGAATCCAAAGTCCACAGGACAATTGACTTGATTCTGGAGTATAATTGTTCGGTTCCGATTTCATTATTTGATTCAACCAACGAAGCAATAACATCACACATATTAGAATGTGTGATCCGTAAGATTGTTGATGCACCCCCTAACTCATTTGATAGATACAACCTAACCCTTAGATATGTAATACATAAATATATATTTTTTTAATTCAAGTAATTGGAAGCCATAAACAAAGTCTTATATAATAGACCCACCAAAGTAATCTAATCGATATTGAAAAAACCCCAAACCCAAAATTCAAATTTTATCTAATCACAAGCCATAGGGTATAATGCTTTTCAATGATTATTTGCTGCTTATTTTAAGTATGTACATATTATAAGAACATACTATACGCGAATTAGGCGAAGTCAATAAATGGTGCCAATTGATTTTGGTGTACATATCTCAGACGTCAATGGTGATAACGGCCGTAACAATTATTGAAGCAATAAATTGGAACAAAAATAAAAAAAAGCACCGCTTGCATTACACAATTCAACGGTAAAAATCTAAATAACACAAAAAATATATAAAATAAAAACTCATCTAATTTGCGATGTGAGTTATTTTTCATGCAACGCTAATTTTTCTATAAACATGATTATATATACAATGAAATCATCTCATCATACCATATCATGAAATGCAATCAAACGCTTCACACATGGAATGACGTCTAAAAACGATAATAATAATGATGACTTTATTTGTCATCTAAGCCTTATATTCGCTAAGTTAGAAAATCGTCACCCACACACACACGTCCAATGCAAATGTCGACGGTGATCATGATTTAAGACAACGCCCACATTTTACAAAAGCAACAAAATACAACTTTCTTCAAATGTGTAATTAGAAATTTATAAATACTTTTTAAACGAGTCATAGAACCACCTACCACCACCAAATCAATGCCATAAAGAGTGTTCCACAAAATTAACACAACAACAAAATTATGTGTGTCTCAAGCTAAAGTTATCAATCAAAGGTTGTTGTGTGGTCGGCGGCTTAGATCCGGTAATCAAGCCAAATTTCCTTTCAAAGTTGCTTCTGGAAAATAAACATGAAAAAGACACGAATTCGTTTCAATGAATCATCCAGCGCACATCAAGCACGAGTACATCGTTATCGGTTGATTGCTTTTACATTTCCTGTAAAAGTGGACATTAAAATCAACGAACAAATAGAAGATAAAACAACTGAATCTGTTTTCTTTGAAGACTTTGAAAGTAGTCTTTCGTAATACGTGTCTTCTTCTCTGCTTCTTTTCTTTTTATTTTTTTATTTTTTGGGATCTGCAAATTTTACTCACAAGACTCGTCAACATTTTCAACTGGTTTGAACTCGTTTTAGCCGCTTCGATACTACCAACGTTCACTGTGATTGAAACGCTTGCCAAAGCAATATTCCTCTTTAAAGCATTTCATTTTTATTTTGCTTCACAGTTCCACACGGGACCGCCTAATGTAAGACATTGACTTTTTACCGTAATAAGCATATTAATTAAAATGTATTGCATGCATTGTCTTTAGATCAGAATATGTTTGAGGCGAGCGGTTCAAGACAGAAATCTAACTATTCTTGGAAACTATGAATAGTTTGTTTTTCAGTGCTACAAATTATCAAGTCAAACTTTGTTTTGCTGTTGGAAATTATTTTATAAGTTCTGGCTGGGTTTTTTTTATTTTATTTTTTTTTTATTAATTTATGAAATTAGATGTTTGGTAAAGTCGTAACGTTATTTCTGCAGTTTTCTACAAAGACCCAAATGTTTTGCTAAGAGTAAACGGGTTCTAGGGTAGTTTCGAAGCTAACCGACTCTTCAAATCAAACACCGGAAAATCTTCTTTACGTACCACAACCAATTGTTGATTTGTTGTTAGGGGTAAAAGGAGAAATAACCAGTTTCAACCACTTTTACAACGCAACGGTAACGGTTTCAGTTAATATGTAAATTAGACAGCACGCGGAAGGAATAAATTGGCTCAACAGGATTTTTTTCTTTTATTATTTATTTCTTTTTTTATTTATTAAAAATTTTTATTCATTTTTATGTTATGTACTTTTGTTTTTTTTTATACAAATCTACGAATTCTGAATCACTAAAAAATTAAACGAATTAAGTCCACATAACTGGTTAATAAATAAAAAAATATCAAAATCAATTTTTTTTGTGAACCATGAAGAAAGTGCATAGCTCACCTCATTTGAGCAATGTGCTCAAAAAGCTCAAGTCGTGCGGCTCTGAATGCCATTAAATATGACTAATTAAAAATAAAAATTATATCTTCCTCTTTTTTCATTACTAATTCTGCACTATTGTTTATTATTAAAAAGTTATGACAAATTGACGCGTTTAGATCACCAATACGCAAAATAAAAACCAATAAAAATCAAATGGGAAAGGCTGATTAGAATGAATAATTATTTAATGGGCGGGTGCAAAAAACTAATTAAATTAGGCATTAGAGATACATGAAAATATATGTGTATGTACATTACATATGAGGGAATTATTCACACACAAAAAAAAATCACGATCAACAAAATCGATCAATCGAACAATAAAAAATTAAACATAAAACGATTCAAATAAAAAAAAGGAAACTAATCTTAATTTTTTTAAAAATTAGAAGAGAAAAAGGTGGCCACGAAATAACAATCAGCAAAAAAACAGATTATAACGGCTAATCTTTTTTTTGCGTTGCATGCCATCAACGGCTTGCTTGCTTTTAACCGTCCTCCGTCATACATACATATATGTACATATGTACAATAAACCGTTACGCTGAGCTGCCAATTGGCAAACAACAACACCAAAACAGCAGTACGTACAAGCAACGTCGATGTCGATGACAGAAAAAAAGTGTTATCAAAAAAACCCGTCGACTATGGTGCCTAGTGAAAAATTCTTTTCTTGCTTTAATGCTGTAGCTTCCTTAGGTTTTTAATTTTTCAATTATTTTTTTATTTTGCTGACACCACATTCCGATACTAGCCCACACACACTCGAACACACATACAGAAAAAAAAGAAAACAAAGAATTTTGCACGTTTTTACCATTCTTCGTTGCGCGCACGATTATGTTGCTTTTACTATAAATTCTTTTCAGTATTATTTTTTTTGGTGCGTTTTGCCAACGCAAAATGACAACGAAAGCAAAGGCAAGAAGAAAACGGCGAATAACCGCAATGCGGCAAATGAAACGGTTCAAAACTCAAAACAAGAGCGAAACAAAAGAAACATACAACAACAAAAAGAAGAACGAATGATAGCAAACACTGAAGGCTCTCATATCAACGAACGAACGTTGGAGCGTGAGACTGCGACACACGTCGACAAAAAAAAAAATAAATTTTGAGTGTGAGAGCAAGCGAGAGACCCGACCGCATGATGCGCAAACGAGAGCGCAAACAGTAACACGTGTGAAAGAGACAACATGCTCGTGCGTGTGTATGTGTAAAACGCAGTAATGCGAGCTAAGGCGAGTCAAGTTTAGTGTAAAAGATACACAAACATTTTGCATTTGCTTGCGAAAAGCAGAGGAAGTAGTAACAAAAAGAGCAAAGGCCGTAAAAATGTAATGGTTGCAGCACTTTTTACTTCTCCCCTTTTTTGCAGTGGTCATAAAAAATAAGCCTGAAGTATGTGTGAAAATACAGAAAACAGTCCAGAAACGCGCGCCAAATACCACGAAGTGTGTGATACGGTTAAAAGAGAACGACTGAGCGTAAGTGAGCGCAAGTGAGCAATTGCGCACACGAAACGGTTAAGTTGAGCGAGTGTGGCCCTGCAAACTAAAAGAGAGCGAATGAGAATGTGCAGACAAACCACGAATAAAATTGGGCAGAGCGAAATATGCACGATATCTAGACTTTTTACTCTGCTAGCGAAGAACATCAGCGGCGGCAAAAAGCAAATGAAATTTTTGTTCGTGCGTTCTATCTTTCCCTAACCTCAATTTTTTTTTTTGCATTTGGCCTTTTCGAACAAAAAAATTTGTGCTACGAATTCCGGACAAAAAGCACTAAAAATAAGAAAGAAAAGAGTTGGTCTAACAAGAATGAAAGTGTTTGAATAATGCATAAAAGAAAATAAGCCGGTTAGACCATAGATTGAAAGAAAAAATGGAACGCTTGCTACATACAGCAAAACGAATGTAAAACGGAGTATAAATTCAATATATTGCCTTTTTAATCTTTTCTTCTGTTTATTAAATTCTTATCAGGTTTATACATGAAAATTTAATTATACTGATAAAAATCCAACAATAAGATAATTAGAATATTGCCTGACGATTAAAATGTGCTAAAAGGGGGAAGAAAAAAATAGTGTGACGTTGGTAAAAGCAATGCGGAGAGTATGGTTCATAAAGAAAATAACGAAAGAAAGCTTCATTTTTTATAAGCAGCGGTTTTGCCCAGATAAAAGTTGAAAATGTAAACGTGTTAATTTTTCACCTGACTTGGCAAACGCAGGTGTAGTGTATGTATGTTATAGAAAGATGTAAAAGTTACGAATAATTCAAAGAATTTAGGCCAGCTGGTTTAATCAGGTTGCTTTCTTTACCCAGATCTGTGGCACAATGTTGAACCAAATAATTATTCGTACACCTTTGATGGCAAACAAAGAGGGCAGTTTAGTACCTTTCATTCATTTCGATTAACAATAAAAATAAAGGTGGGAATTTGCGAAAAAATACATTGATAAGCTTGATTGTTTTTGGAATAAAATGTCGTTCACTGATGAATTAAAATTCAATGTGTTTAGACCAGAGTGCCCACCAAAAATTGGCTGAAAGTTAATGACGAAATGAAGGAGAAATGGAGGTGTTTCGTTCTAAATCATAATTGAGCTACGCGAACTCGTAACCTGACCTGTACGCCAACACATGTGCTACAGAAATTTGAATGAGAATTGTGGATGAAGAAAACACATTAATAGAAAACACACGTACTTTGGCTTGCAAAAGATGCATTAAAGACAGTATACAAAATTAACTCATTTAACAAAATAAACTTTAAAAAAGCGGCCATGTGGCAACGACGTGGCGCTAAGAATAAATTTACAGTTCTATTTACCATTTTTGTGTTGTTTGTTCTGTTGTTGTTTTTGGTTGGAAATGAAGTTTTGTTATTGTGGCTTTTGTTGTAGCGGTTTTCTTATTCCTTTCGCAATTACAGTTGCTGTCGACCGTGACGAATTTTACTTATTTCTGTTGCTGATGGATTTTTTTATTTTGGTAAAGCGAATTATACTTTGCGTTTGGAATTACTTGCTATTAATAAACACTATTTCATTAAATTATTACACTGCAAAAGAAAATTAGACAATTTTTAGACGAATTGAATTTATTTATTTGTGAAAGCTTACACTTTGCTTGCTTTTCTTTATTTGCAATTTGAGAAAAGTACAATAAGAAACAAAATAAGTGGAAGAAATTTCTTCGCCGTATTTCCTCGTTTTTCTTGAGGTAGGGCAAAGGCTTAGCAAATTTAAACAAAAAGCAAGCAATTTGCAAAGTTTCACACGATAAAATTTATTTCTTCTAGCATTATATTTTTTTAGCGCTTTGCTCACACACGCGAAAAACACGTTTGAAACAATTTTTTTAACAAATTCCCTCTCGCTTATGTTTTTTTTTTTTTCTTGTCACATGTTTTAGAAATGTTTTTGTATTAGCGCATATAAATATTTTGTTCAATAATTTTCAATGCTTTAATCAAAAATTTTAGAACTCACGATTAGCTCTACCAAGAAACTCCCCGTCCGTTCAGATCGGCAGAACAAATCAGAATGTGAAGAGAACAATGCGAAAGTTAACTCGTAGCAAATAACGTGCTAAAAATATGGCTGAGCAGTAAACACTCACTTGACTTATGTGACAAAGCGCTACCCATTTATATAAGTTAGTACAATGTGTACTCGCAAATCAAACAAAATATGAAATTGCTTTAAGTTAAACGTAATAACTTGAAAACATAGCGTTTTAATCAAACAATAAGTTCGTTCTGCACACTGCGGCTGATGAAGTACACGCGAAGCTTGCGACAACAGACCGAATACGATAAAGTGTGAAAACGAGAGTCTAATCGTAAAATATTGCAGCAAACGGTTATATGAGAACAAGATAGCCGGCAACATACTCTCTCACTTAACCACTCTCTCTCGCTCATTGCTTTTATGTAAAGTCTTTTATTTTTTTGGTCTTCTGCTTTTGCTACTGCTGTTTTTGCTGCTGCTGCTGAATGTTTGTCGTTGTTGTTTAATTTAATTTGGCTTTGTATGATCGTTGTTTTTGTATTTGTTGCTGTTGCCACTTCTGCATTGCTAAAAAAAAAGATTGTTTTGTGAGTTTTTTGGTTTGCTGTCTTTTGTCTTTTCACTCACACTCTCGCATTCATTTAAATAATAACGGTTATCGTTTTGTAACTTACCTCTTTCTCTAACTTGTTCTGCATCAAACACAATACCGCAAACAACTTCACGAGCAATAAGAGTAAAATCATAGGTTCTTTTTTCGGGGTGAGTGTATGTGTATGAGTTTTCTGATAACATCGTACGCACTATCATAGAGAAGGGTGGGTTGAAATACTGCCACAATGACTTATGCCACCAATAACAATAACAACACCAATAGAGGAATAACCAACAATCATTTGTCATAATTTCGGGGTTGCTTGAGGTTTCTATGTGTGGGTTTTATGTGATTTTCATTCTTTTTCTCTACACATTAAATCCGATTGAATCCGATTCCAACAATCTAATGTCAAGAACTTTAAGAGTTGCATTCTGAAGAATCTTCTTATCAGCTATCTTTGCAGGTGCATTTGATACGAAAAAGTACAAATAATAAAATTAAAATAAAAAAAAAAAGTTATTCTTGTGAAACAATTTTTTTGTATATTTTGTGTCGTGATTTAAAATTTCAAAACTTACCAAATCATTTTATTGCAAAATATATGTTTTGGGAGATGTGACAATATATCCAATCATAACACTAGAGATAACAATCGCATGCATACATTTGTATGTATTTCTACATATATGTATATATATAGTTTGCATTAAAAAAAATTACAATGTGAGTACATACACATTTTCCATTTAACTCAGTCAATTGTAAATTTTCACCGACGTGATAATACCATTTAAAACACGAGGGACGCCTATTAGAGGTAAAATTACGTCTTGACTAAGTTTTTCGTTTTTGAAGACTTTTTCAGCTAGTTTTAGGTATATCTGGCTACAGAATAATAGAATGTCTCGAATTTGGTGAAGGCAATATCAATCACTAAAAGACTCTTCTCAACGGTTTTCAAATGGACTTTGTACGATCTGGCAACACCGATCGCAGGTCTAATAATAACAGCGAAACACTAAAATTTTTAAATCGCGGTATTGGAAACTGTCTTGGGTGTTTTTCAAGTAGCAAAACGATAAGATAGGTATATCCTAGAAACATCAAAGTCTAGTATTATAACATTCCCATATGTTTTTCAGATACTTTTTATGGGAACTGAATTTGATCACAACTCAAGCGCTATCTTTAGAAGATGAAATCATTTTGGAGCATTCTTCACGTAACAATAACAAACCTTTTATAGATGTTGCGAATATAAGTAAGTATTTCTCATTGATATTTCTTGGATATTAAAACTATGTTTAATATGGTACTCGCATATTGTGTGTAATAAGGCAACACTAATCGCTACTCTGAGCTTTAAGCCTTTTTTAAATTTAAAACCGTTTACATTTTTAAGCCAGCATATTTTTCACACATTTACAAGGTCACTGAAAGGGCTTACTGAACAAAGTGCGAAACGAATAATCCGCAAGTAGTTTGGTCACTTGGCACGTTTGCCATTCACAGCGACACCTGTTCTTGTCAACACAACCGGCAGCACCAACGGAATGTCAACGCAAGTGTAATCCAATAATAAATGTGACCCTGGGTAAGCACTGACCAAGACGCAAACATGCACACCCATTGGATTGTGTCGTAAGTGTTGAATGCGGTTTTTCTGCCCTTTCTTTTACTTCTGCGGTTTCTGTCTGTTGGCAATATTGGCATTAACCTGCGCTGCATGCACGCTATATACAATCTGATCGGCCATTAAGCGACAGTAGTTTATTATCAATAAATGAAGTAACCTATATACTGTTGGGTCCTGCGAAGATGGTTAAACGCATCCTTGAAAATATATGCTTTTAATTTCAAACTGTAATACAACTTAAAATCCACTACGAACCGATGAAATAGAACTGGCAAATAGAAAGTCACCATTTGAAACGGATATATTCTTAGTATTCTGGAATAAAACATTTTGTTTTTAAAGAGGATTTAGAATGGGAGATTTATTCGATAGTCGAATCCACATCAAATGGAAATCGCTTGAAAATGGAAACACTACCTGAAATCGTACTCTAAATAAGTAATATGTAACCAAAGTAACGCCATTTACCCTATGTAAATGTGAGGACAGTATCAAGTGAGAAGAGTTTTGTGTGGAAATATTTCTAGAGAACATGAAATTATTTCAAGTGAGGAAAGTAGCCAAACTAAGTCTCAATTAAAGTATTCGTAACAAGTATAAATATAGAAGGCTAAGGACGGAGAAGAGATATATGGAATGTATTAAGAAAAATGTTGGACACGATTTTCAATTACGAATAGTTTCAAAAGCGGAACGTAATCGGATCATTCATTTAAATGAAACCGAAAAGAGTTTCAGGTGAAGTAAGAGAAAGCAGAAGATAATGGGAATATCAGTTTGAAATGAACAAAATACGAGTATATAGTTCACTCAAAAGGATTATGGAATAAAAAGACAGCAAGTGAGAAGTATATTGAATGATGGTAGTTACTAATAAGCCTAGCCAAGTAAACGGAGCCAAATCTCTTGTGCCACGTATACAAAGCCGAACTGAGTTTTAAAAAGTAAAACGTGATTATTCCATTCAAATCGTAACAGTGCCTACCGCATGACAATAACACATATGGCCAAGGAATAGTTTGAATCGGGAACAGTTACAATTCAGAAGTGCACCGAAACCTATACGTACAAATACGTTCTAATGTGAACAGTTTAAACTAGAAAATTAATCAAATTGCAGTCCTATGCAAGAGGTCTGAACAATCATCTGCTCCCTTTTCAACGGAAAAAACGTAACGAGATAGGAGCGCATTAAAACTTCTGCAAGGCCACATTCATATTTCCCCGCTGCTTTGAATTCTCCTATTATTTTGCTCATGTGCTTTTTTCATGGTATTTCTTGGCTTTATGTTGTTGTTATTTTTGTATGTTATTCGATGTTTATTGCTATTCTTGCGGCATTTCTGGGATTTTAACGGCAAATCGTCGACGTTAGCGCACTGTTTTTGTGTTTTTGTTTTTGTTTTTATTTTTTTGGTGCATTTTTTTGCCGCATTGTCTCAACTCAACTGAAGCATTGAAAGGAGATGGGACAGAAACAGAACAGAAGCATTGCTATTGGCATAGACAGGGCGAAGGTGACGACAGCAGCAGAACCGAAACTGAGCCGAAATGAAAACGGTACCAAAAACTGTCGCAATGTGCCGCAATCACAACACAACACACGCACACACAGAGGGACGGCAGACGGGCAGCCATGCAGCCAGATGAACGTATAGGCGAACGGTCGGTGAGACACCCTATATTGCGGGCAATCAATGCTTTGACACGCATGACGTGTCAATGACGACATTAAAACCGAACAAGTTAGTCAGCCAAACATAAGGGCGGGGTATGGAAAGAGGGGTTGATATTGGCCGAAGAAACGACGATGACAAGTTGCGGGTCAAAGTGAGAAAGTGTGTGTAAAGGGCTAAAAAGACTAGTTTGTTAGCCTTTTTTCTCGCTTTTGCCCAAATCCACAAATAAACCCAACGCATAAAGAAATGAAATGGCCGAAAACTAGTTGCGTTTTACATGGCGAATAACTGTAAAATCGGCTATGAAGTGGCTGGGTGGAGGGGGGGTATATACTGCACAATGGCGCAAAACAAACGCAGCAATGCGCCATTCTTATATTCTGATTTTGTCATGCAATTTGAAACACTGTGAAGGAGCCAAGAAATAACCTATAAAGTTCATACTACGCATTATATATACTACATTCTTGAACAGCTCGATCAGCAGAGGAGTTGATTTAGCTACACATGTATGGTATGCTAACTAGTTTTTCAGTTAGATGGCTTAAATTTTGCACGAAGTAAGTCAGGATCCGAGCTCTGCTAAGCGTATCTCCCACCTATTCAAGTTCAAGTTGTTGTTAGAACAACTTTTATCTTTTTGATTTATGAAGCTAGCATTTTACTGACATATACTTATAATATAACTTTTATGGCCATAATTTGACCACTCCAGTTTGGTGTGTATACTTTTTTGGCTTTTAAAGCCACACAGATTTTATCTCAGACCCTAAGTCCATGTGTTTCAGTGCTAAATTGCAGCATGCATTATGGTAACCATAACTAAAATGTTATTATTAATGTTTTCTGCGCAAACATATTAGGCAGGCAGATACTTTTCGGTACATGGTCTTCAATTGCTCTCGGCTCCACTGTTAGTTGAGTCAATGTCATTGAAATCAGTTATCCAGTATTTAATATTAATCAACCGCTTTATGGTTGGGCTACGCGATCAGCATGTGAAATTCATTTTCTTCATGATAGATGTCAGTGAACGGTAACAGTCTTACATTTGCGGAGTTCAAAAGCATTGAACGATGTAAACCTAGTCGTATATCGGTATACGAATTCTTTGTATATAATAAATATTGCTTCATCAGTTTGCGATTGAAAAGCTTCTCAAATTCGAAATCAAAAGTTTGCTGAAGAAAAATAATAAAAAAAAAAGTTTAACTCAAACTCAACTAAAAATATTTTTAAATAATCTATATATAAAAAACTGAGTGTGTTTGTTTATTTGTCCGTTATGGACGCCAAAACCGCTTTACCGATTTTGATGAAATTTTCAGGGAATCTCTATAAAAGCTTTTAGAAGGTTACTGTGAATTTTGGTGATAAAATATCGTCGAATTCGCTAAATATTAAGATCAACTCATTTTTCAAATGATTTTCCAACTGTACAGATCCAAATAAAACACAAAAACGAAGCAGCATCTCAGAATTGAGTTTGCCGGCAATGAAAAAAAAAAATCAAAAAAGTGAATAATACGAAATGCCACCCAAAAAGTCAAACACTAGAAGATCAACGAGAAAATCGCAGCAGTAGACAGAGCGCAGAGCTGCTGAAACAACCGAAGAGAGAGACTCACGCGAAGGCAGCAACGCGCCGGGTCCCTGCTAAAATAATATATTTATATATATATATTTTTATATTATATGATTTTTATATATTTTATTATTTATTTTTATTTATTTTTTTTATTACATTATCATGAAAAAAAAACCAAATGAAATGAAAAAAAAAAGATTGCGTAGAAAAATCGTCGTTGTTGAGAGGCTTTATAAGACTAATAACATAAAAAAATGTTCAATTGGTATTACAATAAGAGTGAAGGCTATGTAGAGTCTCAAAGTTTATAGGGGTCTTCGTCAGTGGTGCACTCCTTACCACACCTACTGATGCATTCCGTATCTGAGCTTAACTACTCCCATTGAATCTAGTTGATAAACAAGAAGGTGTAAAGGCAGTTATAGAACTCAGGGAGGCGGACGTGGAATACATCACAAGTCAGGTAAGACATAACCAGCGAATTTACCAGAAATAATGTAACGCAGAGCCAATAAAAGCGCACAAATGGTAGGTTAGGTTACTACCGCCAGCCTTACCACAAGTCTATATGCAAAAATCCTGAATATTTTAAGAACCTATGACTACTGGATTCGCTCGTTTTAAATCCATTAATATACTGCTGTGTATGTGTAATGATGTTTCCTTGAACACAAGTCAAGTAATGACATCTTTCTGTGCACTAGCACCAGTAGGCTGTAGGCAGTAGGCACAAGAGGCTATGCGAGAAGTGAAATTTTATCTAACTGGTGGCCTCTGGTATGCTGGAAATACTACTTTATCCTCAAGAGAAGACCCTAATTTGACTTCCCTTTTTTTTTTTGATAAAATGGCAACCATTCAACTATTATTTACTGAGGCTTTAATTGAAGTTAAAAGATATTTTCTTCCTGAGCTGTCAACTGGAATTTTCTAAATTTTCAAGTCAATCAAATTTTCTTTTTCCACAACTCGAAGTTGAGTTTAGTCTTTAAGTTTTTCAAGATGTTAGCTAAATTCCTGTGTAATGAAAGCAAGATTATACGTTCGTTACTGCAACTTCATCCGGCGCTCGCCATCACCACAACGCCAACGCGAAATGCATACCAAATGAACATTTTGTTGAAGCCGGTGACATCCAAGTACACGCCGGAACTGCAACGAACCATTGACTCGGTGGAGGAGTTCAATCGAATTACGTGCTACCTGGCCTTCGAACGGTTTGTGGGCAAGTGGTTTCGGACGCAGCAGCGTCAGATCTGTCAGCGTATAGAACTCGGCGAGCGTGAACGAAAGCGCCTGTCGCATAGGCAGCATTTTATTTATCTACTCATCGATCCGATGGTGAGCGATAATCTGGCCGAGCGTAGTGTCTACATGGACAAGTTGGATGTGTGGAAATGCTTTCTCACCTCAATTTTCTATGTGGGCAAGGGCAAAGCGGCGCGCCCGCATATTCATCTAAACGAGGCAGCGCGCCTGTTTCGCTGTCTCTCCGGCAATGGCGAGGCAATGCATAAGCGCGACCGTAATAAACTGCTCCACATGGATAAGAAGCTGCATCGCATTTGGCAGATTTGGCGTCGAAATAGTGGCGTTGTTTGTGTTCAGGCCTTTCACCACATCTGTTCGGACGATGCGCATACACGTGAAGCGGCCATTATTGATGCCATTGGACTAAATCATTTGGCTAACCGCAAGCGTGGCCAGTACCACGGTGTAGTCAGAGACACATTTGACATCGTTGAGTGTCGACTTTTGGGTGTTGCACTCCTTTATAAGGCAATGCACATTTATCTGGCCGAGGGCGAATCGGAATTGGGTCCCTACGATATCCTTTTTGGTCATTAATGCTAAGTTTTCCTTTCTCAGTTTGTGGTTTGCTTTGGCATCAGTATAAAAATTTCAATGTATTTATTTTATTTTTATATATTATATTTATATTTTTATATATGTGTATATATGTAACTAGTATTTTATTTTTCCGCTAAATCCGCCTAACTCAGTAATATTATTCAATTAATGTTTAGTCGACTTTGTGGAAGATAATTAAGGCTGCTTCTGATATTTTAAATGTTTTCAACGGAGATCCGCTCTAAAGCGGAAATTGTGCATTGCACACATGCGTAATCCCCTAAAACACTTCAGCTAAGTAAACAAAGAGCTTATTTTACAACTTGTTGTTGAGCATAAAAAAAATAATATAAAAGCTTCCAAAAATATTAGAAAGAAAATAAAATTGCCGCCATGTAGAATAAAAATTCTTCCTCAAACCAACACATCCTAAAAGTGTGCTTTCAAAAACTAAACTGAGCTAAGAAGCTTAAATGCCAATATCAAACCGCCAAAACCCACTTAAATAAAATACGAGTGTTTCAAAGCAAAATATGAAGGATAATCTGCAATGCTTCATGGTACATGCGTGCCTGGGATATTGAAAAGGCTTTAGAAGTCCCTAAAGTCGGGGCGTGCTACAAATACAAACCAAAAAATATTTGGAACGGCTTAGTTCCCACTCAAACGCACTAGCCAGGCGTCTTACTGGTGAAAGGCTAAGAGCTTCCTCACGGAGTCCTCTCTTAACATATATTTTTAAGTTAAAATGTAAATTTAAATGCATAACTGTTAAATTTTAATTTACTACTTTTGTATGGTCAATAAGATTTTGTTAGTGTTTACATATAATTAGTTTAGGTAGTAGTTCAAGAAAGTTTAAGAAAAATTTGTCTAAAGTGTAAATGAAGACATAATGTTTATTAAAAAAAATAAAAAAAATTATAAACAAATAAAGACATATGACTATTTGACATTGAAATGTTTGTTGCGCTAGCGATCAGTGCTGGGATAAGTGCGCTTCAGTCTCTCCTAAACTGAAATACCCCATCAGCAAAAAACACACAAACGATTGATTGACGGGGTTGAGTACTATGCTCAATGTTTTCCAAAACATTACCCCTTGGTATGTAGAACCCAACGAGAAACCCGGACTGAAAAATTCTTATTACTTATAAAGTGGTAACCGACTGATCTAACTCAAAACATACATATACGAGAGCTACTCCTAACCAACTTGCATTTGAAATTTTTCATTGTCCTAATTTTTTTTAAATAACTCACTCTTCCGAAGATCCTAGACATCCGCTGATCTACTACAGTTTCAATAATTTACAATCTCCCTGGCGCGTTATTAGGGCGAAATTAATGATTAATATTGATTTCTATCAGTATGTGGTTGTCTTCAACTAAATAATTCGTGAATCGAATGATATATAAATTTGAATGATTACTACTTTCAACATCGAATTAGCTGTATTATCGGGACATAAATATGAAGCAAAATATTTGTAAAATTTTGCTTATTGCCATATGCACCTTACTTATTATTCCTTATACAGTCCACATAAAATGCACATAAAACTCTAAAATGGTTTATTATCTCGACTACTATTAAATAATGAAATAATAGAATTATGAAGATCATCGAATGTGATCATCGATAGGCTCTGATATGATTGTTAATCTTATACATGTAGATACAGATGATTTTGGGATCCTGATTCCCAAGCGATAATTTAAATTTTTTATAGTTTAAAATATAAAAAAAGTACATAGATATGTAAATGTGTAACACGAGTGAAAATATTCAAATCAATGAAAATAAATGCAAACATTTAAAATAGCTAAAGAATAAAAGAATTGCGTATAAAGAGAAGGGCAGATTTATTGAAATTGCGATATAAAAATGAGCAAGAGAGTGGATGTTAAATGCGTTAACTTCGAGAAGTCCAAACAACACAATAAAAGCAATGCAATTCACATGAGAGAATGGCACCGTTATAACAGTTTAATGCTGTGTGAAGGGCGTAGTAGACGCATTAGTAGCAGCATCAGTAATAGTGTGGTGAATATAAATATGTGTGAGGTAGGGCGAGGCAAAGTTGAATTTGGCTGTACGACGTCGCATTATGTCAAATAGCGTAAGACGAGTAGTAACAGAAGTAATGCAAAAAAAAAGGTGAGAACAGAATGAAAGAAGAAAGCCACTGCATCAACAAACGTTAAGCAACAAGTAAGAAGAATGCAAAAAGGAGAAAGAACAGCAGAGGTGAAACAGTTGCAAAACGTAAGCTGCGAGGCAGTGAAACAAAAAACAAAATCCTGCATGAAAAAAAGAGAAGCAAAACGTACAGAAAGGAACAAATATGCTGAAAGGCACGGCAGGCAAGTCAATTCAAGCTAAAGGCAAAAGAAGCTTAACAGCAACACGCAACAGTAGAAAAGAGCAAGTAGACCTTAAAAAGCGGCCAAACGTGCACCGCGGGTAGGTTTGTCAAGGAAGAAAGCGCCAAGGCAAAGAAGCACCAATAAACATAAATAAGCACAACAAAAGCAGCACCAGCAGCAGGGGCATTGAAAATTACTTGTATGCGTACAAATGCTGCAATGCTGATGAAATAACAAGAACAAAAACAAAAACCGATGAAAAAGAAAAAGGACAGCGAGAAAAAGAAGCCGCTCGCTGCACAGAAAGAGATAGCGCCAGACAAAATGAGCGAAAGTGGAGAAAATTGCAGAAATGATGGGACAAACAGCGAGAAGTCCAGAGAGTGAGAGAAATTATTCGACAGACGCAGATGGATGAGCAAGAGAAAGAAAAGAATAATAATAAGAAGAACAGAATGAGAGACGGAGAGAGACTGCAAATGCCGCATATGATTTGTAATGCAATGATTTATGTAAATTGCGCAACTGCAAGAGAACAACAGAGAGCGAGAATAAAAGCCATGAATTAATTTATTAACCCAGGGCAATGTGTTAAAAATATGGGTAAAGTATAGACAGATAGAGAGAGAGAGAGAGATCAAAAACTCAAAAGAACTCATTAGGACCGTTAAACGAAAGCGCTTCGGCAAGCTCAATCAGGGCATAGCAGCCTAGCAGTATTCCCATGTATGAGTAACGCTCGCTTTCTCTCGAACTCTAACGCCTCTGAGAAAAGTCATCAACACCACCAGCAGCACCAACACCAGTGCCTACTATCTTCACAACAACATTGCTGCGGCGTGTATTGCCATTTCATGGTTACTACGCAAGAAATGACCATGCAAAGTCCCACTGCAGAAAAACGGTTCTGCAAAGAAACGGTGTGCAAAGCCGAAATGAGCAAATGTGAGAAAATACCGTTAAAGAATCGAGCGAGCGGACGAATGTGTGGCGTAAGTAGGCAACTATACTAAGTTACTGTGCAACAATGTATTCATACAGCAAAACGTTACTGTGCTGATTGTGGCAAGTGTTGAATAGAAATTAGAAAGAGTGAATGTGAAAGTGGGAAAGAGTAGAGCGAGAGAGAGAGTGAGACAAATGCTCGTATAAGCAAGAATGCGTATTCGTGGAATTTTCAACAGTAATTTTTGGGTGCGCTAACACCAACAACAACAACAACAACAACAACATTTTCGCACCACCCACTCTCCCACAACCAGCTCCACTAAACTAAGCTTTGATTGGTATGTAAGTCAAGAATAAAATTGTTGTGTTTTGTTGTTGGGTTTATTCTTTACACACACTCGTTGCATAGTATTTTACGTTTTTCATAAAACTGTACTTCGGATCAGGATATACGAAGGCTATGAAGAAGAGTTAAAAAAAAATTTTTTTTTCAAGAACAATTATCAAAGTGGAACTCTTTCCACTTAACTCTATACACTTCTCAAACGAATTTCGTATCGTATCGTATCTTCTGTTATTATAACGTTTCAGATGACATTTTTTCAGTTCACTTTTTTTTGGTTTTTTGACGCAGCCAACTGAAAATCGAATGACCATTTCTATATGATATTCAGCAATGTTCAGAAAGTTATAATGTCAATTACATTTTCAAGATCTTGTATAATTCATGCGAGTGCATAATTATGTTCCCCCTTTAGTGCGCAGAGTATTACAATTTCAGCAAAGTCTAAAGTCAATAAAGGTTTCCTTTTCTTTTGTCGTTACTTCTTCGTCATGAAACTTTTCTTTAATGCTATCTCTCTCACTCGAGCATATCACATTATTAAAGATTTTATTCCTATCTGTTATTTCTCTTAACGTTTTTTTCTTTTTTCTTGATTTTTGTTGTTGCAATTTCTTCTTTCTCAGAGCTCTTTTTCGCAGTTAGTTTTTATGCGTCTCATGTTGGGTGAAAGTTTTCCCAGTTGTCTTATATTTAAATTCCTCGCTTTCACATCTATCGAATTCTCTCCCAAGGCAAACGCTTAAACTGTGACAGCAAAAAAAAAAATTGTTTTTTCCCACTACACTGCTCTACGCATACCAACAACGTTGACATACATCCCATTGCTAAGGGCTGCTTCACACGAATTATGATTATAAACCATAACCGAAAAGTTAACGCTCAACCCTTTTTAAGACAGTGAGCCCTTTGCCTTCGCTCCATACAATCTTTTGAGCTCTTGATTAGCGCTATTTGTATCTTGTATCGTACATCTATACACACACTGACACACACACTCAACCAAAGCAACGAAATTGCATGTTATTAAAAAAGTTGTATTTTTTGACTCTTTGATTTGCGCTTTGCGAAACTTTCGGGTCTTTTACCTCTTTTTTGTAATTTAATAAAGTAGAAAAGTTTGCAGCATTTTATTTCGCTCGCTCAGAGACGCGCAAACGCTTGGTGTAAGTGTAGGGCTACTGAAGCAGACATAATTTTTGTAAAGGGCTTCAGAAAGGTTCACGTCAAGCGGTGCTGCAATCTTTTCAATTTCCGTTTCGGTTAAGCACGACAAAGTTTAGATACTTTTAAAATGTATGCACATTTTCTTTAGTTAGGAGCAGTTTGAGTGGAAGCAGACGGCGCTTTAAGGCTTTTGATTTCAGGAATGCCCTTCCAAAATTTCTCTTTACATTACGCCATCTTTAAGTGGTTTACTTCAAGAGTTATCGCTTGAAGTGTTGGCATTTGCAAAGTTTTAATGGTTATGAATTGGCGAGTTAAGTTAGATAACTAAAAATTTATTCGAAAAGTGCGAAAAATATATGTCTGTCTGTATGTCCGCTATAGACGCCGAAACCGGTGCACCGATTTTGATGAAATTTTCAGGGAAACTAGAGATTATCCTGTTGAGCAATCCTATGAAGTTTGGTTCGCTAGTATATCGGGAAAGTCGGAAAAAAGAATAAATAAATAATTTGGATAATTGGTATGAAATCAATATTGCTTCATCAGTTTGCCTTTGAAATGGTTGTGAAGTTCGAAATTGAAAGTGTGTCAAAGAAACGTAATAAAAATCGACAATTATTAAACCAATTTGGACATATGGAGTTCGCACCATCACAACAGCCCAATGGTATATCACCAACACGGACCTTCATCGAGACCTACGAATTGCGACAGTAGATGAGGAAATAATCATTTTAAGCAGAAAATAACAAACCAAACTTTCCCAGCATTCAAACGATGGCGTGAACACATTACCATTAGAAGAACTAACTCGGCAACGTAGGCTAAAAAGAGTGAGACCAGTGGACCTCACATAACACGTTACTTCATTACATTACTTACTCATTGTTAATTGGTGTTATCTTTAATTGTTTATTTATTGTTAAAATAAACGTATTGTTAAATTCCAGTCACAACACGACTTTACAAACTGATTGTAAAATTGAAATTCACCCACTTGTCCTAAATATTAATCTGTACAATAGTCGATTTATTTTTCTATAATAGACAATGTACTCTTCTTTTGGGGAAAAAAAAAATATAAAAAAAATTTGTGGCAGAACAATGTCTGCTCCATATCCACTTTTTCATAAAAAACATAGAATAAAAATATAAATCTCTAATAATAAGAAGGGCCATTTATGCCCAATCTAAGAACAGTTATAACTTATGTAGGAGAGCCTGCTGCCGTAAAGGTTTCAACGATTAACGATGCTAATGTCCCACTTATTCTCTGTTCTTATCACAACACAAAATTGTTTACCCTGCTCCTAGATGTGTTGAGTTATTATCTCAAAGGTCAAGTGTTCTTGTACCAGTGAAGGGAAATTTGAAGTACACTGTCCTTTATTATTGGTAAGTAATTTAAACTCTCTATGTAAACTTTGATATTCCCCCGCTTTATATAAAACCACTGAGAACTCTGTCAGGTGTATTCGTCGATGAATTTTAATCAGCAGGCATTCAAATTGATGGTATGAAGTGATTTTCAACTCCAATACACAGAAATTCTTAGGCTTAGGGGAGAGCATACCAAACATGAGAATTTCGTTTCACAATTATATTGCTTGCATGTGGTAAGTTAGTTATATGTAAGCACTCATATATGACGTCTTCAGCAGCTCCCATTTCTAGTTAACATAAATACTTATGTACAGTTTTCAGTATCTGATAGGTATAGCTTTTTAAGATGATATTCGATTAAGATTTTCATGATACCCTAATAATGTTGAGAAGTGTATTCCAAATAATCTTTTAGTTTATCCTGGTGTTGTCTATCGTGAAAGTAGTTATCAAAATTGGCTTAACTCGCTTCAAAATACGAGTACTTTTGCTCTCCCTGAACCCTGATGAACTGCATAGCCTCACACATACAAAGGGTGCAACTCTACTAGTATATGTGACTGCTATTACAGTTAAGACCTATATAAACAAAATTACGCCGATCATAAAACTAAATTAGCAGGAAATGCGTACGTTTTTTGGCAAAAGAGAAAAAATGTTATGCATTGCTCATACGACATGCTGTACTCATTGCTATAATTTCATGAATTATTTCAATGCTATAAGTGCTTTTTTGGAGGGTGCGTTTTTTCTTCGTTTTCTAGTTTGCTTTTTTGTTTTTATATCGTTTTTATTGTGTTGCACATCGTTCCCAAGTGTATTTTGACTCGTTTGCCAAAATGTGTTCGCAACGGTCAGCAAAATGTACTTATGACTGACCGATATATTTGCGACTAAAGAGGTGAAAAGGTCGAACACACATTTGGCCTCCAATTGGGTCAATAAATTCCAAAAAGGATAAGTGTTGACCGCTAAGTGCACTTACCGAAACACTGGCGAGAGACGTTCTGAAATATTCATGCAAAATTCATGACGACGAAAAGGAAGACTATGACGAGGGAGAAAGGATGTCATCAACACTACCGCACATTGGGTCGTCAGCACAGTGTGTCAAAAGCAGGCAACCGCCATCTTAGACACAACCGCACATACAACCACATGCCAATGCGTACACACAGCGTCAATGCATGCATGTACCTCAACTAAGCTGTGTTGCCAACATGTCGTCATTCATAAAGTAATCTGCATTAATCCCTTTTCGTCAAAGCCTTAGTGGGTGTGTTTGTTTATGCTCGTGCATGTGTGTGTGTGTTAGTGTGTGTGTTGAACAACTTAACCCCGTAAAGTCACGTACGAAAGTGTACCAAGCCCTAAGCTTGCCTCAACCACAACTCTTCGCTGAAAGACTTTCACCCGTTTTACAAATTTGCATAGCACTTTAGTAATGTGAGTGCAAGTGTATCTTTGTATTTGTGTCTAACTAATGTGTCCATGGGTGTGTGTGTGTGTGTGTTTCTATATATTGTAAGACAAAATATTTACGCTGATGAGTTGCTGGTTTGGTGCAAAATGCCGTCAACAACGATGACTATGAAGATGACGACGACACCAGAAACTAAGCTAAGCTGATCTGCGCGCTTTTGTTGGATTTGTGAATGCCTGGGTTGAGGTCACAAAAAGCAACACATGCGACATGTCAATAATCAATTTCTTCTTATAAAATAGTAAGAAGACGAAAATTGGCCAAGAACATTGAGCAACGGCAACTATTTTTACGCCCAACACTTTCGTTAAGAACAAAATTTTATTGCTTAATATGACTTACCCAAAACTTACTGAGCTGACAAATGCAGCTTCAGTAAGCATTCGATATCTTAAGTAAGCGCTTTGAATTAAATAGCGTCCTACGAATTCTCTCAAGCAACAGACAAATATAGAAAGGACGTTTAGTCCCCTCGAAATCATTTGCATTGTTTACAGTGTTTGTGTTCCGCATCCTACTGAAAAAAAAATGTAGTAGTAATATAGTATCATACCATATCATATCAAAGAGAATCCACAATACGTATTTCAAGAAAGTATGGGAGAAAAGGGAACTATTTATAAAATTTCATTCTCCTGGACGACCAGCTACTTCGATTGGAATCAACAAAACCAAGAAAATTGTAGACCAGGAAATGGGTCTTCTTGGAATCTAAAGTAGGGTGATTGCCTGATATGAACATTTCTTAACCGATTCGTTAGATATTATTTCGCTTTAGAAGGACTATATCAAACCAAAATTTAAAGACTTAGCTGGCTCAAGCGTTTTTCATATCAAGAACTTAAAGAGATGCTCGGTGGTACAATATTTGACAAATTTTAAGGACATTAATATCTATTCTTAATATAACAAAGATATTGAATCAGGAAAACCCGATTAGAGCTACAAAGAGGAACCATTTTAAATAATAATAAAAAATAAACTTCTAAGCCTGCTTCAATTGACTTCAGTATTTCTTTCTTTTCCATGTGGACCTGACGATACATGTTAAATGCGCCTATGATATGGCTACGAAAGATTTCAGGACAGAATTGGAGCACAGAATTTCATGTAGAGCAAATTTGCACGTACAATTTTATTTAAGTAATTCATGAGATGTGTGAGCAAAGAAAGCGCCACTGTGGCAGCGCAGCTAAGTAGAGTTGAGTCGAGCCCAATCGAGTTGAGTTGAGTTGAGTTGCGTTGCGTTGAATCGAATCAAGTAGAGCAGATAAAATGGTTAAGTAAAACACATAAACGACAAGAAAACACTAAGGACAGCCGAAAAAGTAGGAAGTTGTAAACGAAAATGAAATGAAACTTGTTAAAATTTTCGGTGACAGCAAACATGCTGAGTACACAAAGCGACAACAAGCTAGCGCAGGGCAAGCAGAAGACTAAAAGTAAGAGAAAAAGGTGTTTGAATGGGACAGTTAGAGTGTGTGTGTGTGTGTGTGTGTGAGGGAGAGAGAGAGTGTGAGAGTGAGAGAGAGTGAGCGGGTAGGAAAGGCAACATGCTATTTGTCCTGGGCCAAATGACCTAAATTCATTGTGTGTCGTCCTACGGTTACGCCCAAAGTACCACCGACAGGAAATTGCAGGCAGTGAGCTCGGGTGAAAGTGAGAGAAAGTGAATTGAAGTGAGAGTAGTGATGTATGGGAGTTGGTAAGCCAAACGCATAACGCGCTACGCATAGAAATCGTTGAATTCACGTTATGCTGTGCGTTGTCGATTGTATTAATTTTGTTGTTGTTTTTTGTTTTTTCGTCCTCTTCTTCTTTGTTTTTATGCCAACTCATATGCCTTACTTCCCCTACTATTTGGTAAAATGATAGAGATACAAAATTGTTTTCGTGCCACGACTGCGGCTTTGTTGTGCATTTGTTTGCGTTCTTGCGTGCTATCCCAGCAATATGAGCTTAAAAGATTTTAACGCTGCATACTTTTGGGCTTGAATAAAGTTTGAATAAATTGGCAATTTGCATACGATTATGGAGGCCTCGGTGATATACGCGCATCTGATTTAGTCAACACCTGAGATCTAAGAAATGGCTACCAATCTTTACAATTTTTATTGACGCCTATAAAATGAAAGATTTTTATAGAATGTTCTGCTATAATTGGCTCTGCTTGCTTTTGTGCCTAAAATTTTTTTTTCTTCATTTTGCTGACAAGTATCTGCTGACAAGTATCTGCTGACCCAAATTCTTTTTCACTGACTGCTGAATTTATGTGTTCAGTCGAAAGTCATCAATCAGATATTTCGCCTATTTTCGAAACGCAATTTTCTTTTTTCCTTTTTTTTTTTGTTGTTTGTTTTTGTGATGAAATTTCACATTCGGTTGCGTATTTTTCACGTATCGTTGACCACATTTACTCTTTGTATGCCTCAGTTTATTGCGTCGTTGATACAACACGGCTGACATAAGTTTTACCCGGGATAAACATGTTCTTACGGTTTTTGTCCTTTGAAAAAACTAAGACAGGCTCAACAAAGAAAATGGCATTGCCATTTAATGTAGTTATTAATGACCGGCTATGACATACATTTCCATGTTTACATGAACAGAAAGTTTGACATTCTAACATCAATTTTCTGAAGTTGCGGTTTAATTTCTAATGATTACTTTGCTTAGACATGTTATGTATGTTATAAGCCAATACGTTATGTATCCAATGAATTTGTAACAATTTTGCTACCGATGGATGTCGTGTTGAGCTAGTTTTCTTTTGCGAATTAGTCATGCTGTCACAGTACTTCAATTACAACGATTAATAGAGGGAAGTAAGAACTTTAACAGTTTCTGGGTACCAGCATTTGTTGGTAGTTGGTTACCTTAAAGCCTCGCAACAATGCTTAAACCATTTCAAATGTCCAGTTTGAGGGAAAATGGTTATGGAGAAGAATCTGGCGCATAATTGCGTAATTATAAAATCTCTTATTCTATTGTCGAATAAAATACATCAATATATGTTAGTTTATATTATTGTAGATATGTTAATTTAGATTTAGATCATTATTATTATCTAGGCATTGATAGCTTTCTTGACACACCATATAACTCCTAGGCTGCAAACAGCCAAATCTTTGACTAAGATTCGTTCCTTAATATGAGAACTAGCTCGAGGCTAGGTTAGGTTTGGTTGAGTTAGGTTAGATTAGACCGGCTGTTGGCAGTAACCTGACAAACATAGGCCCTTGGTGATGCCGTACTTTCTTGGTGACCTCTGACCTCGCCCCTGCTCAACGCTACCTAGCGAAGTTTGAAAGTAATGACACTGCCTCTAACGAGGCTAAAACCCCGACCACTGAGGCAGCAGCCTAGGCAGCCACTTGTACTGGGCTACCAAGGCACTCAGCTCGAGGCTAAAGCTTATTAATTCACAAACATCATTCCTAGTCGTTTAATAGCAAGAACAGGCACAAGAAAATGTATGTCTCAAGCATAAGTCATCCAATGTTATGGTGTACTGTAGCATATAAAAAATCTAAATTTTCTGTCCTCTGATAGCAAACGTTTTGTCCAAGCCTCGATTTAGACTAAAACGAGCTGAGATTCTCGACATTTTAGACGTTTTCTAGCTGCGCTTATAACATGATAAACCGTTGAGCACTTTTGGTGTTGGCAAGGCATTGGAAGACCCCAAACACTGTGCTGTCGACATTGTAATCTCAACCTTTAACGAATTGCAAGAGATAGCTGAAACATTCTTTAAGTCGATGATTAATGTTATCCAATTACAGAAGAAAATAAATATCAAAAAACAATTAACCAGCATCTCTGACACATCGTTGGAAATTAAACGCGTCGTTATATGCTGGCGGAGGTTAAAGTGTTCAAGGGCTTACATAGCTTCACATTTTAGTGCTCTTTCTGCATTTGGTTAAGAGTTTAATTGGTAGCAGTATTAACTAGTAAAATAATATACGCTACAGTAATCAGCTTTGGAATGATGAATTGCGAAAAATTGAGATTTCCTCGAAGAGTGCTCAACTCTGAAAGATAGCATGGGACTATTTATAAGTGTATACCAATTTCTCTTGGGGACAATGTTGTGAAAAAGTAGTTGTCCTGTGTTATTGGTTAGTTCAATTTTAAAAATCTCCAAGACGTCAACATAATCGCACTACTCTATTAAGTTAATTTGATTTGCGCTTAATGAGAGTTCTGATCTGCTCTATCACACCAAGTCTCCCTGCCTCTGAACGGCATATTTAATAGGTTTGAATGTGTCAGTTTTTCAAAAGAAAAATAATTAAGTATTTAAAGTTTTCGCTCTAGCATTACCTTCAACTATCTCAGCCACATGTGCCTAGCTGCTTATGAGCAGTAAATTTACTTGACCATTAATCAAGGACACATAGCAAGGACAGCGCGGCAGAACACACATCGAGGCCGCCAAGCAAGGACGCCCTGCATGCACACCGTTGAAGAAGTGCACACATATCAAGGCCAACAATCGAGCACGTTTTCAGTTATTTTATGATGCCTTCCTTATTGACAATTTTAAGTTTAGTTCCATTTCATACCAGACGTATATTTCGTAATTACTTTCGTAATTTAAATCGGTTATGCAGCGGTAAATTGCACTAAGAGCAAAGCGTTTGAAATCTGTTCAAATCACGCGCATACGCCATAAACTAACTAGGGAAAGTTAATTTACCATTTCCATGCAATAAACTATGCAGTTTTTGTTTTTATAGTCATAAGCTGGCAGAGTCGAATGAGCCGAGTCGAACGTCACGCCAAAGCTTTATACGAAGTCATAAAAAATAAGTGGAAAGAAGAAAGTAGAAGTTGTGATTTAAGTCGCATATAAAAAGATATGACTTTGCATCGGGTTATAAATAATAAGAATAGATGAGGGCGGCAGAGAAACAGAGTGCGCGAGTTACTCGCTAGAGGCCCTTCAAATGTAATTTGTGACACAAGCGATAATGTGATTTTGTACGGTGATATTAGTATATAGCGAGAAACTCAGAAAAAAAACAAACATTGGATATAGCAAACCGAATTTCAAGAATCTCGAAACAATTTCAACATTTCGTATGCACTCTTCAATTTCGAGAATATTCTGTAACGTACTATTTCGTGGCATTTTTGATTTCATTTCAACTTAATTTTTTATATACATACACTTATATATATGCTCTATAAGGAAACATTTGTTGTTGCCTCATTATATATTATTATAATAATGAGAAAAACGCTGCCATCATTCACATGTTTTATCGATAAACTATGCCACACTGTAGTGTACATCACCCGCATATCCATGTGTCCACACGCAACCGAATTCAAAATCAGATGTCCTCGATTCTCAACTAAAACCGGGGTTTGAGTCAATGGGCATGAGACAAGCTCCAAACAAGTGCTTCGTGCATTCGCTTTGTATAAGGAAACATTTACAAATGTTAACGTCGAATCAATCGTTTTGCGGCAACGTTACATAAAGCCGTACTCAAACTTGACAAAAAGTTTGGAACTAACACGGAAAATGTCGACTTCAGAATTCAGTGTCCACAACGCAAGTCCTTGAAGGTTAGCATTTTGTCAAACATATAGAAGGAGAAGGCAATGCTGCACACATACACAAACCTGGATACACATGTATTCAGGCAATACCTAAATGAATGACACTTGGAAATTATTATTATTTTTTTCGTATTTAATTTTTATATTTTTTTTATTTCGACTTTCTTGCTTTCCGTGTCAATAACCACAAATTTGGATTGTTATTGACTTCTGCTATTGATAGCACGCACGCACGCACCAAAGGTGTTGGCTCTGCATGGGGTGAACTGTTGAGGCGAAAATGCGAAATAAAAGGGAGATGTGAACGTGTTATTAATAAACTTCTTTTTCGGGACACATAACTCAAGAAGAGTATATGGAAGGAAATACAAATGCGAGGCAGGGAGAAAGAAAAATAGAAAACGTACTTGCGATGGCGAGCAAGCGATACAGGATCACATGGAATGGCTGAAAAGGTGTGGCAAGGCGAAACAGTTCGTGTACGTTTGCTACGATACACTGCACGCATTGTCCACTTGGCATTATGCCTTGGTGGTAGCATTTGCAACATATTTGACTAGAGCTTAAATATGGCATATGGCGTAAAGAAACATTTTGAAAAGTTGGATCTTGAAGTGTATGCAATAATCGGCTACCAACATAAGTTCGTAGAAATCGACATTTTGAAATTCTATACTACAATTTGCATTTTGTCTCTAAGCTCTCAGTTTATCTATATCTATAAAATTGGCAGTTTGTTTGTCCGTTATGGACGCCGAAACCGCTGGATCGATTTTGTTGCAATTTTTAGAGAACCTCTAGAATAGCCTGTAGATGGTAACTGTGCAGTTTGGTGAGAAAAAATTGTCGAATTCGCTAAATATTAAGAACAACTCAATTTTCAGATGCTTCTCAAACAGTATGGATACAATTAAAACACAAAAACAAAGCAGCATCTGGGAATTGAGTTTGCCGACAGTGCTGCTCAAACTGTACAAAGTCGAAATTGTCAAATATACGAATGAAAAACACATTAAAATTGTAAAAAACACGAAATGCCAACCAACAAATAAAACACTGAAAGATCAACGCAGCAGTCGACAGGGCGCAGAGCTGCTGAAACATCCGAAGAGTGAGACGCACGCCAAGGCAACAATGCGTTGGTTCCCTGCTAGTTTAACTTATATAATTCAAACTAAGGATATATACACTATGAAGTGTATGAAATTTTCGTTGCAATTGACTTTGTTGTTAGTTAGATATGTAGATGCATGTTGGAACAGTAATTCAATATGACAAATACAAACAATAGCTCAAATAAATATTAAAAATAAATGTCCTTTTTTCTTGCTGCATATGATAAAATTACGACATTCATTTTTTTTTTTGTGTTTTTTTTTTTTCACTTGCTTATGCCATGAAACGTGCCGATGGCGCACTCTGGCACGAAAAAGTGCCATACGACTTGCTTGTCCGTGATAACGATGATGAAGTGGCTGACGATGAAGCCATTTATGTCAATGGCGTGCCTCAAATAAATTTAGTGTACTTTTGAAGCTTGTAGTTGAGCAAGAGCAGAACTAGTGCGTTATGGAATTCCATGGATCAAATGGGATGGGGAAATTGTTATAGTTAAAATTGTTATAGTCAGAAGAAATTTCAGAGGTTTCGTGAAGCATAATTCCAAAAGTAAAAGCCATTATCTTGACCTACTCTATTTCGTTTAATCCTCTAAACTGTTGTAGCCTGTTCTGTGCTACTCTAATCGTTTCTACTTTTCTATATTTATCTACGGTACTTTTCTTTACTACCCAATACAATTTATTTTTCTTTACGATTTATGTTTCTGCCCTAGCTATTCCAATCTTGTTTACCCAATTTATATTTTCAGAGCAATAATTTACTTACTCTCCTCCTCCGTGATCTTAGACCCCACCAGCCTAACTTTGTCTAAATAACCCTACTCTCGTTTGTGTTCCTTAAGCTAAGATTAGGATGTGTACTACTCTCTACTCTCCCAACCTTCTCTAAACAACTCTTAATTACCATCCTCTTCTTTACTCTATTCTCCTCTTCTTTCCACTTTTCTAACCCACTCTACTCTTTACTTTACTCTATGATATACTACTCTACCCGGTTCTTCTCTGCTTAATCTTTTCAACTCTACACACATCTATTCACCTCTCGACTGACTCATCACATCAACCCTATTCTTGTCTATACTTGTCTATACTATCCCTTCGGCATACCTCCTATTTCTCAACTACCATCCTCACCACTATTCATCATCCCTTTTGCTCAACGTTTGTCGTCACTTTTCTCCCTGTTCTACTCCGTTTTATTGTGCGACCTTCTACACATATTCTAAAATACCAGTTGCGTATCATTTTACACTTCGAAAAATCGCTCACTCAGCTCGTTTCGATTCAGAGTCACTTGCTTTCAGGCTACAACAAATTCGATTCGTTTCGCACCGATTTGTGTCGATTGCTCTACAAGTGGTCATAAATATTCAATGAGAACTCAAGTGGTATGTAATTACATTTATATTATTACGAGTGAGTGTACAAATACATACATATACATATGTGTGTACTTAAATTGAAATTCTATTATTTAATAATCACCACCAATTATTGCTCATAAATAAGGCACAAAGATGAAGAAGCTGAAAGAAAGTGGTGGAAAATAAGGCATAGTACGCAAATAATTAAATAATGAATATAAAGCATTTCATGCGGCAAACTCTTGAATGCGATTTTCTTGCAAGAAAATAATAATAACAGCAACCAGAAAAAAGACGATGACAACGTCGTGGAAAAATAATTAAAAACAACATAATCCTATTAATAGAAAATGAGGAAAAATGTGTACTTGAAATGAGGGGACGGCGGGCATCAAAGAAAAAAGAAATGCATGCACATTAAAAAAATGTGGAAAAACAACAACAAAAATGAAGGCAGAAAAAGGCGCAATGAGAAACAGAAAATCGAAAAAATGTTCAGCAACATCAGCTCGAAAGTATGCAAGGAAAAAATAATAATAATGCAGCAAAAGGTACGCAAGTGGGTGTTGTTGTGTCGCGAGCTGTTTGTATATGCAAAATGAAGGGGAAGAAGAGATAGGTGAACGCGGCAAAAGTGCAATATGAATCAAAAAAATGCAATGCAAGTATATATGTGAGTGAGCATGAGAATGATTGGTGAAAAGAGATAGAGATATAAAACAATGACATGCGAGCATTGCATGTACACCTGAGTTTGTTGCCATAGCACGGCTTTGTGAAAAGTACAGTAGCGAATAGTTGGTTGGTAAACGATACTAACAACAACAAGAACAAACACAATGGCAAAAACAACAACAACAACAACAACAACAAATAAACGCTTTTGTACTTCACATTGTATAATTGCCCAACGCTCGACCTTGATTTAAATGCGATTTTCATGCACAACATTTGCTGTAAATGCCGCAGTAACAACAACAACAACAACGACAACAACAACAATACATTGTAAAAACAAGAAGTGTGGCATAATCTCCACTAAACACACAAACACACAAGCTTTGCTGTGGCGGCATTAAATCAAAGCAGATTTAAACAGGACTCGTTGAACAACGGCATTTTTTAAATTATTTATTAAAATGAAATAAAATAAAATAAAATAAGATAAAATACAATAAAAAAATACAATGTTTTTTTTAATTTAAAATAAAATAACACGGCAACAAACATGCACATAGAAAAACAATGAAAATGGCGTGCTATGCTGACGTTTATTTCGTGCTTGATCTATGTACCTGTGCAGCTTAAGCAGAGTTGCCGTAGTTTCCGTTTCGTGTACGAGTAGTGCAGCATGCTTTGAAGCGCCTCAATCGCCTATACACAGCAACATAAGCAAATCAACGTTGCACGACAATACGTCACGAAGTTAGTGAAGGTTATGAGGAAGGAGAAACGTTAAATGCTGGAAAGTCATGCCATCGCGCAAATGCGATAAAAATGAAGAAAAATGCAAGAAATCTTGCACATAACACCGAAAGTCATTTGATTCGCGTGCACGCCAATGCGACATGAGATATGCCAGTGCACACGCATAGACTTGCACTGCAGAGGGGACGACTGAGATGGAGATGGAGCAAGAGTTTTAGAAGTTCGCTGGCGGGCAGTGAGCGTGTTAACTATCATGACAGGCGTGAGTTATTTGTAATAAATTGGAATTGCATGAAGGCACAGTCGAAACGATAGTGTTGAAATAAAGTAAGAACTCCTCTGAGATGGACACATTTTATAAAATTAAATTTTATATTCTATCGTTATGAAACAATATAATTTCTCTTGTAGGGACAGAGTAGACAAAGTTTCTTGGCATATTTTTTTACAAATACCACTATTGTTTAGACACTTAACCTTCAGGAACAGTTAAATGTTTTCAAAAAATGAAGTGACGCATATGGCTGGAGTACACCTTTATGTGCTTAATGATGGTTGTTTTGAGCTGCACAAATTTTTAAAAACGAGATCAAGATGATCCCGATGAAGAAGCATTTCCTGATTTGTTTCCTGTTACGCAACATAATCTATGACGGGTTTAATTCTATAAATTATTAATCAATGATGGTTTGATCTGCAATTTGTATAGAACGTTATGTCGAACCGAATGATTTAAAAGCATTGCCAGCTCTATTTTTGATAATACATTGTTTACTACCGAGCTATGTTTTGAGGTGTATATTTGAGTTAAGAGCATGTATCAACCTACCCACCTAGAAATGTTGTAAAATAATGCCTACATTGACATAGCAGTAGTCTCAACTGTCTTAACGACCTGTGGTCTTCAACGACATTCTTTAGAATTAATCATTTCGGCAGTTAATATCTCAACCTTATGTATTGCTCGTAAGTTGAGTGAAAGGCGAACTCATTAGCTGTGGTGGTTTGTTGTATTATGGGTCAAGTAATAAAATAATCTAAAGGCAACAAAAATATTAGTCAATTCCATTTTGAGCTTCTTGCTGGACAACACAGCACACACAAGCGACGCCTCAAAGAACTGTCGTATAGATCGCTGAATAAATAAAAGCACACCAATCCCATGGCAAGTTCTCTTATTTATAAAGCTCGCCTTAATAGGAGACCATAAAATATCCAATATATTGAAGCTTATTCGCAGCTCAAGTAAATATCCTATGAAACCAGCTAGTTGTTTTGACGTTATATATTCTACTAACAAAGATATAAGCACGACCTATAACGCATTAAATTTAATTTTAATTTATTTATATATATATATATATATATATATATATATATATATATACTAGATATTTTACCCGGCGTAGCCAGCTTTAAAGAAAGCAGCAAAGCAGCAACCACCAAAAATTTTGTGCATGGTTTTGCTTCTGCCCAATCTTAGCGATCATCATATACATAAGAATATACTCTTTGAACGAAATGCGCCATACTCTTGTGCATAGTCAATACAACAATAATAACAAAAGGATATTCAAAAAGCATCACAACACGTACAACAAATCAACACAACAAATAACGTACTATACGTAACTTTTTGTGCTTGGTTTTGCAAGAACTTAATCTTCAAAAAAAGAAAAAACATATTTCCCTTTAAAAAATCAAAAAAGGAAATATGCCATTGTCTGCTATAGCGCAAATGTGTTGTTTACAATAAAACTTATTAAAATCGGTGCATTATACTTGGCGCAAAAGCGTTACATACAACACCCATATAATCAGTTTTATATAATAGTATAGATGATAGAAGTATAAAATAACTACTAAGAAAAGCAATTATATATATATACACAAAAGATCAAATTAGAGCACACAATCAGCTGTTGGAAAATCGATTTCATCATTTTTATGTCTTGATCCAATGCAACAAAATGAACTGAAAAATTTGTAATGCCATAACAAAGTATTAGAAATATTTTTGAGCAAAAACAAAGACATTTTACTTGTCAAAAATTATTGTTGTTCTCTCCTGGCTTTTTTATTTATTGTTTTTTTTTTTATATTTTTTTTTTGGTATGACTTCCTGCAATTGCATTTCGATTTGCCAAACGTATATATTTTCTCTTATATTTTCGTTGCAACTGCAGCCATTTTCCTTTTTGCTTTCGTCTTGTTTGTTTGTTTTTCTCTTTGATTTATTTATTTATTATTATTATTTTTTTAATTGTTTGCTTTTTGTGACGCGCGCTGAATGTAATTACAGCCGAAAAACGCATCCGCCAATATAGCAACAAAAGAAACTACAACAAAAAATAGAATGGAATTCATGAAAATGAAGACCATAAATTTTCTATTGTTATCTGTTCGTTTGTTCGGCGTTGTTATTGTTGTTGTTATTGTTATTGCATTGTATTCCTGTACGTTTGTTCGCCTTGAAAATGTGAAATTTATGGAAAATTCGCTTTCATGAACGCGATTCCAATTAAAACAACAAGAACAACAAGAACAAGTAATGTTAAAACGCAATAATAACAACAGCAGCAACAACAAAGAACAGTGTTGGAGGGCGCATCATAATTGTCGTTGTTGTTGTTGTTGTTGTTCACGTTGTTCTTCATGCTCGTTATGGTGTGCACTGCACCATTTTGAAAAAAAAAAAAAATAAAGAAAATCATTTCAACGCCTCAAGCAAACGAAGCGAGTAGTGCGAGTGTGTAAATGAATTCTGCGATCTTTTGCTCTATCCTTTTCACTCTGTATCTCGCGCACCCTCTCCCTAAGGACAATACTTCATTGTTGTTCTTATGGTTTTTATTTTTATTTTTATTTTCGTTTTTGTTTTTCTTTGTTTTCTGTTGTTGCAATAAAAACGTCAATGCCATGAGGTAAACGAGTTGAAAACGGGCACGATAAAATGCCCGCTTAACTGTTAAATGGCGAAATTATGGTGGCGTAGGCGGACAGCGTACAAGGCGTTGATACAGCGAGGAAGCGTGACAAAGAGACTGAGAGTAGCGTAATTTGAGGACTGACAGTAAACAATGCAACACAAATTGCTGCATTCCGCATACTGGAAATGCGTAATTTTAATTGGAAAAGTGCACTTCCTTTTTATGAGCTCGCCAAATGTGTTGGTGCCATGAGAATGTTGTATATATGTATATGATATGTGATTGTGAGTGTGTCTATTTTGATTGTCAAACACCCCGAAGTGATTTAATGGCGCGCAGTTTTTACTTTTTAATCTGTATGTGTGTGCATGTGTGTCTGTCAGTATCTGCGCTTAGTCGGAAATGACTATATTTGATAATACCTACAGGTAATTGCTTTAAAGCTATATAATTATATTAAGTTTATAATGTTTGATAGAACTCAGTTATTTTGTCTAACAGTTCTGTGAGTTCTGTGAGTTGAAATACTTAATGTAACGTCTGTTCTCTTAACTCCTGGAAATTTAAGCAATGCAGCATATTTTTTTATACTCTCGAATACCTCGAATCCTAGGCAGGGGCTTGTAAGGAAGCTATATGACGGAATAACTACAGGATTTATAAATTTTTGACTTTGTGTCTATGGTACTTTAATTTCAGTAAATAATTTGATGTTGAGCCATGAAGGCTTACCCTAGGATCGCGAAATTTTCAACAATTATGGTATGCAAATAAGCTTAGACAAAATTCGCATGCATACTCCTAATAACATTTCAATACTATTCACTACATAAAAAAATGTTGGTATGGATATCTGGAACACAAGAAACACAGGTACAGGTGCGATATAAATAGCACCACTGTGACACTTTCTTATTGATCAAAAACAAACAATTAGTTTTGCAATTTTTTTTTAAAGTATTGAAATTTAAAATATTGCTTTGTAATATATTATTATTATATTGCCCCCATACAAAAAAAAAGAAAATTAAAGGTTTATCGTTTTTAATTTTTTTTTTTTTTTTTGCAATTTTAAGGGAAAAGTGCTAATGAAGACCGTGAAATTAATAGCGCCACTTATTTATTGTTCATGGAATAAGCCATGTTTCGCAGCACATATTATAGGCATTTGACAGTGATTTTAAATTTTTTTTTTTATAGATTATAAATGTTAAAATTTTTAGACCAATGCGAAGAAGTATCACAGTGTTGCTATTATTTATTTCGAAATTAAAAATATGATACATTGTGTAACCACTGTTGGATAATACTTTTCAAGAATTATAAGTATCAACGAAATTGTAACTATCAGACAATCAATGATGTTGAAGAAAAGAACACTTTTGTAGAATAGCAATCAAGTTAATCAAGCCGACGACGATTGAATAAGACAAGGCCAACGAGGTTTTCCAATGGCAGCATAGGAATGGATATCTTCGAGAGGAAAGAGTTAAGATTTTTTTCCACACAAAATTGTTCTTCTTTAAATTCTCTGAAAAAATTTACAGCGAGTGGAAATTTATTGATTTGCTTTCAAGATTCTTAATGCATCAAATTAGATTCCAAATTGTGGACAGCAGACCAATTGTTTCTATAAATCTTTTGTTTATTGGCTTAACTTAGCTTTGCATAACTAAGAAAAATATATTTAAAGGCATTTCAACTCGTTACGTTGAACATGTGCCGGAACCATTAATCGGAATATTGGCACAGTAGGTCGCAGCATCGACAACGTTGCCGTAAACAGTACCTGTCAGAAACAAGAGCAAATAGTCAATATAAAAAGTTTGAAAGATTCACTCAAACGTGCCAACACTCACTGGATTTTCTATAGCAATTGGCGATTTGTCTTTGACAATCGTTTGCGTAGTATCGACAGATATTCGTGTTCGGATTTTGCACACAAACCGGCGTCGTTAGGTCGCAGTTACGCTTTGTGCGCAGAATGCAGAAGAGTCCTCGATTGTTGATGAGATAAGCCGACTGTGAAACTCCTACACAGGTCGAAGCAATCAACAAGACAAGAAGAAAGGCGTATTGCATTTTTGTGCGAATTTCGATTTGAGTGCAGTGAGGACGTTCTCAGTACTCAGTACTGGCTAGATACCGATTGCTTTTGATTTGATTTGGCTGAGTGATTGAAGCAACCCTTGAGTAGTTTCGACTTGGTAAGCGTGTTAAATTAAAATGAATCATGCACTGAGCTACACAGTTCGACTACACAGTTATAACTGACTTGTTGAAGCACTTCTATTGGCTGTGCTCCATAAAGCGCCCCTTTTTATAAATCAGCATTTGCCAGAGAACACTTGCGAGTCAAATGGTTAAGCACAAATATTGACAAACTGTAGTGAAAGTGGACTGATTTATTTACTTCAGAGTGACGGAAACTTGTTTGCTACACCAAAACTGGCAAATATTTGTAACGAATTTAAGCTTGAAATGCTTAGAGACTAAGCAAATATTTAACCTGGTATGGAATTTATTTAAAAAAGAAATTTCTAAAACAAAGGCAACGACTAGTAATTTCAGAGTTCAAGCTATGGACAATCTCAATTTAAAGCGCAGTAATTGCGATGTAGGTCAGTAGAAGCACTGCTAAGTGGACATTCTATTTTCTATCTTTACTGTTTTCTACTATATTCGATTTTCTATTGAAATTTTATAATTTAAAAAAATAAAGATTAAAAAAGTTACTTAAATCGAGTCTCTACACTTTATTCATCTTTCTGGCATTTTATGAATGCAATCCCTAAAAAACCGTTTGTCCTTTGAGCCACTTCTGACATGTTTTTTATGCTTGGAGCATGCTCTCCCATAAGTCTCCACCAGCAAAAATGACGACTTTGCAAGCCACAAATGCTCTTTTTCAATGACGCCATTATTTAGATGAAATTACACGTGTTGTTTTTGAAGGCTAATGACAGTAGAATAAAATGACATGTATGTGTAATCATATTATTCAACACTTAGTAGCTAGCAACATCTGCTAGAAAAACCGAAAATAACTCTCCTGTACATCTGTGTAAAACTTATACCTAAAGAAATATTGACCTATGGCGTGATAACCAGGAGATGAAATACAATAATACTATCTTCTAAAATCAACTAAACAAAATTGTGCTCCTAAATACGGAAAGTTTTATTTTCTTTGAGTGGGCATAAAAACTAGGACCGTCTCAATCAATTCAGCTCTGAATCCCAGACAAACAAAATCTGGAAAATATGAGTGTCTCAATGAATTAAGGTTTGGATAAAAAAAAAAGACTCTATAAAAAGCAAATTTTTGGAGTTAAAATAAGTGGTTCTGTTTCTTTTTTTTTTTCAAGATTTGTCATAAATAAATGCTGCGCTACATTCACTTCAACTACTTGTCCAATTACATTTTAACAAATAATCATATTTGAATGAAACAATTTGAACAATTTCTCATCTCCTCTCAGACCTCAACAGACCTCTCAACACTCGCTGCCACATTTCATAAGCATGAGTCTATAATCCCAGGTGTTCATGCTAGAAATGCCTTTGACAATTGCACATTGATTATTCAGCGCATTTAGTGTAGAGTTGGTGGCTGAGAGAGACTCAGAACCGTAGTCATTAATAACCACAATTTATAAAGCTTAATAATGCTTCACTAATGCTTTAAATCGTTCTATTTCGTTCTAGATTTGCACAAATGGAATCGTTGTCCTTTTCCATTTCCTGTTTAATTAATTAGTTTCGAATTTGTTTTGCTGCTCCAATTGAAAATTCAACGCACAATAAAAAAGTTTTAGAAATTTGCATTTCGCAAAAGCTCAAAGCTTGAATTTGGTAATCAACTTGTATAACAATCAGGATGACGTCGACGACACTGACGATTTTTAATATTATTGAATTGAGTTGGCGAGTTTCTGGCTAGAGACTTCAACATTTCACACAGATTTTGATATTTTAAAGGCATTGAAATACTTAAAGTCGTCTTTTGGCTTTCTATTTTGGTTTGTAATGAAAATGTAATCGTTACTCGTATCGTAACGTCAACTAGAGGAAAGCTCTTTGAGCATTATTGATGAGCTTGAGCTGAACTCCCAAATTGGGACTCTGCAAAGGATGAGTGTTTGAAGCCATACTCGCATCTATCACTCAGCATACACATATGGTATGTATCAAGATATTGTAATTATTCAAATATCATATAGGTATGTATTTTTGTAACCACATATATTTGCATTGCTATCATACTCATGAATGACTATTAGTCGACACACAAAAAATAAAATAAAAAAATAAAAATTCCCATTCATTAATGGATCTTCGCGTAGAAGAGAACTACGCATGGTTCGGCTTTAATACCATTTCACATGAGAATATACAGCTTTCAAGAAACTTAGGAATATCCTTTTACCTTAGATATTTTTTGGTTATTATTTTTATTTTATTTTTTATTTTTTGATACTAAGCTAGGTTATGTTGTAATAATCTCGTACCAGTTTGTAGCTGTCGTGTGCTAACATAAAACTACTTTCCAAACAGCTAGGACACGCATTGAGTAATCATATAGTGAAATACAGGAATAAAAGGGTGCACAAAGTATATTGCCTCACACAATTGAGGAGTCAGAGTACTCAAACAATTCACACTGACAACCGCTATGGCGTTCCGCCTTAATAACTCTTCTCACTAGATTTTCCTTCAGAGTGACATAGACTCTTTATCTCGTTGGTGTTCCAAAAACTATTTAATCCTCAATACCAATATATGCAAAGTTATGTCCTTTTCTCGAGGAGCCCTTATTTCAAATTCTTATTACATTGACTCAAATAGTTTAGATCGTATTTCCCAGTTTAACGACCTTGGTATTTTGATGGAGTCGAAGTTGCATTTCGGTACCCACATTTCCACTTCGGTCTCTAAAGCCAGAGGTGTCCTTGGCTATATTAAACGCTGGTCTAAGGAATTTGATGATCCGTATACTACCAAAGTACTATACACTTCACTGGTAAGACCTATTCTGGAGTATGCGTCTTGTGTCTGGGATCCTCAATATCAGATGTATATTGATCGTATTGAGTCGGTGCAAAAGCAATTTCTACTTTTTGCTCTCAAAAACTTGCACTGGGATCCTAATGCTTGCCTACCATTTTATCGGAGTCGTCTCAAATTGATCAACCTCCCTACCTTGTCTAGTCGTAGAACGGTCATTGGTGTAACTTTTATGTATAACCTCATTTATGGTAGTATTAACTCACCTTTCTTACTTAGAATGCTTAACTTTAGTGTACCAGCTCGTCCAACTAGAAACTATTCTCCTATTATTCTTCCCTTTTGTAGAGCTTCTTATTTGCAACATGATCCATTCTATCTAAGAAGACCTCCGGACATGATCATATTGACAACAAGGTGGTGAAAGCACTCCCTTGGAAGGGAGTGTTGTTCCTGACGTTGCTGTTCAACAGCATGCTGCGGATCTGCCATTTTCCCACACAGTGGAAGTGTGCAACCATATCCATGATATCTAAACCTGGTACTCCGGAGAACCGTGTCACATCATATAGGCCCATAAGCCTGCTTCCAACTTTTTCAAAAATTTTTGAAAGATTATTTTTGAGTAGATTGTTGGCAGTACGGGGTGTTCAAGAAGCCATTCCTGATCACCAATTTGGTTTTAGATCACAGCATGGCACTCCCGAACAACTGCATCGAGTCGCTAATCACATACTTACTGCGTTTGAGATGAAACAGTATTCCTCTGCAGTCTTCCTAGATGTCAAACAAGCATTCGATAGGGAATGGATCGATGGAGTTCTGCATAAATTAAAATTACTCCTGCCTGGCAAACAGTTTTTACTAATGCGAAGCTTTCTTCAACGACGAACCTTCTCTGTGGCGGTAAGAGAAGGCACCTTCAGGCACATGAGAGCCGGTGTCCCGCAGGGGAGTGTCTTAGCTCCGGTTCTCTACTCCTTATATACCTCTGATATGCCTACAACTAGAGATGAGCATTCGATTATTGCTACTTACGCGGACGATACGGCAGTTATTTTCAACTCTGCCTCTCTGAACGAAGCTGCGGAGAAATTGTTCAGCTACCTGGATAGATTCCACTCATGGGCCAGGCGCTGGAATATAGCAATAAACTCTGAGAAATCAGCTCACTGTACCTTCACATTAAGGCAAGGCGTCTGTCCGGTTGTGACTTACAACACAAGAATCATTCCGCAAATGGAGCAAATCCGGTATCTCGGTTTGTTCCTGGATAAGCGTCTTACCTGCCGTGCACACATAAGGTAGTTACAGCGCTCTGCTACCAAAAGCTCAAGAAACTGGAATGGCTCCTCCGCCCATCGAATAAGTTATCTTTAACTAATAAAAGGCTCATCTATCTGCAAGTAGTGGCAAGTGCTTGGCGCTACGCCATACAAATTTGGGGCACTACTGCTGCCTACAACATCAGAAGAGTGCAGGCGTGTCAGAGAAAGGCTCTCAGAAGATTTACGGGCGCCCCTTGGTACGTCCGCAACTTCACGCTGCATAGGGATCTAGCCGTGCCAACTGTTATGGAGGTGATTAATTCTCACAGCAGCCGCTATCACTACAGACTTTTGTCGCACCCAAATCCGCTAGCTTTCTCCCTCACCCGTATCTCAACAAGGCGTAGACTGAAGAGGCTACGCCCGCATGATCTCCCTCTAAGAAGGATACAGCATTCTATAATTAATTAATTTAGTATTAGTATTTACTTTTCTAGAGTTGGCATGTAACACCAGTTTGGCAGACTAGAAAAATAAAATAATCTTAAAAGATATATTTTGAAATCTTATTTATAATTTATCACTAAATTATTGGCACAAATGCTCACTTAAAACTAACAAAGAACTTAAAAAATAGAAACCGCGAAAACGTGTGCAAATATTTTTATTTACCATAGTAAACTCAAGACTCGTGTAGAATTTTTGAATAGTCAAGGTTATAATTGTGGTATAATTGTGGCCGGATGTTGAAAATATTATATGTTAGTACCATCTGTGTTTAGATAAAGCTGTGAACGGACCCATCACCAATTCGATTTATTTTGTCAAAAATGAAGCAAAGTGAAAGCGATAAACTCAAATATCAACGAAGCTGATGGCAGCGCCCTCAAGCAGACTCTCAAGAGCAGCAGGGTTTCTGGTTCATCATCTTCCCGGAAATACTATTAATTACGACCAGAAGTTGTAATTTTTTCATTCACTTGGTAATTTGGTAAAAACATATTTCAAATAGCACTTTGCCATACGGCTAAACATTATATGACTATATACTATATAACTATATGACGTAAAATAATCTTGAATAATCATCACAATAAAAACGGCAACAATCACAGCTTAACCCCTTTGAGTGTTGGAACTTGAGTTTGATGACGACGTTGATGTAGAAGAAGATTGGCATTGCGTACGCTGATTAACCGCAATACCAGAACAGCGCGCAATCGGTACTCTAGTGTAAGCTGAAAAGGTAATTTTATGGCTTTGTGTCAACCAACGCCTTATTCTTTTAAATTATCCAATTCATCACTCACGCGTTGATGAGGTGCAATTATCGATAGCCAATGCGCAAGGATTTGTGTAACGCTTGCAGAGATTTGAATTGCCATAGCGGCCGCAAACGGGCAACGAAGCAGTACAATTGCCGCGAACATTGACGATGCAAAGCCTGGGAGCACTGTTGCCACCAATACCACCCAAGAAAAAGGCGGCTGTCAATTTGACCAGCACAATCGACAGAACAGCACTCACGAGAAAGTATTTCATTGTCGAACGTTGAAGCTTATGACTTTCTTATCGGTATGCTAAAATTCCAATTTGCATTTTCTTCATGGAGCTATATGCTTTTATACCACAATTTATAACCTTGAATAATTCTATTTGCATTTATGGCTATATTTTAGTTAATTGGATCGTTTAGAGACTCAAATCTGTTTTGCATGAGGTTTTCATTAACGGCGAATTTTGAGACACTTGCGCAAACAATTTATTTCAAGTAGAGTTTGTAGAAGTACTTTGACTTAATAAAGAGAATAATTAAAACGTTCAAATAAAAAAAATATAAAAAAATATAAAAATTGAATTTGATTCATTTTGTGGCAGGTGCTTTAAATGGGAAGAGTTTGGAGTGGTGAATGACGTGCCTGAAGGTATGCTTTGGTATTTTTCAAATACAAATTTCTAGTTAACAGTGGGTTATTTTAAAAGCTTGTGAAGATACAATTAAAGAAATTATTGTGAATGTTTAAGCTTTCAACAAATTTCAGATTAAAATGTTAGAATTAAAATGTTAGCTGTACAATAATAAAATTGGTATTAAAAAAAAAAAATTAAATAAATTTTAAAAATTGTAAATGGAAACTTGAAAGACAGAAATTTAAAAATCTTTAAAAATGCATCAAACATCAGAATAAAAATATCTGCAAATAAACATGAAAAATATCTAAACGAAATATTGCTTAGAAAAAAATTACCGACGCATTGCATGGCGGTTTATATAGAGCCTAATAATTTTAGAAGCTGAACGTTTTTGCGGTTTAAAAAAAAAGTTTTCATAAAGACTTATATTTTATTTATATAAATATCGTATATCCACAATTTTGTTAGACTCAAATTTATTCCACGTAGTTTGTCATAACAAAAAAAAAAAAAAAACAGCAGTGCATTGATTTGAAAAGAAGATGTTAGGGAGTAACTAACTCCATCAGGTGTGTATTGTATTGTCCTGCAAATTAATAGCTGCAAGATTGATGTACGCTTCAAGCCATGAGGAATGTGAAATACTGAGCCTTATAATCTCAACCTTGATCGTTGACATTTTCGCAATGGTTGAGATTGGCTCATCAACAAGGCCGTGTGTGTACCAGCGAATAATAAAATGACTGAAATCTTTCAAAAACGTCCAGATTCAAAAGCTATATGCCGTACAGTAGTACTGAAGAGACAAGACAAAAATAATAACTGCAATTAAATATGAAAAAGCCTATCTTAATTTGGCATTGGGACTCTTATTTCTTTCAATGCAAATATTTACAACTACGCAGTTAACGACAGCTCTCCAATTCATGGTGTCAATTTATTTATTATGTTTGTTGAGTTCAATTATGCACATGCGTATGTCTTAAGGCGACTACAATTAACAACACCTTAGAAATGTAACGGCATGACAATCGTTGTGTCATGACAGCTCAATGCAACACAAGTCCAACTCAATTCAATTGATTTCGACTCTACGCTGAGGCTCTGTTCAATGAAATTTCTTAGCCATGGTCGTTTTTATTTGGTTACTTCATTTCGACGACTACATTTTTCTTGGCTACACAGCACAAAGTCGCCTCTGTCAAATGCAAATAAAATACAGTTAAGTCCAAAAAGATGGCCAAACGAGCAATTCGAGTTTGTTTAAAAATTCCATAAACGCGTAAAATTTTTATCGAGCTACTTTTTGAGTCTGCACACAATTCAAGGTTGGCATACACGTACAATGAAAATATTAATTTGTCATTAACATTCATGGTTTACTTTATATGTGCTTGTTAAATATTTAATTATCTTCAATTATTTGTTTGTTGATAACTGCAAATCAATAAAAGAAACAAAGCGGCGACTCAATGCCCATAATTAAATAAAATGATACGGGAAAAATTTAATTAGATTATTGATTAAACTACAAGTAATTAGTTAGAGACTTACATTCTTCAGAAAAATATTTTCACTGCCTCATGATAAATTTTCTCTTTCGTGGAAAGCGACGGAAAGCTACACTTCAACTGCAAACTGGTGTCCACCACGGTTAAAGTGTTCTTAGGCTTGTTGTTGGAAACACTTCCTCCTGTTTCTTTCTATTTATTTTTATTGGCACTCAAGGCACACAAGCAACACAACAATCCGGTAGCAATAAATTTTTATATGAAAATTACTTTCAACATTTTACGGTAAATTGGCATTTAAATTAGAAAATTTTTCAGGCCGACTCTCTATGAAATGATACCAAACAACAACAAATACAAGAGCGGCGTTGTTTAGCGTAAGTCTCTGGAAATGGCAGCAATCAATTAAACGTTTGACCATCAAAGGCAAATTATTGCACACTGAAATAAGCAAAATAAAAAAAATAAAATACAAACTGATGACGATGTTGTCGCGAATACGCTGATTGATCGCGTTGAGCGACACAATACAAGTTAACAGGTTCAACGTTGCCATTGCGGCAGCAAGTCGCAAATCAAGTTCCAATCTCAACTTGTTGTCACTCGCATATGGCTACTGTTGCTTTATTTATTTTCCGCGTATCTTCATGTTCACCATCAACATCATCATTATCGTCTTCGTGTCGAAAACTTTTCGTTTTTGTTTTTATACGCAATTTCTTCAAAGGCTATCAACTGCTATCTTTTATGTTCGGTTTTTGGCTTTCTGTTGGATCAGCGTCAGTTAATTTTTCTCTATACCAACGGACACACTATACATGATATAATCTGTTGCAGAGATGACACATGAATGGGTTGACTTAGTTCTCGAAGCAATGACTTTGAATGTGACCTTGAAACTAAGCGTTCTTTGCATTTCGTAATTTTCTTCCTGATCAAAGCTAGAGAAATATTAGCAAAAAGACTTTGGCTTCCTAATTAGGAACCAAAGTTCCCTGTATATCTTCTTAAAACAATTATTATTATATCCCGTAAAGTAGCTTAGTTCTATACAATATCTTCTATCTATATATATAGAAAATTGGAAGTATGTGTCTGTATGTCCTTTATAGACGCCGAAACCGTTGAACCTATTTTGATGTAATATTCACGAAAACTCTAAAATTCTGTGAAGTGTGCGAAAATATTACCCCGTAAGTCGGAAAATTCCATGCAATATTTTTTTGTGTGAAATCATCAGTTTGTCTTTGAAAATGATGTCACAGTTGAAATCGAAAGTCTGTCAAAAAAAAAAATATATAAAAGCAGTTCAACTCAAATTGAAAGTTTCATGCGCAATAAATTCAATGCTACCGAAAGAGGCAGAACAATGTCTGGCGGGCTACGCTAGTAATATAAAAATCGATGTTTGTCTGTCTGATGCCTATAGACTACGACACCGTGTGAACGAACTCCATGAAAATTGGTACAATTGTTACATGTTATCATGGATAATTGTTGTTGCTAAGTTAAGTGCGTTAATCTAAAGTCGAGAAATTCCATCGAATTAAATTTTTTTTTTTTGTGCGTATGATGAGTTTGCCGAAAATTCTAAATCGAAAGTCTGTCAAAGATAATTTATAAAAAAAAAGTTGAACTCAAATCAAAAGTTTGGTGCGTTATTGGTATATCTTTTCTGCATTCAAAACGATAAAATCAATTTAGCGTCCTCCAAATTCCGAGCAGCGCAGAGGCCCTTGCTAACATTTTATATTTTCTTCTATAAACCTAAACCTTTTTTTTCAAAAATTCTATTCAGTCATAAGATTACGTGTTTGCAGCACTGGTCGACAAGAATATCTAGATATCTGTTTCACAACACTTAATCCGCTTTAATCTACTGTATTGTTAGAATCATTGGTTTGAGAGAAAAGTTTGCTAGAACTGCTAATTTAAAGCAGAGCACTGACACAGTCCTCCAAAGAAGAGTTTCTCGAAAAGTTTTGGACTTCACCTAAACCAAAGATAGTATAATGTGCATGTGATTGGAGACTTTCTCCTATACTGGCACTGTAGACTGTTTTTACACTTTTAAGAGAACGAAATATTTAAAAAAAACCATGGCATTTGGACTGAAAGCTTATACCATTTAAGAATGCGTCAACAACTTCAACGAATTCCAAAATTTTGATTGAAGGCCCTGCTTCTGCAATCATCACAACTAGTATGGAATTTTCAATATCATTTCAAATATGGTTTTTATAAAGTTTACTTATTCATTTTTTGTCTTTTGATAAATGTCAAACAAGTCACTCATTAGTGAGTAACCAAGCACAGCGTGCACAAAGTCGGTCAAAGTATATATAATTCGTTTTATGTTTTTATTTTTTATTTTTTATTCTTTTTTGTTTTTGCCAATTGTGGTTCAGCTTTTGTCAGCTCAGCTCAGTTGGTCAAACCACGACATCACAGGCTGGCAAACTGAAAAGCCCAACCAACACGTTAATTGAATCGATCCAATTGCGCACTGCCCTGGCTGCTATTGAGAAATTCTTTAATTAATTGTCATGTGTATTAACGCAACTCGTTGCAGATGCTGACAACTATGATATGGTCGATGACTATGACGATGATGATGGCGTTGCTCGTTGACCAAAACCGAAATCAAGCTGAGCTCCAACATTTGGCATATCTGATTGGTGGCATTAAGCGCCTTCGCTTGGCCTGGTATGTCCATAACTTATGCAGTGTGGTCACTCAGTAGCGCCCATTAAGTAGAGACCGCTTAATTATGAGATTTTTTTATTGGCTTTGGTATTTAGTGTTACAACATTGAACGTGTCTGCATTTTGCTACAAGAGTATTTCGAAAATCAACGAGATTCTTCAGACTTGTGCGAGAGTTAGTTGCAGAATGACAGCGAATATGACAAGAAATAAGTGAACGGTTTCGTTGGCATTATACAAAAAGAAAAAAAGCGAGTTAAGAATTTTCTTAAGCGGGTTATGCTAGCTATTAATCGAAGATGTTGTTTAATAAATTACGAAAAGAACTTAATTATGGGAACTGCGTTTTGGGAGTTGGTATCTCAGATATTTCTTAAATTGTATATAAAAAAAAAATATAAATAGGCCTGAGGTAGACACGGTATGTAGTATACAACTAATAAATAAACGGAGCTGCCTAGAGAAAATAACAAAAATTCAAAAGAGAAAGTTTAATACTAAGAATAACTATTATAATATTATAATAACAATAATAATACTAACAATAAACTATCGAACCAAAGAACGAGAACAAGAACCAAGTACAATTAAAGCAGCAAAATACACCCGCTCTATCTTGAGGTCACAATTCGACTATTCGTGCGCTTGCCGCTTGCTTGATTATATTTATTTTGACACAGCCTTGCGGTCGAAGCTATCGTTGATTCTATTTTGGTGTCGCGACAGTCGCAAATTTTGTGCATACTCGAGTAGACCGAAGCTCATGTGTCATGACTCACGAGCGAGACAACATAACAACAACTGCGAGCACAGCATAACTTATCACTGTTTTCGTTTTCTATCCTCTTTTACTTTCTTCCCATTGCTGAGCAGCGCGCACTCTCTCTGTTTCTCCTACATATTTTTCTTCCATCTCTGCCATAGCACGCGCTATCACGGCACCGAAATATTATACATTTTTACTGCCAATGCGCTCTTAGATGTTTCACTTCAAAAAAAACAATGTAAAACAAAGGAAAACAAGAAAGAACGTAACATCGCTGGTCTAGCGTTCTAAAAAAATTTAAAGTTAACCTTATGAACTTAAAATTTTAGCGATTTATGTCTATGGGCCTTAGATAGACTGTTTCCAAAATACAACTCGACATATTAAAAACTAAAGTAGCTTTTCATAAAATAACTTTAAATTTACTCATGGGGAGCTACACGTTCCACTTATCATATATTATAGTATTTTCATTGGTTATGTGTATAGATATGAAATAAAGTCTATTAAAATTTCAACTCGATCTGGTAATCACAAGATCTTTAGCTCAACACATCTAATAAAACCAACAGATTTTCATAATAGAATTTCAATTTGGTCCATGGAATTATTTGGATTGTAAAGAGTTCCGTCTGGAAAATAAATTTTCCCACAATGAAGTCAAAAACTCGAATCATTGAGCTGATAATATGTTAAGTTTTTTTTTATTGTAAACGCCTTAAAAGGTCTCTGGTGCTCCTTCCAGTGAATTATATAATTCAATGCAAAGTTATAGTACTAGTCATTGCATGAAGACTCTGAAAACCGTGTAGGGTACCTAAATATAAGAGGTAGCCGCACTGAGATCTACAGGGGCGACCGGTAAAAATTACTTCACGTGAGCGGAATTTTCTGATCAAAGAAACAAACTAACGGGTGACAATTCCGCTATTGCTGCCCCTGAAAATAAAAAACATAATGCCAAGGTATAGCTGAATATTCACTACTATCTTTAGTATGATTAACCAACAGCTGTTTAGAACGGTAGAACGAGGCCTCATAGGTATAGCAAAGAAACATTTCAAACCTGTTCACATCAATCATTGATCCAACTCAAACCACGTTCGATTCGAACTTAACTGTATTCGATACCAGATCGATGGCAACATGCGCGTCTGCGTAGACCTTTCTGAATACTAAAAACGAATTGTACCATAAAAAAGTAAATATAAATTTTTTCACTTGCCAAATTTGTCAAATGTTTGTTTAACGGTCTTCAATTGACCGACAAACTGGAGGCCGATGTGCTGCAGACCCAAAAGAACATTTTTGCGACGTGTCAAGCTTATGAAATCAGGCTGAAATCAGGCTGTAAAATCACTAACAAAATAAGCTGTGAAATGCAAACAATTGAATAGTAGAAAAACTGTAAATGAAAATAACACTTCAAAGCTGCGACTTTGAAGAAAGGCTATGCTAACTTCCAGTTCAATTTCCAGAAAGTCATATTCAAATACCAGAAATTGTTTTGCAGATTAAGTCTCGCTTGATTTATGCCTGCTCATTTTTCCATTGCGTCCAACTTACAAAAAGCTATTACAAGTTGTCTATCCAATTAATCGACGTCGATGAATTTGGTGTGGGTTCAACTGCATGGCATGGTTACAGCCAACTTTGGACGTTGTTTTCGTTCATAGTTTTAGGGGCGCGCCTTGAAAATATTCTTGCTGTGACAGCTGAGAATGGTGAATCATTCTGATAATTATATATGACAAGAAGCTGGACAAATGCTTTTTGATGCAGCATTACCAACTATTCCTTTTGATTTTATAATAGTTTTTCGTATAAACCTCCTAGGAGATTCGATTGCAGATGGCGAGAGAATGTAATGTACAAGATGGAGTTTCAAAATATGCATCTATCCACTGCTCACATATTTGCACAACACAAGAGGAAGGCGTGGGCACACAAATTTTCTATTTTATGCTTAAGCTGATTTGATTTTTCAAGCGATTATTTTGTTTTTATTTTCATTTTATTGATCTCCTTTGGGGGGGTAAAACACTCTATATGTCAGGGAATTCTTACTGAAATCGGCTTTCGGTCACTGCATACAATTCAAACCTGGAGCGTAGTTGCACAGTGGTATGCACGGAATTCTGTTGTTCATCGAGACTCGAAAATTCCAACAGTTAAAGTAGTAATCGCCAAGCACAGCAACAGATTCAATCTCATTAAGTTGGAGCACCATGTCAACCAGCTAGCAATCAAGCTGCTGGACAAGGAACGCGGCGACTGCAAAGTGTACACCCCCTAGATCTGCCATACCGCATCATGGATGCGTGATCAAGTCTTAAAAGATTGTATTTTGCATAATGATTTTATTTTATTTAATTTTATTTCCTTATTGTCGAAGACGTTCGTGAAGCTTCAATTTAATTCAATAGAATGAAAAGAAATAAAAAAGACATTGAACAGTGCCAAAATTGGCATGAAATTTTTGTATTTCTTTTTTATTATTTTTGTTTATTTATTTATATATTTATTTATTATTTTTGACACTGATTTATGATAAGCTGCGAATGCGTAGCAATACGAAAATCTGCGAACGAAGCCAACATCAAAGTAGAGTATATCAATATCACAAGCATGAATATCTGAAATAATTATTTCAAATGTCAGCAATTTGCCACTTGCATAGAGTCACAAGTCACAAAATGAAATGTGTTGTTCAATTACCCACAATAAAAGTAAATTCATACATTTTTGTTTAATGTTTTTATAGCAAAGCACAAAGCGGTTTTTTACCATTGACTCCATTATTACGGCGCAGGAAATACTTATTACGAACTACATACTATGAAAATAAATAGTTATAAGGTTCATATTTTTGCAGCCATAGGATTTTAAATTAGATATTGTATTTACTTTTTTTTATTTAATTTGGGAATTTTAATTTTTTTTTTTATTTATTTTATTTTATTTTTTTTGCTAACTACTAAACGACCTTGGCCAAAAACGCATTTTAAGATGGTGAGCGCAGTGTTTTGTTATAAAATCTCGCTTTACTGTTAATTATTAAGCAAATATTTGACATGATTTTGGATGGAACAAGTTGATTTCTAAAATTATTTTGCTTTAGCTGAACGCAGAGGCAACACAGTTAGCTGTGCCGTGCAATTTCACATGTCTAGAAATCTTTGGGGTTGACGGCTGACCACGGTTCTTAGGAGGTCATATAGCACCATTCAAGTAGTGCGTATTCTAACACCAACAGTTGTTTGTTTCTTTTTTCTGATAGGGCTGAATTTCGATTTACTTATATGAGAAAATGGTGTGTCAAAAGTCATTGATTAGTCTTCCATAATAAGCTAACCAGATAAGGAGAAGATAAGTTCGGTAATGTTACTCAATTTTTTACTATCCTCTGATCATCCTATCCAATATTAATAATAAGTAATGAACGATAATGATAGGCCCTTGATCGGCAGAAGATGCCTACGAGAGAAATTCCAATTTATGAATCAGAATCACTCAAACAAACTCGTCTGTTTTAATCAATTTCAAAGATGACAGTTGGATCTAAAAAGCTGTTTATAAAAAATAATAAAAAATAAAAAAGTGAATAAGAAGAACATAGAACATAATATAGAACATATGTTAGAAAAGTTTCACGTAAAGCCTAAGTCATTAGACTTAGACATTAGTCTTTTCAGTAATGAGTTAGTATTACACGAGGTGTGGCTATTAAATAATGAAGTTGACGCTGTAAAACAGTTTATTTTAATATTTACCTATTATCATCACCAATATACACCTACCTACAACGCTCCACATGAAGCTTTCATTATTCGAAACAGTGTTGGATGTCTGCTTCTGTCAGGTGCTTCAGGACGCGTGCCGCTTTCTTTGTCACAACTTCAACGTACTCAAATCTTCTTCTTTTTAATACAGATTTCACCTCAGTAGACAGATATCCTTGTTATTAACCTTGCCAATGAGTTTGTGTCATTTTCAATGGCATTTAAAGTGTCGGTACCAACATTTTGGTGAGCTGCTTGTTCTGAGAGCGTGATAATTTAAGGCACCATCTCGGCTCACACTTTTTACATGTTAAAATTGTTATGTAGAATTCGCCGTACAGTACACCACGACCTGATGAGATACAAAAATTTTATTTTAAAATTAGAATTTTTATTTTTAAATTAGCTAAATTGGACAACAATTCAATTTCACAACTGTCGTCGATCTCTTTTGATCGATATTAAACTGCTACTTCACTTAATTGAGACTTCACTCATGACACTTAAGAATTTAATTATTAATTACAACTGTATTGACGATCAAAACTAATTGTAACCCGAGCGAGGCAATGCACTTGTTGTCATTAATGACGTGCACACATGCAAGAAATCTCAATGGCGCAGCGTGCAATCTAAGGCTGGTACCGTAACAAAGTCTCGAGTTCAAGAAACCCTTACAAGAGTTTTGTTAAGCAAAACACAATGAACAAGAAAAAAAGTATTTGTTGTGCATGCTGAGACAAGCGTAGAAAACATGCTGAGCATGAGTATTCATGAATAATATTGAAATGCAACAACTTCCGCGAAGCAGCTGCCACATTACGATTTTCATAATGCCAATCGGTTATTTGCTAGTGTTGCTGAATATTGAATAAAGTGTTCATTTTTCGGTGTACTAAAACCATTTGCCAAAGGTTTCCTTTTCAAACATTTTGATGTTGTAATATCGTTTTTTTTTTTTTCTTGCAACATTTGAAAGTGTCTCATATAAGAAAACGAAACCCGTGTTGAACAATGCATGGAACCAGTTTTTGGCTGGCAAAAATTGTTACAATATCTACGCGTATAGGATTTCTTTCTTGCCCACTCGTTGCAGCCCAAAATTGATAGTTCTTGCACAATCGGCGCACAAATTTAGGTCGTTTTGGCGCATGCGCGTAAAATGCGCGTAATTTGGAGGAAAAATGCTCTCAAATGAACAAGAAAATTGTACAACCATCAGATACCAGATACAACAACACAGCAAACATCAAACACCAAACACCAACGCCGACGCCGACGCCGACGCCGACGCCGACGATTTGTGGCACCATTTGTGGCAGCTACGAATATGAGTACTCGTACAATGAAATCGGCGACAGCGCCGTTAGCGCAACGCGTCGCGTGTTGCGTGCGGCTTGGCATTTTACTCGCTCACTCGCCTCATGTTGTGGCAGATTAAGTGACTCTTTGACATGAAACGCCATTTATCTTTGTGCATATTTTAATAACTATTTTATCCAGTATAAAAAGAAAAAGGTTATTCGCCCCTACGGGAATCGAGTTCAACATGCATGCTTGCATAAAAGATGAAGGGTATCAAAGCAAAGGCGTAAGCACACTTCAGACTGAAAAAGGTTTTAAATTAATTTGAAGAGTGCATTTTGCTATTGGGTTTGTAGTAAATTAAACTTAAAATTCTTTTATTAATTTTGCCTGACATATAAGCACCAACGATAGTGAGAATTTATATGCCTACCTATGTATGCCGGTCTTGCTCTTATCGCGACATTTTCAGTATTATCGGAAATACTTTACGAATATATTCTGTATGGAAGAGCTTTATAATTATAATTGCATAATGGTTAAAATATTATTTTACATTTTTGAAAGGTCATACATCCTACGGAATCTTCCAAAATAATGTTAAGTTGGTTCTTAGACACACGCGTTACATACCATCAAAAACGGGCTTTCTATGCGAATACTGTAGCCTAAAAAATCTGTTAGGATAGCTTAAAGCAGACTTTAAGTTATACATTGATTTATTTCAGGCTTGCAAAGCCCAAACATATGCTGTAATAGTGTAAAATATAACCTAAATTATCAAATGGACGTTTCAACTATAAATGTCTTTTCTAAAGGGAGCACTTGTTCAACAATTGATACTCAGCATCATCACAACATTGGAAGAAGATGCGCTTATTCTAACGAACCCTTTTTTATAAGTTATAACGACTTTTGCAAAAGCTAAGTTAATCTCAATGATGTGGTATATTTACTCTATCATTAACTGCTATAGAAAAACGAAGACTTCAATTTGTTGCCACCGACTTTCTCTATCGGCTTATATACACGTAGACTTGTATATCAAAATTTGAGGTTGACTGCCTTAATATTCGTTGGCAATCAAGCTGAAAGGTCGTTATTGGCCTAACTGGCAATGCAACACCATGAATCAGTCTTTCCCAATTTCAACTAAGCTAACCTAAAACCGACAATTTTGAACTTAAAAATTTGTAATAGTGCGCATTAGGCATTTCTTTAAGGGGACTACCCATTATTTTAAGTGTTTTTAACCACTAGTTAGCTAGACAGACAGAACTCATGATACGAGTATATGGTAGATTGATTTGCCGAACTAAATTGTATATCATTAGCTTTAATCTAATCAAACCAAATCACTTGCACCAAATCTTTCCAAATTCAATTGTAACAACAACATTTTTACTTTTACTTTCAGCAAAGTTGCATAATCTCAACAGGCGATTTTCTATGCCCATTTGCCCATTTAAAATGCATTTCGTTGCATGTAAAAGCCAAGTTAGCAGCAACTCAAGCATTATTTTAACTAAATTGAGAGTAATACCCAACAACAAAACAACAACAAAACAAAAACAAAGAAATCTTAATAATAATACTCAACTCGTGTTTATGCGCCTGACCATTTCACAAAGGCTCAGTGAAGCGTTTCATCAGTCGCGAATGCGCAACACTACAATCCAAGTTACGTACGAGTAGCTTAAGCTAAGGCAAGTCAAGCCGTCAAGCCGTAGCCAACAATTTAATGGTAACATTAAAATAATAATAACGGCAAAATTCAATTGCCAATTGTAACTGACCTGCCCAAAACATAAACTTAGACAACTTGACTTAGAGAAGTGATTAAAGCATTTCTAATACTTTTGCACACCTCACGCCTCACATGCATTTGAAAAACCGCTTAATTTCGATTAAACCCTCACTTTCGACTAGCCCTGCCAAAATTATATGTGCGAAGGTCTGGTGTCAACTTCTAGGCCAAACAATGGCTGCAGCTGAATTTTTCGTTGTACGAGCATACGAGAATAATCAACCGAGTCTTTGATTTTTTGGTCAATGGTGCTTTAGTTTATTGGTATTTGAGCTGCGTGCACGCGCCTAAATGAAGGGGCCCATGAAGAAGGGAGCTAGCTGCCTAAACCATCGGTTGGCGGCGTTCAAGCCAAACGAAACGCTTCAAACTTGTCCTAAGCTCGGATTGAGTCTTGGCGTTGTAAACGAGTTCGTGAGTGAGGCTTGTTAATAAAAAAAATACACTCAGTTTTTGTTAAAACTTCGTTGGCATCGGTTGCCACTGAGCGAAACGCGCGCGTCTAACGAGTAAAACGCTTGCAACTCGTTGAAGAAAAAGCAAAAGCTTTACGTTTTTCAACTGAAATTGGCAAATATACAATCAGAAAGTTTTCAAAATTTTAATTTCTGCTTTCAAATGCACTAGTCAATATGATAATTATTTTTTATGCTATGAGTTTATGGCAGTCTTGAAGATTTTAGAGACATAAAAATTGTGAAAACTTAACTAATAAAGGTACTCAATTTTATTTGTATTAGTCGCAACTAAATGAAGTAGTGTATGTTATTAAATGCTAAATAAACGCTGTGCTATAAATGTGTATTAAGACTGCTTTAAGTCTCTAAAATAGCATGCTACAAACGTGTACTTTATTAATACAAATATGTTAATCAGAAAGCCAACATTCTGAGCACGAAGTTCGTCGTCGGACATCTGTTGTCTAGCACTATGCATTTTTATTTGACTTGTACGTTATTATTGGCCAAAAAAATTGCCCTTAATTACAATCATGCGCAAGCTCCATACTCTAACTTGCAGCAGTTATCCTAACAGGCAGCAAGTAACTATAAGAAATCGCTAAAAATCAGTTGATTACTTCTCCCATTTTTTTTTGGAGAGGAAGAAAGCTGCTCGAATGATCCATATTAAAGTTTTCAGTGAATATTTCAATTGACCCGAATTCGTTCTGTTTAATGGCTGCTAAAAGCGCTAAGTCGAGTTTGATGTTAGAACTATTCCTTCTTCATCTACCTCTTCCTATCTTCGTTTTCCTTTACCTTTGCTGATTGTTTCTTCACTAATAAGTTCGTTAAATAAGTGAACTCATTCTGTTGCAAATATGGCATATATAAATATGACTTCTGATACGCATTTTATTTTATATATTTATTATATTTATTTATTAATTTTTTTTTAACTTCATTGTACAACTTAACGGATGTAAAAAATTGTTTTGGGTAAAATTTAATAACAGCAATTAACATAGAGTTTAAGTAATTTATAGAAGAACTAAAGGGTAGCCAGCGCATTTCTTTCTCTTTGCAATATTGATTTCACACAAAAAAAGGGATGGAATTTCCCGACTTCTAGTTAACGGATTTCAATGACTTACACAGAAACCTTCGTCCGTCTTCGAAGAATGTTTATTCTAAATTTTATAGCGATCGGTTTACTCAGTTAGGCGTGTTACTCAAACATATAAACAAACAACGTTTTTACAAATATACACCTTGATTTTATATATATAGATAAAGGTGTTTTATCAGAAAATGTCTTTATCAGATGTCTTCTTTGGCATTCGTCTACCCAAAGGTCATTAGAGTGAAGTCGCTTAAGTTTCCTCCTGCAGCTATTTATACCCAGAGCAGTTACTAGCCTGTTGACATTAGCTACGCGTTTTCAATGTCTAAAAAGATGCTCCATTAAGAGTCGACTGTATTATATAGAATAAAATTATTATAAATAAAGAAAGAAAAAAAATAATAAAAAAAAGTCGAGATATAGCTGCAATAATTATTCACCATTATAATTATTCATTCATTATTATAACCTCTTATAGTATTTATAAAATGGATGCCACCAATATTTCGTTTAAATTTATCAAAACTAAAGACTACGAAATTTGTCGAAAACCACACTATATACTCTGTATGTACTCGTATTCCACAAGACTTTCAGTGCTTATAATCGTACGTCCCTCAAATTATGTATTCATAAGATATAATTTGATAACTTGGCGGTCTCCAACAATGGTAATTCCGTTAAGCTACGAGTTTGGTTTTTTTTTTTTTGTTTTTGGACCATATCGAAAAGCCGCAGAACCACTGACCACCGCTGAAAAGCGTGTTCAGTTATCGTTAGCCTCGTGCGCTGACGGTTTCAATTATCAGCATAATCGGTCAATTTATTGGCACGCACAACTTTCGTTCAATGCTGTTGCCTAATACACAGTTTTGTTGGAAAGCACTTGGCAATACTCTTTGCAGAAAATCTAATTAAAATGCTACAAACACAAATTATAAGCAAACGCAGAAAAGCAAAACCAATGAAGCAAATTTCAAACAAATTAAAAACTAAATTTCGGAAATTACGATTTTATTACAAAGCGCAAATCCACGCATTCCATGCGCCTAACAACGCCTCACTGCGGACAAAATGAAAACTTTAACTTTGACCAAATTTTGTCGAAGTTGCTTTAGCCAACATCAAAACTTTATCGTTTGAGTTTTGGCGGTGAGTTAGGGTGCGGTAAGCAGGGGAGTGGAGTACACAAATCATTTACCATAATCTTTTGTCCGAGTCGCTGTGCAGACGCCAAAGCTTAATGAAGCCGGCGAAGCTGAAGTTGAGATAATGTCAAAGTTGTTGTAAAAAAGCTGAGTGGCATCAAAGCTGTCAATCGAAATGGACTAAACTGAGCTGGGATGAGATGCGCTGAGCGCAACTGTGGATAGCCGGATCCAATCTTTTGCATGCGCCGGCTGCGCGTCTTGTGGACTCTTCTCTTTTCGCTCGCTCAGCGCACTTGATGACGACGCTTTAGTAGTTACATAATTGCTTTATTGAGCAACTTCTTGATTCATTGCGACTACTTTTTGATAATGGGTTTTCAGTGATTTTATTTTGTTAACATTTGAATTTTGTATTTTGGGATGAGCATACAATGATGTTAATTTTTGTTTAATCGCCAAAGATTGGCAAACTATATCTTTCCGACAGTACATCAATCACGTACGTTTTCCCCCGGCTATAACACGAATAACGTAGAGAAAAATATTTTATGTTTTTTTTTTTTTTTGATAATTAAAGGATAACATTTATCGCAGTAAACGACTTAACACAATTCTCGGATTATAAATAATGGCGTGTAAAAAATTAGACTTCGACTAAGGTGATGACTCTGATGCTAGTTGCTCCGTTAAGGCAATGGCTGAGAAGGGGAGATCATGTGGGAGAACTAAATAGGAAGAACTAAAAAAAAGGAGAGAATATGAAACTATAAACTAAACTAGTATTCGAGGTATTTTTAGAAGAGAAGTGTAAAATGGAAACTAAACTTGGAGACTTTAGTACAATAAGGTTGTGGTGTTAATGGGCCTATATAATAGCATATTTTATTAGAACCTTACCAGACACAATAAATACTTCTAAGAACCATTTACCCGCATACAACCAATTCAAGAGAAATGAGAATAGTCCATAAGGAAAGACAGAAATTTAAAAAAATTATAGAATTTCAAAAACCAATTATCATTTCCATCAGTGGGATTTCGAAAATGTGCCCTGGTTCAGTAGGTATGATGTAATAACCAAAAGATACTGTTCCAAGAAGACACTGTTTTGTGCCACTCTAGACCCGATTATCTTGTTAATTATAAAAGAAAATAGACCACGCGAATTATTTACAAGTATTTCATTACGTGCTCCGAGTTAGAGTGTAAAGAAAAAAGTGATAAAGTCCCATGGATAAGGCGGCGAATTAAGCACTGAATGTGGAAGCTCACATAGCTGTGATGTTCTGCTCTAGACAGATATCATCTTCCAAAGCCAGACTTAACAGTTACCAATGACTGCGAATTTTCTGAGCTAAACCTGAAAATACGTCTATGTCAGCTCTATATGGCTACAAAAGCTTTGGAAAATTCTATCTTGGGGAGCTCAAAGAAGTCCAATATAACTATGGAATATTTATATTTATAAAATTATAAGTTTATTGGTAGTGACTGTCGAGAAGATTCTTAGATTTATTTACACACTTATTCAAGTACTACTAAGCCAAAACAAGATGAATGTATCCGTGCTGATAGGAATCGTAGCGAATTAAATCCCTAATAGACCCGTATGCCTCTTAGCTGAGCTCCAATTAACACAATTAATGTGTAACTGTGGTAGCGTAATTCAATAGAAACGTTTTCTAATCTCTGACAGATTTACAAAAACTCAATTTGAAATCCTTCAAAAAATTCGTCATGATATCAGGGCGGCTATAGACAGAGGAAGAAGATAAAGCAGTACAGTCTGTTAGCCCTTCTAAGTACGGTCCTATTAATCATACCTGACTATTAATCTATATTATTATTAATATTAATTTTTATTGTAGCTTAGAATTAATCCTAAATTACAATACTTTTATAGCCAGAGCAACGAAGGCCTTCAGGCTGTAATCTATTTATATAAAATCGTTTGTTCATTTTTTTAGAAATGCGTGTTATCCGGATTTAGCAAAGCTACCTCGGGTTCGGTTCACACTTTTATGGGTTTTTTTATTTTGGACCCGGTAGGTGATCCTAGGATGGAGTTATTTCGATTATTCAGAGCTCGCTTATACACTTATATATATACTATATAGATTCTTCTAAATTGTTCCAAGGGAAAGACAGTCTATTCTGTTTTGTAAGTGACTTAAGACCTTTTTTGTTTACCATATTAAAATTAGTTGTTCTGTTATTCCCCACTCCTCCACAACACACATTTGTTTCCTATGAACATTAACAAATACACAAATGTTCTTTGAAGACAAAGTAACATTTGCCGAGTCCAACTAGTACTTTTGTAATAAGACAGACACAAGAGTAATGTCGAAGTTTCTCGTTCAGCCAAAGACAAACGAACCTTTTTGAACTAAAGAAGAATTTTCTATGTTAAAATTAAATTTATTATATACCTAAATTGAAACTCTATTTCTAACCATCTGTTGATACGAGTATACCACACAAAAGTTCAGCTCATACCATAAAGGCTCTACTATATTACGGCTTTATGTTGCTTGGAACACACACTCTATTACCCACAATAAAGACTTCCATATAGGCATTCAATTTACTTCTTTTATTTTTTGCTTTCTTCCTATGCACAGTGTATCTCAAAGATACATTACAGCACATGCTGCAACAACATTCACAAACGATTTTCACTTTTGTTGAAGGCCTTCAACTTCGCTGGTGTATGAAGATGTTTCGAAGCAACTTCATGTTTAAATTTTTCCGCTGCATTGCATTTTGCACTTGAAAAAATTGAAAAATTGCTGTCCTTATTTCATATCTCACAATTTGTATTTATTTTTTTATTTCGATTGTTTGTTTTCTTTGTGAAAATATGAAATCATATGCAATGCTACCGTTTGTTGGCATTTGCACTAAAATTTCATGCTTCGCTTGCGTTAAATCTACAAAACTAAATTTCATTTAGTCAATTAACGACTTAAAAAAAGTCTACTGTGAATTTTCACTTTATTTTAATTCAGAAGTTTGGCATTAGTTTCTGTTTACTGCAAGGAAACATATACAACTTGAGTTAAAATCCAAAATAATAGTTTTAAAAAATTCAGCGCACGAGCCAATTGCAACACCGAAGCGGTGTTAAAAATATTTTGCACTAAAGAATTAAAAAATAATAATAAAAAATTTTTAAGCCGGCACCAAAAAAATATTTGTAACACAGTTAAATATATCTGGCTTCGGCCAGTTGCATGGCGCAAAATATAAGTTTTGTCTTTTGAGACATATGGGTGCATTATGGAAAATTTGTTGCAGCTGCTATAGTATAACCGGTTTTTTTTTGTAGATCATAGACGTTATGCATTGGCAAATACGGTTGTAGATATTTAACTATATTTGGCAAAAATATTGAAGTAATGGTTAAAGGAAAGCGGAAGGCAACCAAAGTGATCAGATATGATGGATTTTGTTCAGCTGAGCAGTTGAATTTTTGAAATACTACTCCATTTAATTGTGATATTGAGCAAGTATAACCCAGATTATTTATTTATTCATTTACAAGAGCTAACGTACAATTTAAAATAAGAAAATAACTTCACTTACAAGAACACTGGCGTTGTTAGCCTTCAGCTCCGTGGTATATATTGCTTGAAGAGAAGGGAATGATCAATCCCATACTTAACAATTAAAAATGTAAGTAATATAAGCTATTAACACCTGTAAGGGAAATATAGAAAAAGAAAACAATACTTTACTCACACAGATATTGTATCTAGCTCACTGAAAGAAGTAGCCGCATATCTATTAACAGGAGTTAAGATCAGTGAATAGCCTAAAGAGATCTGAAAAGAGATTTGAAAGCGAACTTAAGCAAATTTCCAACATTTCTAATCTCATCCAGCTCTCAATCACTTTAAATTGAACTCACAAAGAATACTCGCAGTATTGGTAGACAATGCCAAAGAAGTCAATAAAACACAATTTCTCGTCATCTTTCAACTTGCAAGATACACGATCTTCACAGACACGATCGCAATGCAATCTTCAAGAAAGTGAAAGTTTTTTTTTTCTTTTTGCATTTCTGTGTACTCGAATTTCCCATCGCTTGACAAACAAAACAAGATAAAATAATTTCCTTAAACGAAAGACCACAAGAAATGCATAGATTTATTTAATGTACGACATAACCGGCAAACAAATCTGAGATCACAGCAGCGTACATGTACACAACGAGATAAAAATGCGTGGAAATGTGGTAATAACCAAACGAACTGGATTGTATTCAAGTGAAGTCAAAACGAGTGGAGTACGGTGAAATATCCAACTGAGGATCATTTGTCGACGAGATTTATCAGACTTGACTTCTAGCCGACGTCGTTACCACCTGCTGTGCAGTGCGACGGTTTGCTGTCAGTGTACTTGCTGCTTTTGCTGTTCCATCCAAATCGCTTCCCCCATTTCAGCAACGACGCTATCAGCAATGCTCGCGGTTCAAGTTTAAAGTTGACGTGATGCAATCATCAACGCTTTGCGGCGTGCATTTCACAGCGGCGCTTTCGATTTGCTTACCTTGTTCACTCCACTATTCCAAGTGGAGCTGAGTAGCGTGTAGTAGCGTGTTTGACCGTCTTTACACCATCTTTATGGGGGGCAAGGTAGCTAAACGACGTTGAACGTTGACGTCGGCCGCTTGTTTTGCCGCGCCAGTCCGTTGGCATCATTGCAAATCGTAAATTGGCGGCTAATGTTATAATCACTTATTTGGGGTTAATTGAGTGTAAATTAATAAGTGATTTAAGTATCTCCGGGTTAGAAGCATGACAACAGCTGGCAATTTGACTTTGGAGCAAATGGTTCATGAACTTGGCGGTTAGGCATGATCGAGTTTTTGAGGTTATTAATTTTGCTGATATGTTAGCAGCCAACTTTGGTTATTTAAGGCGATATCGGAATGAGGTGAATATAAGAAAGATATCATAGAATAAATCTGGAAAGAAAACCACTCTGATAAGCAGTTCACGTTTCTATGTCTTAAAATTATTATATAAGAGATAGACATAGTAGCCACTTTACTATACTACTCCTACTTTGGTTATTTATTACATTATATGTATATATATATATATATATTTTGGCGCGACAGGTCTATTATATGTATACTAGTATATCCGGAGCAGACTTTGTTCCTCCCCAGAAAGTAATGTTGTCCATTGACGTACTCCCTCAAACAAACACAAAAAATTTCATCAAGTTCGATCCAGCTCATTAGGAGGAAGGAGCATAGTCATAAAACACCCGTATGTTTATATATAAAAATATATAAGTACAATATACAATGGCTTGTCACCCATTTGAGAAGACGATTTCTCGTTGATTTTTCTTCGTTGCATCTCATGCTCATAGAAGATCATCGCAACAACGCAACTGGCTCGCATCAAACTCGATCAAACTTGCTGCATTCATCACCAAAGCAGACTCGAACTGCACAATCGCTGTCGTCGCAACAAGTAACAGCTGTCATGGGCTCAAAGAAAGCTGTTATTAGTTGGTATGAAAACGTTAATGCGCGTGGTTGCGTTCAACGGTCTAAAGCGCTTGCGCGTGATTTGAGTAAGGTTCGAACAGTTGCTGCTTGAAGCTCATGCGTCGCTGTCGATTCGAAAGAAGTTAAAACTCTATAAATAAATATTGGCAAGATAATAAGAGAAGAATACGAAATTTTTCGGTTTCACCAAATGACCAAAAACGTACAACTAGAACGGAAAAATAAAAAAGGAAGTTAAAGCCAAGTTGGAATAAAGTGAGAGCTTAACTACTATAGAAAAAAAAACAGTTGACTTGTGACAATCATAAACAAATAAGAAAAAAGGTGAATAATCTACGTGTATAAGGATATATACCAAAATATGAAACTGTGTCAGAGATGTATTTTTTTAAGTCGTTTTCAATTGAACGAAGTCAATATTGATCTTGAAAATCACGTTGGCGTACTGAATACTCCCGCATTGGTTAGCTTTATACGTCATTTCCTTGAGAGTTGCTGATGAAGATTCTCTGTAGGTAACCACACACACGTCTGGCAAAATAAGTGAATTTGGGCTTGTCGCAAACGCTATTCAATCTACACTCAATCTTTAGTGTGGGTTCGTACAATTACAAACGCCTTATTTAGCTCGAAGTATTGTACTTGTATCTTCAAGTGCAGAGAATATTTTGTTTTATTTTCTTGCTGCTTCTTTTCAATGGCACGTGAAGGTATTTCAAAAAATTCATGTCGAAAATGTTCTCTAAGTTTGTGCGTCATTGCATACTACCTGGGCAGGTAGATACCAGTCTGCGTTATCATAGGCATGAAATCTTTTAAAAAATTATGAAAGACTTCTTTTTGACAAAATCACAATTGATATGCAAATTGTCGCCAATTTGACTGAAACTGATTTACCAAAAAATACGGTAAAAAATTTGCATTTAAAATTTTTTCATTTATATTAGATGATATCACTCATTTCCAAAATATTCAAAATTCAATAGTTTCAAATCGCTCCGCTTCACAAGGTCTTTCAACCAATTTGCCAAATAACCACAAAAATGTGGTATGTTCAATTTAGAATTTACGTGCATTTGAATTTTTGAAAATTTGCATAAATGTTTGCTTATAATTTATTTAAAAGAAGCTTTTAACAAAATTTGCATCGGAACAGATTGGCGTAGTGATATGGCATGAGATGGACAACGCTAAAATCAATAAAAACCATAGTGAATGTTTGAAATATGAATAAGTCTCATGATGAATTAAAACTTAAACGCTGTAGAGTTCATTCGTAATATTCGCTCCATATATAAATTAATTACTACTTCATAAGCCTGAAAATGAGTACTCGAACTCTCCTATGTTCACACAGCACACTAGCCACCGTATCACAGTGGAAATGAGATAGAATAGGTTTTTTTTTTTAAGATTTCATTAGTATTGTAAATCGAACTAAATTCTGTGTAACGTAAGCCTAAAGTTGAGTTAACAAATGGTACTGGAAAGTGGTTGTCGTTGTATAGACCTAAAACACAGCCTTGACACAATGTAGTTACTTAAAGCTTTTGGAAAATTGAGGTGATTCTGTTGAATTTTCCAACAGAATTACTTGTTCTTTATTGGATTTTTTTATTCAGTTTTTTCGAATTAAGGTGAACAAAATATAATAGAAACTGAATAACACCAAAATAAGGCCATCTCTTTATATAATGCAAATATGGAGACAACTGATCTTTCCTATGATACTTATATATAAATCTGTAACTATATTAGTAGAGCCTTACTGTTTAGCTTCCAAACAATATAAGCCCATTATCACTAAGCCTTAAAGCATACCCTTGTAAATTGTGCATATAGAATGGGCTCATTGGAAAGAGTGATGAGAGGGAATGATAGCAGTATGTAAAAATGTAGGTACCACTAAAATACCTTTATGTTCCTCGAGTTGCTGGGTAACGAATTATCAACTGAGCTTGTAAGATGCAAGAGATTGCACATGTGTAAAATCTAAGTCTAGGTCCTTTATGGCACCAGCAGTGACACAAGAGGCGCTGAATCATTCGCTTCTTCTCTTCGTCAACAAAGTTCCTCAAATTCAAATTCCTCAAAGTCATTCAAGCTATGCTACAATGTCCCGTGATTACGCCTTGGAATCGCTTCGCTTCTGAAATGACAACTTCTCCTTAACTCCACAACTAATTTCGTGCCACGGCACCATTAAGCTTATGCTACAATACTTTCTGATTATGTCCGTTAGATTTGACCTATTGTAGATTAATATCTAGCTGTAAAATGAGTTGTTTTTTATTTTATTTATTTTTTTTTTTATTAAAATTCACCTTGGTATTTTAATTGATTTTTTTAAGTATTTCAGTTTGGTGAATTTCTCTATATTTTATTTAAATATTTAACAAACAACTGATCATGCAAAATATAATACCCTTTTAATGCACAAACTATTGCAAAATAGTCAAGACAACAAATTCGCTACACACAAAAATAAATATTGCTATAAAAAATTGCTGTGCACAAAAACCTACAGAGGCAAGAAAAAATACAACTCAAAATTGACCAACTTTTGTCGAAGCTCTTGTAGACAGAAGAGAAATAACAAATCATTGCAAGTTGTGGTGGGAAACACGAACATTCAAAGACTCTGGGCTCGCAGATGACTGAAGATGAGTATGAATAAAGAGGTTGCCATGAAGTTACTACTAATGATGTTGATGATGACGGCGATTATGAGCACCTACAGCAATGCCGACGATTTTCTGACAAAGCACTCAAGAAGTTGAAATCGCATTCAAGCCCCTCACTATTGTTGTAATAGACTTGTCTGACTCCACTGCTGTGTAAATTTTTTACACATTTTTTATAATCTTTTATTGCAATTGCCAGATGATGTTTAACTTTTTTAAAAATTGCTTCATTGAGCAATAAATTTCAAAAAGTCTTTATGTATTTTTGCAGTCGTTTTTTTGCCACAAAATCCAGCTTTTGTGTGTAGTTTTAATGCTTTGAATTTTGCAAATTTGCATATTTCGTGGTTATTTGAATTTAATTAGATTTCGCGAACATATCGAACTTTATTTAAATTAATTTTGTTTCGGTGCGTTAAACGAAAAAATTCCAATGATAATTTTATGCAAACTAAACTAGTTTTTATGAGGTAGGCTTCGGTTTAGTTACCTTAAATGGCACTTTTTTCAACGTGGCCGTAATATAGCAACACCTTAAAATTGTCTACAAATGATATACTTTTTTTAAATATGAGAATATAAACAATTAACTAGAGCAAGGGCAAGTTTTTTAAAATACTTTTATAATAGTAAAAATTCATGTAAAAAGCATGTTTTTATGTACTAGACAAATTATAAGAGCTTTAGTCATTATACCGCGCGAAATTGGCTCGGCTAGCTCAAGGTGTATGCTTAAGTGGTCCGAGCGGCAGATGAACCAAAATTTTTGTATTTATTTTAGACCTCAAACATATATCCGCCCCTAAATATATTTTGGGAAATATCGAAGATCCTTAAAAATTCCCGACTGTGCGTTCACATTGTCTTACTATACAGGTGTTGAAAATGTTGTTCTTTAGTTTGTTGTTTGTAGTACCAAAAACATATGCAGTTCCTTATGTTGAGCACATTTTAATCTTCAGCGTTCAAATATCTCCAAAATATAAAGTAGGAACACATATAAGTTTCCGTCGCTTGACAAAAGAAAACCCCAACGGGAAGTTATGTTTGAAATTTTCCGATGTGCAACATAATTTCGTAAGGTTGAACATCTGACAACGCCACGAGCTTCAAGTAATATATTAGCGATTTTTTAACAGTGTTACATAATTATTTGCTTGCAAAAATGTTGAGTTTTGGACGGAACAAGCGATGGACACTCAATAATTTCTATAAAAAATATACTGCTTGATCAAATAATCATAGTTTAATCACAAAGTTATAACGTTGCGTTTCTAAACCAAATAACCACTAAGCATGAATCCGTTCTAAACACTAACAAATAAATGAAACTAAAAACCTACTAATAAACGCTTCTAATCTAATTTCGGCCTTTATAAAAATTTATGCAAAAAGATCAAGGTCCAGAGAATTATTGTAAAAAGTTTTGTAACGCTCAGATTTGACAAACATACATACATACATTTGTTATGCTTCATAAGCTCCCAGTCTAAAACTCGTTCTAAGCTCACGCACAGTTTACAAGACAAGCCGTGGAAACTTCTCAAAAGTGTGAATTCAATTTCAATCAGAAAATGCGAAGGCCATTGTAGTGCTTAAAAGTGAAAACGCTGCATTTTCTTTGGCGCTCAGATACACTATCTGCACAATAATTATTGTACACACTCGTTGGCAAAAAACCGCAGTTTCACATGCAACAAGACATTGTACACGCAGCCGTGTAACAAAGCACGGCCAATAGTGAAGCGGAAAGACAAGACAAACAACACTAAAATTAATGAAGTGTGTTATAAAAGTGCAAAAACAGCTGCAGGGAAAAAGCAAACAAAACACATTTCAGATACAATGCAAAACCAATGAGAACGAAGCTGAGGAAGAAAAGCTCGCTGCGTTCATAAATTGTAACAAAAACTTTTCTTTTTGGTGTTTCATTGAAGTTCATGTGCGTTCGGTGTTTTGGGTAGGAAGTACACAGCTATGATGTAACACTGTAGAGTCAAGTGTAAGAAGAAAAAAAATTTATCAGGCATGGGATATATGTATGCAAATCCAAAACTGAGATACGTATGTGTGCAAAATAATACACACTAATCAGATCGAAAGTATTTAGCCATTCGTTTCATTTAATAGGCTTAGAAGAAAATTCTGTTCCATCGTTAATTCGTGTAGCTTACATTTCTTGTTATATGCAATGACTGTCTCTCAAAACACTTATTGGTGTTGCTTGTCGATTTTACTCTCTTTTGTTAAACGCTTATTACCTTAGCACAGCCACTGACCTTGCTCGCTTGTCTTACTCATTTGTCTTACTCGTTGGTTATTATGCTACTTTCCTGCCATACGCGTTTACCGTAAACCTAACTTAACTTACTCTCTTGCCTTAATCCTTGTCTTACTAGCGCGTCTGACAAGAAAGGAATATGACAAGAAAGTAGAATAAGCGAATAAGAAAAGGGAATCAGACAACTGAGGCAAGCTAAGCGAGTAAGCCAAGTTATGGAGACCAGCGTGTAATGCTTGTCACTTGGCTGCCTCAATTGTCTTACCGCCTTAACTTACTCGTTTGTTTTGCGTTGTCGTTGTCTTGCTTAAATATTAGTTACTATCATTGTAGTTTGTTCTCTCGGTTACTTCATTTAATCCCTTGGCTTACTGCCTTGTCTTACTCGTTTGCTCTACTTTCCTGCCATACTCGCTTGTTCTACTATTTGTACTACTTCCTTGTGTTAAGTCCTTGTCGAAATCGCATATATGTCTTACTCGCTTAACATCTTGCCTTTCGAACCCGGTACTAGATTTCTTACTGCGTTGTCTTACTTTGTCTTTCACGGCATATAGCACTCATTAGTCTTAGTGGCTTATATTACATGTCTATCTTACTCCTAGTCTGGGTAAGTCACAAAAAAGCAGCGCCCGGCGTTATAACTCGTACGAATCTATTCAGATAATTGCAATTTCACTCATCCATTGATCTAATAAAATATTATGCCAACCTAAAACGACACAATCAGCAATAAACATACGTACTCAATGTTGAAAAAAATCATTGATGATGTGCTATTATTGCCTGTGAACGTCATGTGTCATTTGCAGCAATTATTATTGCAGAAGTGTTTACTACACCCACATACACATGTTCCAAAAACCGAAAAACAGTCGACTTGAGTGTAATTCACTCAAGTGTAGTAAAATAAGTTATATGACCAGGACCATCTTAAGACACTTCAGTCATCTGCGACTCTAAAGTATGAGTTCTTTATTTATCTGCTTTTTATATTCAACGAGAATTCTGTCGAAATTGTGTGAGTTCAATGTATACTTACTTGACTTGCACGCAAGTGAAATTTAAGCCGAACACCAGCTTGTTGCCGCAATACGACGGAAGCGCTCGCTCTCTGGAAACACGCAACGAAGCATATACACCACCTTCGCAAATAATTTGAGCATAAAAATGGCAGCCCACCGTACATACCCACAAATAATATTGAAATTTGTGCACAGCATCTTATTATGACAACAAAAGACAAGAAAAATAATCCGTCACGTTTCCATGAATACGTTTGACAAATGCTCAAAATAAAATAAATATTTGCTTACCTCAATGATTATGAAGATTATGAAAATTGGAAAATTTACGTGTGCAGAGGATTGTGCGTCACCAAGCGTCACGTTTTATTTAACATGGGTTTTCGCAACACATTTCTTTCTATTATACTTTGGGTTTGTGGTTAAATTGAATTTAGTTTTCTATAATTTGTTTGAAAAATTCATAGAGATTATTTATGGACTTAATGTCAAGTCTTTGCAGGAGTTTTTTCAAAGTTTATTTCTGCGTTTTCGGTTTAAAATGTTAAAGTTGAGTGGCTTATTTTCTTAGAGGTAAATACATTTATTATACAACTAACTTTGGTGAAAAAGATGAAAGATTAAAAGCCAATACTTTTCTTAAAAAATAACAATTGGTTTTCAAAATAAACCACGGATTTAATAATAACGCTACATTTCTTATGGAATTATACTAGTTGAGACCTTTTATTTGATACTACCATACAATCAGAGTATGCCATAAAGCAGTGATTATAAATAACATATAAATAACTATGTCCAGAGCGACGACTAGAGTTTGGAATTTAATTTATAAGCAAAACATCCACTGGTATGTGGAAGTGGTAGCCTGGATTTCCTTCGCTTCTTCTGACATTTATAGTTTACTCCTGGAATAGCCTATTAACTTATGGCGGTTATAGATGTGAGATACGCGAATCTCTTTTACATATGTCCGACTAATAGTCTAAAAACTTTTAAATCGAATTGCAAAGCCCTAATTCTTAGCCTTCTAATTCTGGGGCTACATTTTATATAGTCTTAGTGGTAAATTTATGAAAGCCATTCATTAGTCAGTGAATTCATATATCAGTTCGATGTGTGAAAAAAACAAAAATTGTTTCATGTAAGAATTTTAATATGGCACAAGAGCTACACGCTTCAGTAATTGTAGAAACTATACAATTTGCAGGTATATTTGAAGTGTGTCAAAATTTCGATATTTTTATTTTATTTTTTTATTTCCCTGTTAACTACTCTAAGAAGCCTAGGGCCACCACAAGCCTTTTAAATTTTTTGAATATACAAGTCTTATGATGGTGACATAAACGAATGGTTTTTGTCTTATAGGTTGGATGATGCTAGTCTACTGCTACCAGTGCCATATGGCTATTGCCCGCTACCAGAGGTTGAAGGTGTTGTTTAAAAACTGACCACAAAATAATTGATATGTGGTCGCCAAAGGGCGTCTCCACACCAACTTATTTATCTTAACGAGTTTAACAAGAATATTTTACTTTAAGGCGGAGACCCCATAAAGCGTCCAGCATGTACTCCATTTAAAACACGCCTCAGAATTATATAATTCATTTAGCATGCAAATTCTGAGTATTACATTGACAGCTAATCATTTATGGAACTGTAATTGGGTGCATTAATTTATGATCTTCATAGCTCAAAGTATTAATTCGCAATGCAAAACCCAAGAAATATCAATGAATTCAATTGGACCAGTATGCAAATGATCTGGCCAGCACGTGTAAATGTAACAACTCGGAGTTTCAGCCAACGACTACTGTAATGTGAAGGTGAACCGTTGACTTTTAAACCATTCGCAGGCAATAGAGAAATATTTATGGTATGATATCGGATTCGCACCGAGCATCATGAATACTTGAAAAAAGTTGGCAAAACCAAAGGCGACACAAGACGAACATTAAGTGCCACAATTTGTGGCCGGTGATGACGGTGATGGTAACATTGTGGTTATTGCTGTGCTAATGTTGTTGTTTTTGTTACTCGTTGCAATTTAATGTGCAACATGAATTTACGCAAAAATACAATGTCCAATAAAATGCCACCACAAAAACTGGTTTTGCGATTGAAGTAGCATCGGAAGCAACGCGTTTGCGGAAGATGTGGATGCGTGATGAAAAGAAAAATATTATTGAATTGCTTATTGCGTAATCACGAACAAGTTTTGGGTAGACATTGAAAAATATTTTGCGCAAGCTTGTTTCGATTTTATTTTATCTTTGGTTTTTATCTGTCTGCTTTCATTGTAGCCGGTAAAGTGACGCCAGCAGGGAAAATGCGTGAACGAAGTCGAACAACACCGCGCCGACGCAAAGGCCCCAAACAGCCACTGCCGCGTGCGATTGAGCGTGATGAGCGCTACGATTTGGCGCCGCGGCAAACGAGTATCGTCGCCTCGGAGTCACCTTACTACACCATTGATAATACCGAGGATATTTATGGCACAACATTGTTGCCCTCGCAACGTTGCTATGTAGATCCTTGGGACTTAGAGAACTATGACTATGTACGCAAGAAAGTCGCTGGCGAAACACCAACACCAGTGGCAGCAACAAATCCAAATGAGTACGACTATGAGCATGAGCCGGAGGCACAACTTGAGGAATCTGGTTATGGTTATACAGCTTATCAAGAGCAGGAGGTTATGCCACGCATGTCGGCCACAATGCCACGCCCACACACCCGACACACAGAGGCACACGCAGCGTCAAATACACGCCTCCAGTGTCAGTTGGCCTGCTGTGTGCGTCCCATGGCGGCAACCATGATGCGTACACAGCAACGTCGTAGTCGCAGTCGAAATCGCCGTCATCCACAGGAGGAATTGTATGGCGCTTGTAGCGAACTATACGGTGTCGCAGATAATCGCTATGATGACTACATGGCACATATGACAAGGCAGCTACATTTGGATGATCTCGACTATGTGCATCAGCCGCCACAGATTTACAATGGTTACAGTGGTAAGTAGTGTCATACAAGTAGGCTCTGCAAATGAGAATCAAATTGAAATTCACTCCATTATCAATAGGTGTGTCGAGCGCCTCTTCAACGGAACAGCATCATTCGTCTATTGGCAGTGATGAAGATCCCTACAGCATGGCGGCAACACTGCAACGTCGCAGATCGCAGGCGCTCTATGGTTATGATTATGGCACTACGACGATGCCCACACGCAAGAAGAGAAGTCTCAATTACAACAATAATCTTCATCCCTCCATCTCCTACTCACGCACTGCTACACCAAAGCCTGAACCACATATTGATTTCCCAGCACCACCCTCGCCGCCGCCACTCTCGCCTGCCTATGACTATTGTAATCCATATGCTACTTTGCCCTACTGTAGCATACCGGATTGCTATGAGTGTCAACAGCAGCGCACATCGCTCATCTACGCCGCGCCTGCTTCACTCTATGGCACCAACTCACAAACGTTGAGCCGTCGCGGTCAGAGCGCTTCACCTGTCTCCGGCATTGACTCTTCGCTCTACGCCGGAATTTACGAGCATAAATTCGCATTGAGCAAAAAGGGTCTGCTGCAGATCGATTACTCATGCAGTTGGAATGATCTGGATCGTGTTATGGGTCGTAATTATTAGCTTAGCCGTTCAGTGCTGGTGGTTGGTTTGTTTGCTTTTTGCACTTGTTATCCGGTATTGCATGTGTTCAGATGTACAACAATGCGAAGAAGCGAGAAGTACGAGTATTTTCGACATCAAATATTTAAGCGATGCACAAACACTTATCCTAAATCACACACTGCATCACCCACTCACTGCATCACATACGAGTACACGTACTACACTTACAATGAGCAACCAAATAAAGTTAAATAGTTTTAGTACACACAGAAAGTATCTTTCGATTGTATTGCAATAAATATTATTCAATTTTATATAAACTGTACAGTGCTTACATTGATTTTGCTCCAAGGATTAAGTAGTGTTATAAAACGCTCTTAATATTCAAACTTGATTTGAAGTTGGAAGATTTAATGGAAGAAAAAGACAATTTTATGAAAAACCTTAACATACTTTGCGGTGCTTGAATAATATTTTACATTATTATCGCGAGAAGTTCCGATTATTTAGTGAAAATATGTTAGTGAAAATTAGTTACGTATTGGCGGCGTAAAAATAATTAAAAGTTAATTATTAAACACAACTAAAAGAAAATCACACACATGCTTCGAATGATACACCGACAATGTCACATGTTAGAGAGTCATGATGTTACCAATGGCCGCATACTGAAGTGACTGAACATGATCTAACGTTGGAATGTGAGGGAATGTAGTATATCTATGTATTAATACATCTATATATTAATACAGCGCAGATCCATAAACAAAGAGCTATCCATGGAGAACAGCTGATGGGAAGAAGCCAAGCGACTTGCGCAAAACAGAGTGAGATGGAGAGTTCTCGTAGAAGCCCTATGCTCCCATGCGGAGTGATACAGGAATAAAAAAATAGAAATATGAAAAAGAAAATATTATATATACCATTCTATCCTACTTAACGTCAATATATTTTAATGAAAATTATATGGTTGGAAAGGTATTGTTCTAAAGCTGGCATAGGCTAATTTTTATGCCAATATATTTATGTTAAAGACACAAAAATAGGTGAGTAAATTTAACGTTAATGTCAAATATTAAATACAGCTTGCTCTACTGCGAACTACATTGTCATTATCACTAGCGATTTGTGACAGAGCCAGCGACTTTAATAGGGTTCTTCGGAAAGCGCAAATTCAGATAATGGCACATTCTGGGGACTCAAACTCTAATGTGGGGATGACAAGAACCGAAGTCATAGGAGCCGAATCTATTATACATTACGTATAATGTATATATTACATATCATATGTACACTCAGTATCTATATATCAGTACGGAGACACGACTTTTGTAGTACCTTTGGATTCTGTATTCATGCGGGCGGTCGAATTTCGAGCACTGGGCGATATTAGTGTACATCGATCTTCATATTTCTTTCATTCTATTATATACTCTTCCTAACAGATCCCGAATGATCAAGTGTAGGAATACCACGAAATGCCGAATGTTGGAAGCATTAAAAGCGATTACAACACTTGGTTACATGACATACGTTAAGGTTATATTAAGGCTGACACCAATGAGCTGGCGTCACACTTAGGCGCAAATAATAGGCTGCGTTTTCTATTTAAACAAAAATCAATAATTATAGCAAATTAATCAGTCATGTATTCGCCGTTGCTGTTTGCGGCCTCGTCCCACATCTCGACCAATTTGTAAATGGCGTTTCGCCAAAAATCGCGAAAAAAAAACATTTTGAGCCAGATTTTAAGGCCCACTTCCTTGTCGAAGGTAACCCCCCTCATGTGGTTCGACAGGATGGTAATCCGGCGGTTCAAGGTTTCGGAAAATACGGCGATGGGCCTTGTCGATGGGGAATTTTCAATCGAATAGCCTCTTTCACGCAGTGTTTAGAAGAGGCTAAATTATGTGCAAATACAAATTAACGAGGTGACTAAACCGTCTGGAATTTTTACCGATTAACGAAGATTTTTCAAGGGCTCGGCTTTGTGTTACATACTTTTGAGTTTGTCACAAATTCATCGGGATTACGAACTATGGCTATTTGAGTGCACTCAAATCTCCTTCCAAAAACAGTCTAGCAAAGGCTTGTCGGTGAAAAACCTTGACTGTAATGATCAGATAAAAAAATCTTGCGAGAAGTAAATATTTTTACCGACTAGAAACACGGCTATTAAGCTTTTAGCGTTCAACTTCCTTTCGCCGTCGGAATCACACTTTCAGAACCCATGAAGTCTACGGACGACTTTTCGGCTAGATCGAATACAAGTCACGCCCAATACAAACTGAGTCAAATACAGCCTAAGAGCCGTTTCGTTTAGGTAACTTGTAATCAGCTTTTATTGAAGGAATTCGTCTTATTATGTAGTCAAGATTAATATTTGTATATGTAAAAAAATCAATGTCGGCTACAAAAGTAACTACTTTAACCACGAATACTATGCCGAAACTATTTTGTTACTCAAAAAGTCTAATTCTTACACAAGTAATCCTACATCCTACAAATTACAGTGCTCCTAAGCTTTCGCCTTAAGTGCCAAATGCTGAAAGCTTACAAGCATGCCATGTCGAAATTTGTTTTAATTAAATAATTACACAGGAATGAATGCTACTTAATGACAGTAGATTACACAGAGCGACAGAACAACAACACTATAAGTGAATTGAGCGAATGAGTGAATGGTTGCTCATGAGATGAGAATGAGTTGCGAGTGATTCGTGACTTGTGACTTATGCTCACCGCTTCAATGACAAAACGCAACGCAGTCGTAATACATAAGCAGGCGCCTATGGAGGTCATAGGCATTTATTTCTCTCTGCAGTCAGTCTGTTAGACATGGCACAGAGTGAAAGCAGCAAAGTGAAGTAGAAATTTCATTATATTTGGGCAACTAATTGACTGACATAAGGACCGCTGAGACTTATTTCAACAAAAGTGACGAGTCATCTATATAGCTACAACTTGACATTGTGCTGTTTTCACAGGACGTCAACATAGTTTAACAAATGGCTTGTCCTCTTTTCTGGCTTATCTTACGTATTTGTTTAAGTAATGTATGCGTATTGCAGTCAATTTAAGTACTTAACACTAATTAACTAAGCCATCAGACAATGCCAATTAGTTGAATTGCTCAGCCGCATTTTAAACAGTCGCTGGTCAGTTTTGTTTGTAAGGAAATGATCCGCTGCGGTGTTGAAAAGCTCTTTAAAACTCGCTCTTGTGAATGCTATCGCATGTGTAGTTTATTAGTATTATTATAACGCAACCTTTGTCCTTTTTTGCACTTCTACAAGGCTCGCCTTGCAAACGCAGCTCTCGTAATTTATGCTTAATAAGACAGCCACTTACCAAACTCATATACCATAAATCCCAACGGTGTTGTTGGCAGCGCGGTAGCTGTAGCTACGGCAATGGGCCATAAATAAAAATATGAGTAGCAATCAAAAAAATAGAAAAGAGTACGCAAAATGTAAGCTTAAACCAAGTCATGCCAACCGAACGACGCATGGCGGCCAACTGACTGAGGCTGGCCTTGAATTTTAATACATGCCGTCAGAGGATACGCCTGAATGCAATTTAATCGCTTGCAGCGCCTAAAAATAGGCCACACGTTTTTTAGTTGAAAAAATTCTGCGCTCTACTAATTTCATATAAAGGTCACTTTGGTCACTGTGGTGGTTCGTGTGGTTTATGCTGTCATTACGTGTATTTTTAAAGGTGTCGTTCAAATTCGAAATCACGTCGTTTTTCGTAAGCCACAACATTTTATAAAAGTACAATTTTCCAAGACTCGTCTGCGCCTTTTTAGTGCAGCTCTGCCACCGAACTAATGCTTTAGGATGCTTACGTAAGTGGTAACCTACTCGTAGAATGCAAAAGGAAGTACATAACTTTGCGTTAGTTAAAAACTCGGGCGTCGCCAACAAATGCAAGTCCTGCTGAGTGTGTCTAAGTGTAGGTTGAAAGCAACTCTAAGAGCAGCAATAGCAACTAAGCAGCTGCACTAAAAACAAAGACTTAATTTACATTTGCAAGGGTTGTCATGTGTTTGCATTACTCGTACTCCAAGCATGTGGAGAGTGAAAAGTTTCCAAGTGAGCAGACGCAAAAAGAAAAATTTACTGGGATTCGAGGAGCATTGGTAACTTGGTGTTCGGTGCACAGTGCTACCATCCCAAAGAATATGGAATGAGGTGCCTGGTTATTCCACCTGGTTAGCAATTTTAAAGAAACAGAAGAAAAGGATGTCATACAATGTCTATTTCTTAAAACTAATGTTCGTTTAGCGGTTGAAATTGAACCACAATAGTAATAATATTGCATTGTAGTATGTTATTCTACATGCGTGAAGGTATTTCAACAAAGTGCAAGCGTGTGTCATGTGAAGCGTGTGTATGAGATTTTATTGTAGTTGTATGTGTGGCAACTTTTAACTGTTTTTACGCCCACAATAATTAACTAATTTTATTACAAAGCATATGGTGCAAAGCTGCAAATTAAAACCTGTCGAATGTTATATTTTTTCTAAAAATCGCTTTTATAGTTTAGGCGTAAAGCGTCGCGAAAGAGAATGGCTTGTCCTATTTATATATAGATTAATTTGTTTCGTACTTATTAACTTATGTAATTTTTAGGTAATGATTGATGTTCTCACTTTATGCATCACTTTGGCGGTAATAATGAACTTATCACTATGGATAGGCACTTCCTCTTGTTAAAAAAAAATTTTTTTCCCAACTTCTAAGTTTCAGTTTTTCCAGAACTAGTCAACGAAGATGTCGATCCAATTGACGTGAGTTGAAAATGGCAAATTTTTCATGGTATCCAATAATTTTCGCATGTCTCTATAGGAAAAACCTATGGAGATATGGCGTTCTTGTCGAAAAGTATCATAAAACGATTATTACTTCCGCTTTATTTCTTTTACTATCTGGCCTGTCTACAAATGTCTTTCATTAGTATTTTTCGATCCTATACGAACTTTGTGCAAACGTGCAAAGAAGATATCGCAGCTGAAACTATAATGTTAACTCATCTGGAATCTGGAGCAGCCTACGGGCAGCTCGTATCAACAGAACCATTGTCTGAAAAGGAGAAGGGCCTGAATGTCAGACTGGTCTACATGACTTGTATTCAAAGCAAAAGTCCAAGGATACTATTTCTAGTACTTCTAAGGTTCATGTCTCAAATCCTGTATTATTTTTCTCTTTGACATTAGTCAACATTTCTTAACAGGTGATAGCTAACTTTGGTTCCATGGGGATTTAGTACAATTCTAAGTCCGTATAGTCATTGGGTGAAGTCCTATTAAGTGGTGCTCTTACTTTGCCTCTATTTTAGGCCGAACTGCATGAAAGAGTAGTGGAATAATCAAGCTTTATTATTTGGTATTCATTATTAGTCAGTTCAGTTGAGAACTTAACTCAACAAAGAACTTTTTAAACTACCCAAGCCAATTTCAGTTATATACAGTCAATTCTTTAATAACCGTCTTGAGGACACTAAAATGAACTGCGGGGAGTCAAAAGTAGCTTGGCAGGAGTACAAATAAATAAAAAGAAACAAAAACAAGAATAAGGCTAGGACGACTTCCACTTAGAGGAAAACCTTTGAAACTATTATATAACAACAGACCTAGACGTGAGAAAGGGATGGTGCACACATTGAGGGAGCCAAAGACGAAGAATGCTATCGTTGGCAAAATTCACTTATTCATTAGCAAATGGCAACCTGGGGAATACTTTATTTTTATTTTACAATATATTTTCACACTGCGCCGTCGTCACCTTCATCGTGGACGCCGCTGTTGTCGCTTTCGTAATACGTGGTGTTTTCAAGCTTTTTAATTAAAAAAAAAAAAAAAACATTTCATTGAAAATTTCCAAAAACAACAAAGACACACACACAGACTTTGTTTTTTAAGGTGCAAGCTGCCGAAATGTAAGAGAGATGTGTAAGTTGTGTGTTGAAGGGTGTGTCAGCGCTCGACTTGTGCCAACAACTCAGCGCGACTCAAGCTGGCCACTTTGACGTATACGGAATCACAAACTAAGCTGTGCTTTATTCGGCTTGTTAGCAAACAATTTTCACAAATTTTCCACGCACAATGAAAAAAGTTTAAATAAGTTTAAACTAGTCACAAATTCATTTATGAAACTCCTTCTCTAATATTATGCAAAGCCGTATAGTGTTGATGCTCATTAAAAGTTTGGCCGAACTATTTATTTTTAGACTTACAGGCATTTTAAGACTCAAAGACAACAAGTCGTGCAAACTCATTCAACTTAAAATTTACAAAGCTAATCAATTCTATTTGCTGCACACAATATTTGAAGTATATACTGTAAAGTATTTCCCATTAATGCATTACAAGCCTCAGAAAATCAGGCGACAAGTTACCGTGTCGTGTGCCATGAGTCATTTTGGGGCGTCGGAAAGCCACATGCCAAGCTTATCAATAATATATGCAAATCCAATTTTACGCTTCATAAGCTTTATTAGACATATTCGAGTAAGTTGCTCGCGGCAGTTAGGTATTGGGGGAGATTGAAAGGATGAGTGATGCGCTTGGCTGGCTTGGGTAAACAGTCATTTTTAATGTATGCAACATTTTGGTCACGTTTTGTGGCGTCGCTTTAAGGATTTGCTGAATAAGTTTGTCATGTGTTAAGTGCTTAAGAACTTTAACACATTTTAAAGAGACTGGTTGAATGTGTTTCACTTGAATATGCGTGAGCTCATTCGGTTCATATGATTATGAAATTTAAATTATATTTTCGGTTCAATTTCAGCTCAAGCAATGTTAACAGAGTCGAAATAAGTCATTAATTATAAGTGAATTTTATTAAAATTATTACTCTCTCTGTAGTCAGTTGCTGAACAAGTCAAGTTGGTTCTAGGGATGGATTTGGCAAATAAAACTATGATAGCACAATCGGTCTATTTTATTGTATTGTATACAGTTCTTGTGATGAAGGCAGGCTAGGCTAACAGCCTAACCTAAGCTAACCTCTGCTTTTACTTATTTAATACATTAAAATTCTTTCTGTTTTGAATTTTTTAAACTTACGAAATACATCTTCAGAGATCTCAGTCCAAGTTACTGCGAATTAACGTAGGTGCACAGTTGTTGAAGAACCCAACAATCAAAGAAGGAATTAGATTTGATTAACCATATCAATCACCTAGCAATCAGCCCTAGATCTTCCATTTCTCGTCACGGATGAGTGATTAAGTCATTTAAACATTAATCATCATGATACATGATAAAGTTCGCTGGAAACCGTTTGATACACTTAAAAAATTCAAAATAAAATAATTAATCAACGAAAATCCACAGCCCAAAGGGTGAAATATCACCTGGAACAGCATCAACTTGCTAATCAAAATTTTCGCAATATAAAATTCATCGAATTCACTGGATTAGTTTTCCTAGATTTTGGCTGGAAATTGTCACATATGTATATATGTGTTTATAACTACAAATTTTTATGCAGTACGTCAAAAAACGACCGAAATTATTCGAAAACCAGCGGCCCGTTTCGACTTCGATAGCGCTGCATTCATAAGTGAGTACATTCACTCACTTCGCAAATAGCCGCTCAAACTCTTTTTGCAAAGAATTTAGAAACATAAACTCAAAAAAAAAGAAGAAAAAGCATAGCATAGCAACATACAAACCAGGCAAACCGTTTTTATGCTATGCTTCTTCTTGCGAGATTAATGTTTTGTACAAAAATGAAAAAAAAAAACCTCGTCCGAAGCGTTTTCTCAATATTTTTTTGCATACAAACCTTGTACTTCAAATAAGGAATACAACAAAAGAAAAATTAGCCAAATAAGCTGAGCCGTGCAAATGTGATGAGGCTTCAAGGAATTAAGGAAAAAATTTGTCTATATAGATAGATAGATAGAAAATAAATAGATAATATAAATTAAATTACATTGAGGTTTGCTTGTATTTATTTGATTGTATTACGTTTGATTGAATTAGGAGAATTTATATAAATGACAAATAATAGAAAATTCAAGAAGCGTAAAATGCACTTCTTGCTGAATTTCTAGGGCTAATTGACGCGTATGAATATTGCATAAACATCAGATGTACTCGTATTACAGATCCAGGCAGGCAAACACACAGTAGCAACAAATGTGAAATATATCAAACAGAGGAAATTGCAAATGAAAAAAAAAAAAGGAAAATAAAATGGAGAATTATGCGAGCTACAATTTTAGCTTTTGCTGACGTTGAATGAAATTGTTTGCATGTGAGTTGAAGAAAATTGTATCTCACAACGTGACACGAGAATATTGCAGCACATAAATTCGCAGTTATACGTAAGCACACAGACACACACGCACACATTTATAAAACCACACTTACTAAGCTATCTTCATGGCGCAGGACAAGATGCGTTGCCATGCGATGCGAACCAAGGCCCAACCTGACTTCCGCTGCCAGTCAGCAGACACACATTCAAACAGGCAAGTGTGGAAAGAATGGACGCTATCGAGTTGTCGGGGTAGAAAAGGTTGCCGTCAGTTACCTGGACTGACTAACGGACTAACTGTATGACTAACTGACTGACATTGCAAGCCAACGGTAGCATGAACAAACGACAGAAGCAGCTTCGGTGTCAGTGTGTCAAGAGGTGTGCCGGCCATGTGGAATAATTTGCAAAATGACATCATTATTAGTTCGGATTAGCAGTCCATGCACGCAAGCAGCCAAAAGCAGGAGCAACAAAACAAACAGACAGGACAACTGCAATCTTAAGAGACTTGGCAAGGTGTCACCAAGCCAGAACTATGCTCAACAGTTCTCTTTATCTATACGTGACCGTGTGTTTAGTCAGTCGATTGAACAGGCACATCTTACAGTTTGTTTATTCATTCATTGATGAGTGTGAGTTTCTAAGTGCGTGTGTATCTATATCTGCAAGTATGTATGTTTTACAATAATAACTCTACAAACACAACAATTCGAAAAGAGAAATTAGCTTTAGGATAAACAATGAAACATACAATCATATTGTAGCAACATCACCATTAAATAGATGGATTATCCATCTTAATAATGAATACGTAACACATCCAACACGTGAGACATGATAATTGAGAAAACTCTTTCAGTATTTAGTTTACCTGCAAACGTCATCAATAGAGGCTGCAAACTCATTCAAACGGTATGATGACGGCCCTCACACATGGCGTGTGATGACAATGGTTGAAGAGGCATCACCCAAATTACCTTCCAATTAGAAGGTTGACATCGAGTTGAGTGTATGCTGCGATAAAACCGCCCCCACTTCACTATACTAAATAATCACAGGGATACAAGTAAATCTCCACCATTGTAACGTGGCCACTGAAGCCCTACTATTCCTGCTGAAGGAAGAAAGTGTAGACATCCTTCTGATCCAGCAGCCCTGGGTGTATGGGGACTCTGTTTGTGAACTCAGAACAAAAAATTACAAGGTACTTGTTGCTGGACACTCCAAGGACTTGTATACTAGCAAGAAGTAATCTCAACAAAGTTGTTCTGGCCTATTACAGTGAAAAAACATAACGGCGACCACTACAGATATTAATAGACAAGGTGAGTTACTTTTAGATTATCTACTCAGCACTAACCGTATGATATGCAATACCATCGGACAAGGCGTGAGGTTCTGGATGTTGCAGTGGTTTCGGACATCCACATGTACGTAGTCAGGCGCTGGAGAACACTCCTTCTCTGACTATCGATGTATTCTATTAACTATTTAGAACTACTTAGAGCTTCTTACGACGGCCAGAAGTTATGAAAAACCAACTGGGAGCACTACAATATTAAACTTAATGTAGCTCTTTCGGAAAATGGTACGGTTAAGTCTGCGAGACCAGAGCAGCTAGACAAGGCGGCAGTTGATTTTACCAGGTCTTATCATGAGACCCTTAACCAAGCGTGCCTCCCAAAAAAAGAAAAAATTATCAAAGAATCGCCATTTTTGGGCAAAACCAAAACCGTATTCATGCCTCAGACAGCGTATTTAACGGACTAGGCCTACAAAAGGAAGGACTAGGCCTTCCTGTTCCCAAAATTAAAAAAAAATCCTTGAAAGGACAGAGAATTGGAAAAAGCGCTAGTACAAGTGTAATATAAGAGACGCGGAATACTTCGAAGGGAACAAAATATAAATTGATGAATAAATACATTTTGTCAAGTAAAATAGGAAGCCACCTTATTTTTTTAAGATTGAGGATTGACACATGCTATCATCAGTAGATCAGATATTTCTTGTCGAATTTATAGTGTTGTTATGTCGACCCAATATGACCCATACTGTACACATCGTCTCTGCATAACCTGATGATGACTATTTAAAGTTTATAATCGTGATACGAGTACCGACCGACAGCCGACCAACCCGCATTTACAACTCACAAGGCAATTTAATATGTTTGCCTGCATTTATTATCAAGAAAATGGAACATTTGATGTGATACTAATTAATGCAATTATAGACGTTTGTTTTAATTTTAAAATAGAATACAACATATTCTACGCCCCATTAAATTTTATTCACTTCTTCTGACTCATTAAAATTGACTGGAACGACTTCCTTGAAGGCTCGTAATTCGAACGACATTTACCTTTCTATGTGCCAAAGAAAAAAGACTCAACTGAATGTGTTTTCACACAACGACAACTGTAGATAATGAGAGAGAGAGAGAGAGAGAGAAAGAAAAAAAGAAGCGAGTGAGAGAAATTCTGCTTCTTCTCTTTTTATTTTATTTTTATTTTTATTTTTCCCATTCAACGTCAATCCAATTTACCTTTCCGTGATTGAGCAGAAATTACACACAGTGGTAAAAGCGTAAAAAAAGTGAATTAAATGAAAGGAAATTGCATAAAAGAAACCAATCAGCGTGAGGAGTACATGAGGTACGCGTAGACAGAACAGAGTCGTCCGTAGAGGAGATGAATAGAACCAAGCAGATTCTGTAAAAGCAGCAAAGTACACAAAAGCGCAAATATTTGTGCAGAACTCAAACAGGGTTGCCGATTAAAAAATAAAAAAAACAAATATATAAAAAAATTGGCAAAAAATGCAGGTTAACCATAACAACAACAATGCCAAGATAAACAAGTTCTTCAAAATAAAATTTTGTCTGTAATATCCTCCTATCGGCAGTTGTGTTAAGAATTTTTCTTCTTCTTTTTAAATTCTTATTTATGTTGCATTTTTACACTATTTTTTTTTTATACCACACTAACTGAATGTGGAACATTTGCATACAAATCTGAACATAAAAATTTCCATTGAATGTGGTGCTGAGAATGCTCTGCAGACATTGAACTGCGAACAGCACAGCTTCGAAAGGTGTCTGGTGCTTGTGCTGAGCGACAACGGGTATAAAATAAAGTATGCCATCCAGCCAACCCAGCCACACCTACAAATAATACCGCAATCACCCAAACACCAACCACCCAGTAAAACTCACGGCCGACCAAAGCAGGCTGTCGTCGTCATCATTGTCGTCATTCTTGCCATCGTCTCCAACGCCCTTAGAATCTACATTTGCATTTAGCTTTCGTGTTCAAACATTTCTATGCAAAAATATATTGAAGCGAAAATATTTCGCACTTCTTTCAGCCCAACTCAAATCGAAAAGAAATAATTTTTTTCACTCTCTCTCTCTCTCTCCCTCTCTCTCTCTCTATCTCTCTCTCTTTCCTGTGCTTGTGTTGCTTTTGTCCTATATTGCCCACCTTTTAGTAACTTGGCAGCCAGGCACACATTTAGCTGCCGTTAAAATATGGGATTTGTAATGCAAACATTTTCAATGTCTCACTAAGCATCTGCTCAAAGCCATTTTAGATGCTTTTGTCGTTAAACTCGAACGCTTAAAAGCTAAGCGTGTACTCTGTGATTTGCAGAATTGACAGACGCACACCCAAAAAAATGAAAATAAAATAAGAATTGGTGCACAAATTGCTTGCAGCTGTAGATGAACTGATTTTCAAATAAGTCGCGTTTTACGCTTTGCCTTCTACAGCGTTGTATCCAAGCCCATGAATAATGCAAGAATGAATTTGGTGCATGGAAGCATACAAAATTTGACAAATTCAAACGAGCGACGTGCTTAGCGCCGTAATCGTCACTTTCATTGTGATTATCATATTTTTAGTAAATTTGCATATTCTGTTTTACTTTCAATATAACCGAAATTGTTTCAAAACGGTTCTGGAAGGCATTTGTTATTCTTTAAGACTAGGTCAATCCTATTTTCCGCAGCATCTAGCCTGGCATAAGTATCTCGGTAGGTAGGCCAGTATATTCAAGGTGTCTCTCCCCACGATTCAATGCTTTATGGTAGTCCCGCGGTGCTAATATGGTTTTGGGTTCCTGACTCCCCAGCTTTCATTTGATCTATTTGTTTATCTATTTCAGTACATAAGATGTATGAGCCTCAACCAAAGGACGGAGTCGGTGAATAGAAATCTGAAGATCCAAAATCAGACTTGGAAATTGGTATATAACAGTTGTACTATTAGACTACATAATTCTGATTATTCGCCTGTATTTAAATCGTGTATTATGCATATAAAACAATCAACGAAATTAAAAACTACTCAAGTCAGCGCCAAGGATTCCCTCGACTGACCCAAAAAATAAGTAACACGAGTACCTCACAAAAATGTCTATGAACAAAGGTTGCACATTTCAGTTTTTAATTTAAAATGCGACACAGCAGGATTTATGTAAAATAAACAGAAGCACAGATTTTGAAAGCAAATACAAGACAGAAAATGTCATGACAACGGTGCGTATGAGTGCTTACAATTTGACAGGATATTAAAACATGTTTAAGTGAAAACACGCCTTCAAAACAACCATAAAAGCAGAAGTTGAACGACGGGACGCAGCATAAAGAGGCGCCAATATTGTGTCATTGGCAAGAATTAAAAGCAACACAATGGAAGTTTCTTGTATACTCGTAAGTAAAAAATTACAATAACAGCACCGTAGGTGAACTGTGACTGAGTTCTTTTATGCTAAAACATTCTATTAGGTTCCATGAAGTGGGGGGGGGGGGGTAATTTTTCATTGCCAGCATTTTGCATTAAATTTGCACTCACATTCTTTGTTTGTGGCAGTGTGTCCTGAGCCCTTTAAAGTGACGCACAAAAATGACGCAAAACTTAGCATGTCCTTTCATTTCCTTTACTTTTTCTTTACAAGTATTTTCTTTACACAAAAGCGACATAAATCAATTGTCAGCAGAAAAAAGTACTAAGACTACGAGAAGAAGAATTGCTTTCGCAATATTAGCGGTCAACTAACATGGCCGCAACAAGTATGAGCCAAGGACACTCAAACACACTCTTACACACTCGATTGCTACGTAATAATTACGTTCAAGTCCAAGTCAAATGTTCAGCACGTCGTATTAGTATTGTGTGTTCTATACATTGCATGCGCCACAATATCTTAAGGTCAACAGTGCCAATGGCAAACTGTCAACATTAACTGTCAACTAGAGACTAAAAGACACGACCTACCACCAACAGCTACCCCACTCTGAAAGGCTGTCTTCAACTACCAGCGCGTTCGCTAGGCCCTTTGAGTCCTTCGACTCGTGCAATTATTCACTCAATCAAGGCGTGTTCGATGCCGCACTGCCAGAACAGTCATAATTGAATTCGACTTGCTCCTTCGTCCTGTAATTAGTGACAAACAAGCCTGCTTAAGCATTCATTATCATTTATGAAATAAATATATAAATATATTTAAAGATTTAAAACCATTTGAAATGAAATGCCTTTTCAAATTATTCAGATATCTTGTTGCGCGACTTCGTGGTGCTTTGACATGCCAGTGGCATCAAACACTACGCCTCTACACTTGACTAGTTCCATTGTTCTTTATTGTCAGTCAGTGAACACTTGTCATACAGCTATCATTTGCGCGCTGTGTTTTTGTCAGACAGTTCCCGAAGCATTTGAACATTTCATAAACGCTCTTTGAAAGCGTAGCTGCAAGTTTTGATGTGCCACTTGTCGCTGCCAGGGCAGATTAGTCGATGACTGAAAGTTGAGGTTTCCTTGATGTGCGATGAGCTGAATGAGTGAGCGATTGTTGGAGACTATTATCACTTTGAGCCGTTAAGAACGTTGTGTAACTAAATCACTTAACTTAATGTGAATGGGTTTTGAAAAGTTTTCGAGATGCACAGACATGGGGTACTGGGAAAATAGTACTCTACGGATCCATTGACTCTGCCTGGCGACTGTTTTTTTGTCCGAACCATGAACAAGTATCTGGGATACTAGCGTTCAGAACGAACTTACAAACCGCTTGTTCAATCCATAAGCAGCGAATAAACAAGAAACAAAGACGGATTTTGAGAAAAAAGAGAAAATCCTAACTCTGGCCTGGCTGGACACAAAGATGTGAAAGTGCGGTTGGGGAAAATGAAGACTACTATAGTCTCTGGTGCAAAGCATCTAAATTCAATAGAAGAAAAAGTTAATCAACCATGGTTTCCAGTGAATAGAGACATGAAGAAGACAAAGAAGCTGCATTACAAGAAATGGCAACAAGGAGCCCTTTCTGTCACCGAAAATCAATTGACAAGTCTACATAGAAGAGCCTTGACCAGTAAATCAAGAGTTAGATCGATCATATGCTATTGTATTTAGATATTATTCTTGCTTTTCTTTTAGTGGCTTGCGGTGTAATAAAGTTAATGCAGATAGCCTTAGGCAAACCCTGATAACAATTAAAATATACAACCTCTGTTGGAGATATTTTGTTGGAAGATAGTTGGAAGATATCAAGCAATGTAAGCGTGTGTTTGAATACCCTAAATGGAAATAGCCAGCAATGACCAAAGTTCACCGTACTCGTATGTCTATAGTTGTTAAAAAATATTAAAATCAATGTAAGAGAAAAAAGCAATCTTTTTTTTTTAGTAATTGATTCAATACACCACTGTCCATCATTAAGGATATTGTATGTTAAATCTAATTACAGACGCTTACTTGAGTTGCAAGATTTGAAGACTATTAGTATGTAATTACTTGAACTGTGTTTTTAAAAGAAAATATTTCTATTTAAATTGTAACATAAAGCTAAAGCAGATGTACTTTATCGTTAAATATAATCTGCAAAGAAGCAAGTAAATCATATAAAACAATTTCGCATCGTGCAACAATCCAACTGAGAGCAAATTCAATTGAAGTTTTCATCAACTCGAAATACGAATGAATACAAATGAGAGTAGGTTCGACTTGAGTGTGTGTCAGAGAGAAAAAGCAAAGGACCAATTCACATAGATGCACAGAGAAGAAGATGCAATGCGAAAGCATACAAGACTTGAAGATTTTGCGGAAGTCGTAACGCAAGCAAATACAAACAAACTAAACAAATAAGGAAATATGTGCTTTTCCATTGCCACCTGGCAATACTGCCATACTCGGTTGCACATGACAGGCTTTGTTGTTGTCCTCGAGTTGGGGCAAGTGTGGGAGAGTAGAGTAGCTTGTTGCAAATTGGATTTTCAGTTCAAATTGTTTTTGTTGTAATACTAGTAATAAAGCGATGTCAACAGATACACAGATGCAAAGGCCAACCCTTATCCCTATCCCTTATCACAACAACAGCAACAACAAAGACTATGCAAAACCATCATTCAATTAATTAGCGTGTTGTCTTGTAGCCTGGTGTCAGGTTGCACTATTTAATAGATAAAGACATTTTAACTTAATTAGTTTGCATCATTAGAGCAACGTGAATTAATTGAATTTACCCATAAATAAGAAAAATTTCATAGAAATCAAAATTGTTAATACGACAAGCCTAATTTGACGTTGGCTAGTTTCGTCCGCAAATAACAACTCATTTAAGGCGATAAAATTTGTCAAGTACCTCAAAACAGTCATTGTTTTCAGTGTTGAGCAAAATCTCTGTCATTATATGGAGAGTTTTATTACTAGGCTACAATCGCGCAACCGCCGCCTTGGCAGGAAGTAACGATCTAGAATTGTACACATGTGATTATACTTTTAGTCATAAAAATGTGTTATGCAGTTTACTCCGTTTAATGTTAATCGCTAAGTATGATATAATTAACACAACACACATCGTGTACTTTGTCCTTAGAATGGAAATAATGTTGCATTTGAAGTTACAATGCGTAAAATTCATAGCATACCTCACTTATTGATTCAACTAAAAAAAAAATGTTAAAGAATTTAAATAAATTTCAATTTCAGGAGTGAAAATTAACTATAAAAATAATATCAGATTAATATCAATGACAACTGAAAGAAAGAGCATTTAAATTGTCTATAGCATCAACTTACGCTGCGTTCGAACAACTCCTTTAATTAACGATCAATTTAGATGGATTTTCTTCCTACGCCATAAAAAGGCTTTTATTCTCTTGCCGTCCATTTCGACATGCCCATCCATTAGTTGCTTCGTGGGCTTTACTGCCATTTTATAGCAAAATAATTGAAAATCAAGAAACGACAGATGCTATTGCCTTACCCAAACACATACACACCATCACACAAACTGCAATATGTAAAGACTTATACAGCGACTAACTGAAAGATTGAATGTCATTCAGTGGGTCAACGATTCGCTCCAATGACATAGTACAACAAGATGCGGCAAACGCGTTGCGTTGGCCACGCAAAAACGCCTTCCAATTTCATTTGTGCCACAATGACAGGCACACTTTATTCAGGCTAGTCGCCATAGGTGTTTACTTGCTGCATGCATACTGCTATCATGCTACTATAGCTCAGCCCAGGACAAAACAGCAAGGCGCACGCACAGCCAATGCCCAGTGCCAGGTGCCTTGCGGTGTGTGGAGTTGGTTAGTGTTTTGTATGCCACAGTGTTCACGGCACGTTTATAACTTCGATATCTCAGCAATATAACAACTCTTGACGGTGTGCACATAAAAAGAACTTATATATATCACAGCATCGATAGGATTTTTCTACTGTTGCAACAACGTGTTTTGAGTCTTATGAAACGCAGAGGCTTGGCGCAAATTGCTAAATTAGAGAAACAAATTGCAATCTTAAACTTCGTAGAGACATTGGTTGGGCTGTAAAAATGTATTTCAATATCGGTTGATTAGCTTGTATAGGTGGTTGATACACTACTGACTACGTATATGAGAACAGGCCACATTCATTAATAGGATAGCTACCATTTAAACCCATGTGCCAATTTCAACAGTTGTTACGTTACTTTTCGATTTAAGATTGGACATAAGTTTATATACACCGTGAACAATGCAAACTCGCAGAATTATTTTAACACCAAAACTTATGTATCAAAATAAAAGCACACATTTTTTCACTACCAGATTTTTTCACTACATGTATAACTGAATCCGATTGCTAGAAAGTTGTACTACAATGCTATTTGAAATTTCAAGTTCTTTAAAAAAAAAACCACTACTACGTGTTCAAAAAATAAGGTGACTTTTTATTTTTATTCCTCGTATATGTACATGGGATAGGCTCACGTTTTTATGACACTTTGTAGTTTTTTTGTTATTGATTTATTTTTTTTTCAAATCAATTAGTCTAAATATATCTATCTATATGTATAAAATTTAAAGTATGTTTGTTTGTTTATTTATTTATTCGTTTATTTGTCCGTTATGAACGCCGAGACCTCTGTACCGATTTTGATGAAATTTTCAGGGAATCTCTATACAAGGTTACTATGAATATTAGTGTGAAAAAATTATCGCATTCGTTAAATATTAAGCCCAACAAAATTTTCAGGTACTTCTCAAACTGTACGGATGCAAATAAAACACAAAAACAGAACAGCATATGAGAATTGAGTTTACCGGCAGTGCTGCTAAAACTGTACAAAGACGAAATGTTCAAATATTCGTATGAAAAAAAAAATAATCAAAAAAGTGAAGTATACGAAATGCCACCCAAAAAGTCAAACACTGAATGATCAACGAGAAAATCGCAGCAGTAGACAGAGCGCAGAGCTACTGAAACATACGAAGAGGCAGCAACGCACCGGGTCCATGCTAGTATATAGTACATATATAAAAATAAATAAATAATAAGTACATCAGCTCTCAACATTTAAATTGAAGCCATGAAATTGAAGTCAACTTCAAGTTCGTATACGAGAAAATTTTTGTTAATGTCGAGCAGAAGTTTGCGCATAATATTTTATGAGTAAAAAAAAAAACGTTTGTCCCGACGTTTATTGGTTCATATAGCTTCCATATAAGCTCTGGATTAAAATACAACTAATTTGAGCGTGAAAATTCTTGTAACTTTATATCATCTTTTGTTTTAAGTTATTGTATATAAGCTACGTACTATATTATATTAATCTGCTATAGAAAAAAAAATTTGGTTCGCTGAGTAATTTACAAAATCACAGTAGCAAACAATTGTCATGGATTATCTATTTTGTGATTTGAAATTATTCTTGCCGAAACACTCACCCGTGACACCCATTGTCACGTATGACTTCACACATGCCAGTGAAAACACAACACAGCTCAGTTCAGCTCAAAGGTAAATATTGATTTTGTTTCCTGTGTACACTGTGCAAGCAACCCAAAAGAAGTACGAAAATAATTTTTGATTTTCTATTTTCCATTTTCACTGCCAGTACGGGTACGGAATTCGCTTTTTTTTGTGTTGGCTTGGCTTTCTTCTAGTGTGGGTAATTTTGTCTTCTGTTTGCTGTCAGAACGTCTGTTACTATTGCCAACACTACTCTCGCACCACTGACAGCATCTTGTACACCTGATCCTTGCACTTTGCGCTTTGCGCCTAATCCTGCAGCTGTATCTGTTTTCTCAAAGCTAGTGTTACGTGATGCCTGTTGGTATCATGTCCTACGTGTGCGGTTTCTGTTAGATATTGCACCACTGCCAGTTGATTCAATATTTTGCAATATCTCTTACTTTAAATTCATGTTTCTTTAACAACAACAAAAAAGTCTGTTTGCTTTTCAACAACTCTCAACCTCACCCACCACTCATTTGTGTGCCTTTGTGGTTTACTAGTGACATTTATATTGCAAGTTTCTGAAATCTTTCGTTTAGAATTGCACAAAAGCGTACCATTGTCAGTAATTAAAATCTTTCTCTGAGACACTCCAAATGAGTGTGTGTGTGTGTGTATGTGTGTGTCAGATAACAACAGCACAATCTAAACTTTGGTAAATGAATAGCAAATACGTTTAATTTTTGTGGCCAATTCGGTAACGCTTTACTCAGGGCTTAGTTGATAACGGTAACTTTGCTCAAGTGTACTTCCCAACCGACTTAAGAGGCCACTCAGTTCAAGTTGGCCTAAACGCCTACTATTGCTTGGGTCGTGTAATATGAAATTTGCAGAAATAAAAGTAAAGTTGGTTGACAGTATATTAATATAAGGAGTTATTTATCTATGTATTCCTGGAAGGCTAGTTTTACAGCATTGTCGGAATTAAATTGTTGGTATGGTAACCCGTGGCGACTAAGTTGATGATTATGGCGGATATTGAAGAAGTCTCAACTTCAATTCCTATAGTTTTGCCACATTCATTTGTGCAGCAGAAGTCGATCTATTTGACCAATCGAGGCGGTTTTCGCTTACGATTTTGAAACATCAGCAATGTCGTGGTTCCACATAAGAACTCAGACTTCTTAATAAATGCGACTTTCTCACAAATTTATTTTTTGAAATATTATTTTTTTTTAAAAATTAATTTTAATATTCAGCTGTTAAAGTGAATATAGTACCACCTGTAAATTTCATATTACACCACCCAAACAATACTTTTGATATCTTATTGTGATGACTTGTCGATGCTTTCTGGTTCTTCAGCTTTCTTAATACGACTACACAAATGTTTGGCATTTCTTAAACATAATTTGTTCATGTTCAAGAGCACTCACTGTCTGAAACCATAGAAATTGTGACCTTCTACATATGAATATTTTTTCATTAACTTGCTTCATTTTCCTCAGCCACTTCACTTTTGGGACTTCATTTGACTTTATTAACCAAATCGTGCACATGTTTTTTCAAGCGATTTAGCCCAAATGACTTTAATATTTTATTGTGTTATGACGAAGTACTTTTCCGAATACTTAAATAACTATAATAAGTGGACAGCCATGAATTGTAGGTTATTGGACCCAAACAACAGGAGAATTCAATTACGCACGGTTGAGTATGTATTAGCTAGGTTATAAACAAATTTGCTTACTCATATGGTTTATTAATTCATTACTGACAAGGGTATTAGGAATAGTTTAATACGGTTGAAAATTACTTAAGCCAAGATAAAGCAGGATAACCTTATTCTGAAAAAGGCGTGAAAACCAGACATTGGAACTTGTAGCTTTCAGTAATGTTGGCTTGGTAGTTGCGAACCCTAATCAGACGTCGGCAAATTACCAAAGCACTTTACTTTCTCCAGACAATAGCGGAAATTATAACTAGTAAATTTGTGTCACGTAACGTAAAAATAAAGTACTCTATTGTTTACTGGTTACACTTATGGAATTTACATATTCTTTCTTTTAATATGTAAATACCTATGTTACTCCCAACCTTCTTCTCATATAGCTCATAGTTGGAGAGATCAGTGAGGAAGGATTACCTTTTGGAAATCAATTATAATTTAAATTAAATATTATTTAAAAAACTATGAAAACATCGTTACAATAAGCACCTACTAGGGTGTTGGTAGGTGGGAATAGAGAGGCTCTGTATTTTAGTAATATTATCAGCTTTCGAAAAGGAAGCAATACCTTTAAGACTCTTCATGCAAGTGCTTTTATGGCAGCTCCACAATCCAGTAATTTCAGAATCTTTGAATTGTCACTGAAATATTCACTGCGTTAGGAAGCATAGCGTTGCCACAAGTCTCTTTTTTATTATAAATTTACCTATTTATTTATTTATTTTTTTGTTACCAATGTAAATTTATATCAAATAACAAATAGATAAGGGCAAAAAATATAAAAAGTTGGAAGTCATCCAAGAGATTTTATTAAATCTATATGATTGTTATTAGTAATTGTAGCCTCTTCAAATATTTACGGTTTATTACTACGTTCATAGAATGGCTATTCATATTTCAGCTCTATACGTAAAATAGAGTTTTTTCATACAAGACCTTAAATTTGACCAGATCGCCTTCTAGTTAAAAGAAGTGCAATACATACACGTGAACATAGGAAAGTGAGTTTACCGATTTCCCCTATGTCTAATTTTTCTGCACAGGCATAAACAAAAATTATAACTCCATTTCTTTAAAAATATAAATTCTAACTTTTCCCTAAAATAAAAAAACCAAAAAAAAATCGGCCTAATATATCATAGATGATTACGCCTTTTTAGCTACTTTTTCTTTGAGAATGATGTCTTGAAAGCTTAAGTTGACTGGTAACCATATGATTTGTATTTTTTTTTTATACGGCCGACTACTTCTGTGAACAGACGGTCATTCGAACATGGCTCAATCAATGATGTTTTCATCCTATTAAATTTCCATCAGCTCTTACGGGTTATGAAGAGCAACTAGCCCTTTAATTGGTAGGCACTGCGCAGAAATTACTAATTAAGTTTAACTTCATAGTTCGAAGACTGAATAACAATTGTAATACAAAGTGTATTCGCTTTAATTGCCGCTACCATGTGTAACTATTGGCTTGTGTGTAGTGACAGTCGCATAACTTCTATATCGATTAACAAAACACTCGATTAACTGTACATTCAGGTTTTGTAACGGTATCTGTTAAAACATATGAGAGCTTATTTGTCTAGCTGAAGAGATACTAAATTTTATAGTTTTATTTACGCAAACATTCAATTGACAAATTGGCTGTCAAAGGCAATTGCCAAAAGTAAAACCAGACTGAAGCCTCAATGGTTATGTTAGAATTTATACGAATTTAATGCGTTTTCTATTACAACTTTTTCTCAACATGGTCATGTCTTATTGCGCATTAATTCTTTGTCATTAAGGGAGTGCCATGGCAGCCAAATGGCATGATGCAAACGTTCTAACGAATTCTGCACGTCAGTTCATGCCATGCCGTGGGGGGTTGGCTGTTGTTTTTACTGTCGTCAAGTTTGACAGTAAATGTCTAAGCAAACTTTTTGCCTGCTCTTGAACAGTTTTCGCATTGACAATTTAACTTCAGACAAACACAAGGACTGAGAAGTTTCATTTTGGCGAAGCACGCACGTAGAGCGACATACTTAAGCAGCTCAGCCTGTGCGTGTGTGCTTCCTTCCTGTGCGTACTTGCACGGTTGACGTCGTAAGCTTCCGTCGCTGCTACGCTCTAATTTCGCTCAGATCTTCGTAACGCTTATAAGTCCCGTTGACAAAGTTTGCATTCAAGAGGATGAACGATGAAGGCAGCGAATCTTGTCACAGCCCAACAAATCCAACAACAAACTAACGAGATTTGTTTGTCATTCGTTGCTTTGTGACCTTACTTCCAATTTTCTGTTTTTGCTCTCATCTTCGAAAAACTTTGTCTCTGTGTTTCTGCATTTATGTCATGAGTCCTTCGTTATTCCTATTGTTTGCTTATAAACTTTTTTATCTCTCGCAAATTGTCTAATTGGCTGCCATAACCCAAAAAAAACTCAATCCACAGATTCTTTTTCGTTGATTTGTGAAATATTCCTTTGGTGGAGTACCAAAAAAATATCTGAATTAATTAGGCCAATACTAGTCGTGAACAAGCAAACTGAGCTGTACTTCTTTAGCCATATTAACTTGATTATAATCCTTGCGTTCTATGCCTTTCGCTCTATTTTTTGCGCTCCACTCGTGGCATTCTTTTAAATTCTTATCACTACTACTTTGGATATACTCTTTAAGCTCTTCTTCTTGAACTCTATGTATTGACAATAAATGAATCGTTGGGATCTCACTATCTTCACTATTCGCTACGTCGCTAATTTTCTTTTTCTCTACTCTTAAAGCACTAGGTGTATTAACTTAAGTCTTCCTCGTGCTCTCCTCTTCAATGTCATCTTGATTTTACTCATCGAGCTTTACTGCTTTATCACTACTTGCTTGGAATTGCTCTTTAAGTTCGACTCCTTGAACTGTAGTTCTTTTCAATATTTTCGTGCTCCTTGAGCTCTACCTTTTGAATTCTAAGTCGCCTTGAACTATACTTATTGAGCTAATTTCATTGTTCCTTCTTCTCAGTCATCAGTCTTTAAGCTTTACTCAGTAATTATAAATCGTACTCATTTAATTCCCTTTTTTCTTGAACTATATTCACTTAAACTCCTCTGCTTTATTGATTGCTCGGTATACGTTTAGAATAAAATGAAAACTTCATTATTCGCCTCAATCTCCTAAGATTTATGTTTTTACTAATTTTGCTAATACTAATTTTATATATATACTTTGTGGCCTTTTGACTTTACTGTACCTTTTTATCAAATCCATCATCTTTACTATTGAGCTACACACCGGTGGCTTTACCCATTAATCTATACTTTTTAGCCTAGAAGTTTTGTCTTCATTTCGTGATCCCTACTTTTTGAACTCGGTAATTCGATGTCTTCTTGACCTTTACATCTACGTCTTGACTTTTAAACCATATTTCTTTTGAGCCCTATTCTTTTATCTCTACTCATGTACTACGAGTATACTCATAAAGCTCTACTCCGCATGTTTACTTGTTGATCTTTATACCTTTATCTTGGCGCCTTTATATAGCTTTATCTTGAGCTTTTTGAATTTAGATTTACTTTTGATATTCATTGACTATGTTCCTGGATCTCTCATTCAAATCTACTATTTCACTAATTTAACTCTTCTGACTCGTACATGATGTCATTGAGTTACACATACTGAGATCTGATCTCTTAGACACTAACATTCCCGTCTCTATCCACAAAGCTTTACTCACATCTTTTGCTGATGACATTAACTGACTATTTTCTAGTGACAAGAAATGCTTTTGAAACTCAATTCCAGCAGACTTTTTGAAATTTCAACATTTCCATTGCAGCAACACTCGCTTTAACCGGAAATTAGTTTGTGGTTAACCTCGAGCATTGAAAAATTCTCAACATCAACGACGAATGCCACCCTACGGCAACCGCAATAGCACCAACAATCGCCTTCTTCCTGGGTAAAGTTGGGTTTAATCTCCTGAAAATTTAAGATACAGCCGTGCTAGTCGCTGTTCACTCCACGTAGCTTCTGTTCTGAGTGAATTTTTTATTACACGCTCCCCTATTGTTATTTTGATATTGTAGCTATATGTTTGCTCCGTTTTGCTTGGCCGGGTCTTGTGGTTATTTGTCGAGGTTGTCGAAATGAAAAAAGCTTTTAACAGATGCTTTGCACAAATCCCTACGAGAACACATTTTGCTATTGCTGCCATAGCCAAAACCAAGGCATTTCATTATCATTAAAAGTTAAAAAGGACTTCCAACGGATTTTCGAATCTTCTCTTTGTCAGACGCCGAACGAAATGAGTATGAATATCTGCAATCAATGAGAGACATTTACATATTAATCAAGGTTGAAATTATTTAGCATTTGGCTTGATTAAAGTCTGAAAAAATGCAAACCTCATCGGTAGCCGAAAATAAAACAAAAAAGCCATAAAAGAAAAGTTATAAAAGACAACTAAAATTTTAAAATTTGTTAGCTAGCACTGCGACGAAACCAGAAAAAAATTAAACAAAGAATACTCGTGTATAGAAATCTAAAGCTCGACCTTCTTCTTATAGCCAAGACCCGATTTCGTTCTTTCTCGCTCCTTTCAATGCCAGAATACGGCACAGGAAACGACGACGAACTTGTGCAGCAACAAGGCGCACACTGCGCCCCAAAGTATACTATGAAAACAAAGGCAGTTTTGCTAGACCTTGACTTTTTTTGTTCATCCTTTGCTTTGGGTATTTGTGTCTCTGTGGATAGAATGAGATGGTGTGTGTGTGTGTGTCTGTTTTCTCTTGCCTACATAACTCTGAGGATTAGTTAAATGCAGGCAGCATTCCATAAGTATATATGTATGTAGGTGTATCTATGTTTGCTTGTGTCTTTATCGGACACTTGTGCAAGCCTACAAGGATGCTCATGCATAAACACTTTTTTACATTATTCAAGCTACACTGGCGCAGTATTTTTGCCTCAACCTTTTACGAGTGTTTATTTCTGTATAGTAGCTCACCTGCGCATTCTTCAATTTTTTATTTTCTTTTGTACTGCCTTCTCTTCGGATGCCAAGCATGTCACTTGGCGTTGCTACACATTTTTCATAAGTATCAGTTTGAAGCATTTCACTTTTGAGTAGCAGCGACGGTTTTAGCCTAAGTCCTAGTTCTAGTCCTAGTGGCATGATGATTCGGATTAGCAAAAAAGTACATTTGAATTAATAGTTTTATATTTCATTTGACGAAGACGACATGAAGATAAGATAAGATAAGCTAAGATAAGATATTTTCATCTGACAATTACACAAATTTTTTTTATATGGCTGATATAAAAAGTATACGCGGTTTTTTGGTACAGTTTTGAACAAAAATTTTTTGTTTGACAATTCTGATCGCTTTTTCTTCATTGCTTCAAACAAGCGGTTTCATAGTTTTTTTCAGTCACTGGACGACCAGAGCGAGCTGCATCTTTGACACCGAAATTTCGTAACGAAATCCAGAAAACCACTGCCGGGTCCAGCGTAGACTCACAGCATCCTCACCGTAAAACGCACAAAATGTTTTTGAAGCGGTTTCGAAATCAAGCAAACTTTTTACACTAGCGAGACCTCATAGACCCGCTTACAAAAATGTCATATAGGAACATTTTTAAATCTAAATTTTTTTTTCAAATATACCAGAATTATTGTTTACTCCACTTTTTTACAACTCTGTTGTCTTCTTTCAAATCTCTTTGCCATTAAGGGGCCAACCTACACACCTGTTTTTACAGATTTTTGTATCTTAACAAAAAATTAAAATTGCTTCGAGCTTAAGTTTTAAAATACAAAATTTATGTGTAAGCCAAAAATGTAAAAAAGAAATTTTAGTGGGAGAAGTGAAAAGCAGACATTGTCGAAAATCCTTTAATCAAAATTGATGCAAAGCTTCTAATGCTGCCATCGTAACGCATCGCATCCACTTGCACTCAAAATAAAAGGACGAATAATCGCCACTTGTGCAAACCAAGCAACCGAACGAAAAATAACACATAATGGCGGGGGTAACGGAAAAAGTTTCACTTGAGCGCGGCGCATTTTCAAACAGTTTTCAAGTCATAAACCGCGCACAGCGGAAGTTCAGCCATTTTTAGCGCATCCGGCCGAAACGATGAATGACTCAACATGACTACTTGAACCTAGGGTAGCTCTGCTGTGCGAAGCGTTATGAAAGGAATTACAGAAATGTTACATTTTTTTACGAGGAGGCTACGAGCGAACTAACAAGAAATGGAAAAACTTGAACATGCACGAGAAGAGAAAACTACAACCGCAACATCATCAGTCGAAATTACAAGGACGAAAACGGCAAAAACCAAGTAACAACATTCAAGCTGAAAAGGGAAAGAAAAATGTTGGGATTTTTGCTTTCGTTGTTGTTGTAGATGGAGTTGCAATGGCAAAACAAAAGCAAAAACAAAAATATAAAAAACAATGTTGTAAAGTTTAATTTGCTGAGTTTTCTGTTTGAATAGTTTCCCTCGAGCCACACCACCCACAACCGCTCGGCAGTAGAGCGACTTGCAGTATTCGCCTTTAGCCAGCAACACCCACTCAAATTTTTGGTCAAAAGTGCAGCGGCGAAAAGCGCCAGAAAGCGCGGTCAACAATTTATTTTCTTTGTTTCATTCGTTTTTGGCTCGTTGCTGGTCAATAGATTTTTGCTAGCGCCAAGCGAAACAAAACTTTTCTTCTCGAGTTCTCTCACAGTTCCGGGAAGTGCTAAAGCAACAGCAATGCCGCTAACTCCTACGCTGGCAATGAAGCCAATGAATGGCAACTTGAGCGGAAAACGTGGGCTGTCGGGCATCGTAAATAAGACAAAATTGCATGGCCCGCCTGCTCTCAACTTCACCCCTGTGACTGATTGAAGCTCGAAGGGCTTCGACTTCTGGCAGCGCTACACGAAGGGCGTCTGTATGGTTAGTTTGGTGGGGTGCTCCGAGCATTCTGTGGTTGTCTTCTAGCGGGAAGTTACTAAAATTGATGGTTTTGCATATATTGGCTTGCATGCCGGACTTTAGATTCATAATGGATACGATTTTCTTGGCAAGACATTTGTTTAAATAACTTCCGTTAGTTTTAGTTAAATTTTGTTGTGTTGGCAATGACAAAATTTGTCAGTGTATTATATTGAAATTGAGTGCTTCTTTTTTATTTTTGCTCTTTGAACTATTGCAAATAGCCGTCGCACCACTGACCCCTAGGAAATACAAGGAAACAGATAGAAAAAGTCCGCTACACCATGCTTCAGGAATATGGTGTAGTATAATAGGGTAACATATTCCTCTACATTCGTAGTATAGGATAACGTATGTCCACAAGACCGCATTATAATTTTACACCAATAAAAGGATAAATGCAGACGAGAGGTTCGAAAAGATTTGTGCTGTTCATGGTAAAGATACTTTATTCAAATTGACTTGCGCCTGCTCCCTGTCATTCAGACCTGTACGACAACTCACTATGGTCCTTAACATCAAACATAACAAAATCTTTAGTTATATTGAAAGAGTTGATTGCATAAAAGGTCCATGTTTCGAGACCTCTTAAACTGAATGTAGTGCAGTGCGTTTGGGCAAATTATTCACCATTAACTATTTACATCTGATTGATTTTAGTCTACGATTATACTGCCAGCAACGAGTAAGCAATATTATAAAAGCAGGCCACACATAAGTACTCGTATGTTTAAAACTTAATGAGATATTTTGATGCAACCATCTTATGAACTTGATATTGCACCGTTATATTAATATTTATATCGATCACTTGTGGGCGTGAACACGGTTTTTAGTAATTTCCATTGTATGTTAATGCTTCGAATGTTATGGCGACTATTTCCTGGCGAACATAGGCCTCTAGTACATCTAGGTTCATTGACTTGTTAAAGTAAAACTTCGTCTTCAAGTAGCCCCAAGCGAAAAAGTGCGTCGGTGCCAAATCAGGCTAACGCGGAGGCAACTCAAAATCTCAAAAAAAAATTGTTGATATCAAGCGACCGGAAACAAGAAATCGATTGTGGCAGGAGCTGGGTGAGTTAGTGCGAAAGTGCTCCGTTCCATTTGCATGAAGAATCGGCATCAAAAATTCGCTGATCATAGCTCGATAGCGTTCTTGTGTTAGTCGTCTGTCTTCTTCGTCGATATGATTAATCAGATAGTCTCGGTCCTTTTTAATTTAGACCCCTACAATTAGCGACAGTAGCAGAAGACAAAAAGCTTTCGTGCAAACGCTTTACTGTGTTCGCTGACGGCGCATTTTTCACTTCTTTGTTTTTTTCCTCCTCGCACGTTGATTTTTCAAAATTTTAAAGTTACTCAGCGCATTCAATTAGTGTGCACTGCTCCATATTAAAAATATCCTAAGATTGACGCTTCAAACATGTGCTGTCATTAGTCGATCTAATGTTTCGTGTCAAAGTTATAATGCTGGCAGATGGCAGGAACCACCTAATATGGCCTACCATATTTTAGAAAATAAATATATACAACATCGCGTGAACTTATTACTCAACCAAATATACAGCAACCTAGTATGCACTCTCCAACAAACAGTAGAGAATGTTTTACGCGCGTGCCGATCCCGAGTTAAGATGCAACCTGCAATGCAGCAACAAGTAGAGAGCGTGAGAAAATCAATGCTCAAACTTAGTGAATAAGCCACGGACCACTTTCATTTACAATTAAGTTATAATTGTTTTCCCACTATTGATTTCTCCATCCCCAGTTTCTGCCTCCTTTAGCAATTTATTTTATCGTTAATTATTTCATTAACGCCTCAATTACTCTGACCTATAATGAAACCATTCACGCGCCTCCTCCTAATCAGCAACAAAAAATAAATAAAATAAAATAAAATTATTTATTGTGCTATTTTTTGTTAAGGGACGAAATTATTCCAGCCTATTGAATGTTGTTTACTTGATTTCTGGCCGTGATTTCAACGCCTCGAGTCAACGAGCCGAACGCAACCGAATCGCAAACTCATTGAACTGAATCGAATCAAGGTCACGACGCCCATGAATCGTTTGCAAATGTAAGGCGACAATGGCAAAATGGTTTCTTGCCTTATATTGAAACAAAAAAAAATAATATGTGTATATGGAAATATTCGATATAGTTTTCAGTAGTATGAGATTTAATTATATAGAGTGTGTTTATGATTCGGTTTCGAACTGAGTATTAATTAGTAGTCACTGGGTTCTCAACATACGAAACGTTTACAGGGTTGCAATATTTTATATTTCGCTTAGCGATTTAAAAATTAATTTTTTGTGATTCCAACAATGCTACTTGCTATGCGGGTTTCTTAAAGTTTTCGGCGCCACAAAACAGGAGCAAGTGATTACGAGTAAAAGTACAAAAGAGAACTTATCTCAACACACATTTTCCGACGAGTGACCAAGTTCATTTCTGTGCCATTTTATTACTTGCACTTCGCGTCGAGAAACACTCATCACAAATTGCCATGCAATAATGTCCATATGCTCGAAGTAAAGCCAACGGTGCAGAACAAAGTGCTCCTTTTCGAGCTGCAGCCACTCGTGTAACACACTATTTCTCCATCATACAGAATGGCCTTGCATGTCCTTGTTAGCCTACAATAATAAACACGGTTAAGACCTGGCCAGCTGGCTGTTTGCAAGCAGGCGAAGAACACAGCTATGATGCGAAATATTAAGTGTGATGACGTTCAGTGCACAATTTGCGTTTATAAGAGATTATAATATACAACGCGTTGCTACGCAGCAAGCCACAACGAGCAATGAATGTACCGAGTAGAAAGTAGAGGAAAAAAGGGCAAATCTAAATCATCATAGCAAATCCTTGAGAGCCGTTAGCGCGCACATAATGAACACAATGACAATGCGAAGGCAACAGGAGATATGGTATGACGACAGCAGTAGCAGCAACAACGTCCTAAGTCCGCCACCGGGTGTGGTCGCTGCGCCACCGACAGCCTATGCTGACTTGAAGGACATTCGCTGTTTGTCCGTTTATGTAATTTAATGAGTACGTCAACGAGGAAACATGTGACGAGTACCAATGAGCACCAAACACAAACGAACTGTGCAGAAACCAACGATCCTTACACAACAATCATCCAACCAAACCTGCCAAACACCCACACGCCACAGAGTCGTAATCCAAACCATAACCGGTGGCAAAGCCTCAATGTCTGGTATTTGTAGATTAGTACTAAAATTTCCAAATGTTTATTGCGCAATTCCTTCGGTTTACGAGAGTGCCCTGCTGCGTTGTGAGCTGTGGTCCTACTCCCACTGTCTCCTATTTCAGGATGTTTACCTACTTCTCACTTACACTGGCCGCCTGCCGGTCATGTCAAACAAACGTGAGGCAACGCTAAGCACTCAGTCGTGTATTCTTCATTGCCGACGCCATCATCATTATCATCATCATCACGAAGAAAAACTGCTGATGATGTGATAATGATAATGTGGGCCGATTTTACTCCTACTTGTACTCGAATATCGATTTCCGTAAACCCCCAAATTTTTCTAAGAACGATTGATGTCGCTGTCAATGCGTAAATGCTTCTTTCTGTTCGACGATTACAAGTGTTTATGGTCAGAAATTGCTACCGTGTACTGTGTCATCCTCTGTGCCTTTGTTCTTTCATTGTAAGCAGTAAAACACTTAATAAGGAACATTTGATTTTTGACACATCCCTTGAGTGCTATTAAAGAGAACAATAGCTAAAGTTGTTCGCATTAAATTAACAAAGAAAAGGTAGGCCAGTAGGGTATCATCTTTTGCAATCCTTATAAAGAGTGGCCCAAAATTAACGAAAGATTTAAATTCACGCATGGTAGAAGTGAAACTTCTTAAAACACAACAGCGCACTCCCTTTCTCTTGTAGTTGTTTTAATTACATACACTGCTAACGACTTTGTTCTCATTTCACAACTTCGGCTCAACGCCCGAATGCTACACGAAGAACGATAATGTGCTGACACGATGACACTATGACGCGTCATAATGGTGAACATCATGTACAGAAAGAACACCATGAAGAGCGCAATAGTTTTGTGCGTGCCCAAGAGAGTGTTTACTCACAAATACAAATACAAAATTTGTACGTCTGCGGTGTATTCCTTCTCTGTTGCTCTTACATATTTTTCTTTCATCTCTATCGTAGAACGCTGCGTCCCGGCGTCGAAATATTGCAAATTTTTACTACCAATGCGTCCTTAGAAGTTTCACAATTTTTTCCCACTTTAAATTGTTATTTATTAAATCGTAGAATACGCTGGATAGGGTTATGTATGGAGTAACACATACGGCTAATGCCCGCCACGACTTTGCTGGTACAGACCATCTATTTTGTCAACATTTTCGAAGTTATCTAGCGATAACGAGCACCAGCCATATTGACTGCTTGACCAGGCTATTGGCGATAAAGTATAGTCCAATGATGCCTACCGTGCAAAATTTAAACGATTAACAAAGTCATCAAGTTAAAAATATTCTTCAACGCTGCAAATGATTTTGTTTGAAAAATCGGATGCTAGGGATTCATTATTTTTCAAATATTGTTCAGCAATGAAAATGCTTTGTTCTATATATCTGCTTTCTATATCTGCTGTCAAATGATTTTTTAATAGGATTGACAACACTTTAATGCATGAAGGGTGGCAAATTTAAATGCTGCGTTAATTTTAGGACACCCATTAGTAATAATAGCACAGTAACTACAATACCGCTCATTTTCTCATAAGCCAGTCTTTCTTTATATACAAACTAGCATAGCGCGCCAGACATTGTTCTGCCCTCTCCGGTATTAGCAAAGCAAATAAAAATTCAATATAAGTACACCACTCAAGTATTTCCATGGCGTATGAGCAAAAAATATTCTTGAGATATGAGCTATGAGAATGTGAACTTCGTCCCTTTGTGGCCTGGAGCCGTACAACACCAAAACGTTAATTAGCAGGCAGGGATTTAGAATCAGATGCACTGACAGAGAAATAGACAGACCGAACAATCATATTGGTTGGCCTAAGCTGGACTGCAGGTTACTGCCGCCAGTCGTCTTGTGTGTCCTAAGGCGTACATATTTAATTATCCCGCGACCGTTTAAGTCAGCTATTGGGTCCAGCTCACATTGTCGCTGTCACAGCGGTTGTTGTCCTGTTGTCCTCTGCCACGTTGGCAGTTTCACTCTGTTTCGAGTCCAAAATCGATTATTTTTTCTCCCTCCTATTGGTATAATTTTGCTTGCCAAGCATGTCTTTTTTATTGCTATTTTCATTGTTAAAGAACTTTTCCATGTTGACTATGCGGAGACTCAATACACAAACTCACGCACACATAACAGATGATGATCCTCCACAGTTCTGTTCGCCATTGGCAGCTTCAATTTAAGAAATTAATGTGAGTTCTTTTACGGTCGAAAACAGTGCGCTGGCAATAAATCCCATGTCACGTGAAGCTACCATTAGCCATTGCCGCCAAGCATAAGCCAAAAATGAAACACAGAAGGCCATGAGCTAGCGAGAATAAGGCTAGGGTGGCAGGCGAGAATAAGGATGGAGCTTAGGCTGAGGATAACAAGCGCAACAGCAGCAGATAAAAAAATACCCAACTAGTAAATCGCTGTTGGCTTGTGCGTCGCCATTGCCACCGCTGCTGTCGTCAGCTCCGTTGCTTTGTTCGGTATTATTTAGTCACATTTGCGCGGCCGGAAGCGGAAGCGAAGCGCAAACAAAACAAAACGGAAGCCAAAGTGCAGACGCTAAGCGTGGCACAGTTTTGTGTGCGTAGCTGTATCTATGTGAGTGCATTTCTTTCTCTATACGTATGTATGTATATGTATTCCATTTTGAATGCTCTACATGACTCAATGTGAAGGGAATTTTTTTGGTATCGTGCAATTTTTGAGTTAATAATTGAACGTTTCCTTCCCCCTTGAATTCTATGAAGACTGTCATTTTAAATAGTTTTTTTTAAACCTAAATCGTTCATAAGTGTAAACTTTGTAATTAAGACTCTGTAGACAGCTTTAAGCTGTCCAATTCCTGCCAGTCCACTTTACAAAATACTTGTTTCCCCACTACTATTGTTTGGTGTTCTTAATCTAAGCCACCCAACTAGCGATCAATTCTTTTTTCTTTACGAATGCGAAGGCCGGCATGGCTCAGACTCAAACCATTTGTGAATATGGCACAGCACACCGCCCACTGCGCTATGGAATATATAGGGAAGCTCATGAAAATCGCTTTTGTTTTATGTAATTACATATGTAGACCTAAGTGAGAGTTCATCTTAAGCTAACCTAATATATTATATTTATATGTAGGCGCTTGAATCGAAAACAAAACCGTATTATAAATGGCTCCACAATTCGCTACTAGCGGGTACAGCATTCTGTGGGCTGCTTTTGTGCTTCGTAAATAATTGTTTTTTTTTAACATTCTTGGCATCCTTGTTGTGCCTTTATTTCTTGCAATAAAAAAGTAATAAGAGCAAAATTAGTGATGTTAAAGACAGAAAGTCTACCTTACGGGTAGCCCATAAATAAAAAGGAATATTTCTCCCCTACCGAGCAGTAGTGAGGCAGCCAAAAAAGGTCGTCTGGTCCGTTACGCCACCAAATATTTGCTGTTATTGAAATAAATTCATGGCGCATCCTTCACTTTGAGTATCCTTCATTGCATATTTTAAATAACTCTCCTGTAATTTTTGCAGCTGCCTCTATAGAAACCCTTACCGCAACACTCATGGCGAGATACTTTGGCATGTAACTAAATATTTGAAAACATTTTTCACTCACTCGTTCACTTGGCGATGTATTTTAGAGGTTGGGATGCGACTACATAAAAATTAGCATAATTATAGAGCATGCCAAAGTCGTAAGGCCAACACTACAGTCATACGAAAAACTGTTCACCCTCGTAAATGCGACGTGTTTACTATGCTTAGGTAACTATTATTTTTATCATACAATACATTTTGTTTGACGAAATGTAAACCATTTTTGTGCAGTTGTTGAAGGTACAAAAGTATAAATTTATATTGTACACCCAACATTAGCCTCGTGACACCTGCTCAAGGCAACCAAAACCTAATTAAGAAAACTAACCACAACCACCGATCCACCCAAGCATCCACATACATAAATGGAACCGTTGTCAGGGTCACAGCATCCACTGCAAACGGCTTAACAAAAATCTTATCGTCACAAACACTGCCAACATTAAGAAAACCACGTCCAACGACGACACGCCACCTAACGGTAGCTTCAGCCTAAATGATGATGCGCAGATAAAACGTGTACTCATAACTTTTTATAGTTCGTCTGTTTCTTCAATTAGTAGAAGTGGCGACCCAAACCCTCAATATCAGATCCAACACTATTACTTTCACCCAGTTCCTTGCAACTGTCACAAGCTACTGAGCATGCGCTTTTCTGCTTTTCATTTGTTTGACCGTAAAAGCGAATGTACTTAATGTACCGTTAAGCACTGTCTCTCTATGTCTCTCTCTCTCTCTCTCTCTCTCTCTCACTCACTCTATCTTAATTATCGCAGGCTCTGTTTTAATCAAAGCTGCATCTCGCAGTGTTGTTATGTGTGCAAGAACTGCCGTTGTAATTTACTTTGCATAACTTTTATGCGAAAACACGCGACCAATTGAATTAATTTTATCACATAACGTGCTAAAATTATGAGTAATGAAATTCGAGTAGTTGCGGCTAAATCTCTTTGGATGATCTAAATTTCGAAAGTATTCCCACTGACTGTGAGTCGTCTGAAACATTTTTCCTAACCAAATTTTAGGTAAAAGTTTTATGATAAAATAAAGCAACAGTTAACTGAAGCTGTTGAAAGTAAATACCAACGCCTATTGAATTAGATATAATAGAATTAGATAAAGAAGAGCGGGTCGTAGCCAGGGTTTGTGATGTTTCTCTGCGCAGCTAAGACGCATCGCGAAAGAATATCTACTAACAGAGACATCAAATCAACTGCACTTTAATATTTTCAATTGTATTTCTAAAGTTAAGGCATTAGTGTTGGGAAGCACTGCTTACTATATAAGATGTTCTTTAAATTTTATATTTATAATTTTTTTTTTTTTTAAGTGAGACTCACTTGAATACTTCACAGTTGCTCATGAACAACACAGCTGTTCACGAAAATCACATACAACTTGGCATTTTAAAAAATATATATATGTATATATATTTCACCATGGTTTATTATTAATAAATAATTAAGTAACAAAATAAAACATAATATAACAAAATTAATTTTTATCCCCTACTTCATTGGGAATTCTTTGGTTAAAATGAAAGCTTCGCTTTCTTTTATTTTATATTGGCACTGAAATAGAAAACATTTTATTATTTATGCTCTATGCATATTATTGAATATATATACGTAGTTGATAATTGATGCTTACATCTTATTATGCAAATTTTTTGGCTTTAAAAGTGTACCCCATTTGCGTATAGTCTCCCCTGCACATGAAAATACATTAGATTTTCTGCTATTGTAAACAAACAAGTAACATGACCCAAAACAAAAAGAAAAATAACTATGGGCGCATTCAGCAGAAATCATCACCCATAATTTGCTCTGACTTAATTATCGATAACTGGTTTGTCTCTGCTGAACGCAGTGATGCTAGATTTGTAAAATACCGGCGTTTAGCTACTTCGCAAATAGCCTTTTTCATTTCTGCGTTAAATAATTTTCCAATAATTAAAGTATTCTCCATTCCACTCATCTGTTAAATACATATTAAGAACAGAAATACATATAAACATAAATTAAATAAATAAATATCATTACTTTTCACTTTCCAAGCAACTAATAACAATACTCAAAATTATTTACTTTAAATTTTGTGTCTTTATTACTTTGTAAACAAACGAAAAACATCTCATTGAAATGTGATGACTTGGTTATCGAAATATTTTTGTGATGAGTTTTTAGCCATCGCCATCACGACATTTTTATCGAAATTGTCAATTTGGCATTCACAATGAGCTAAAAGCTTCAAAAAAGGTCATTAAACACGTATGCTGAACGCGCCCTATGACTCGTGATTCGCCTCAACCAATAAAGAATTTAAAAAAAATCAACAACCAAACAACAATTAGGAAGTAAACACCACTTCAATTGCTTAAGGGTTATATTCATAAGGGTTATAAGACATTCGTCAACCGTTATTCAATGCAGTCGTGGCCGAGTGGTTAAGGCGTCTGACTCGAAATCAGATTCCCTCTGGGAGCGTAGGTTCGAATCCTACCGGCTGCGCTAGCTTTCTATTACAACTTTTTAGAACTTAGAAAATTAAAATTGTTTAAATCATTTTTTTTTATGTATATATACAATTAACTACTATCAACCTGTTGATAACCTACAAACTTCAATTTTATGAACAAAAAACACTCAATACATATAAAAACTCAAATTTTATTTATTTTATAATTTTTGGAATAAAATGAAAAAACATTTTTAGAAACTTGAAATAAAAAATGATCCGCTGCGGACAGGATTCGAACCTGTGCGGGCATAACCCAATGGATTTCAAGTCCATCTCCTTAACCACTCGGACACCGCAGCTGGTTGCCGAGATTTGTCAAACCGAACCTATGTAATTTAAAGTAGGTATGCATAATGAGTATCACACACTTATACTGGAAAACATAATTTAATGTCGTCAGATGGCGCTATTAATTTTGACGAATATACAATTTATATCCCAAGAAATAATTTTTCCTTACTATTTTGTTACTTTATTTTATTGTTATTTTATTCCACCTAAACTTTTTAAAACTTTTTGTTTCTATTTATATACTAAAAATATATTACGAACAAGAAACTTCTTTACTCAACCTCCTAATAAATTATATATATAGATACAAAAAAAGTGAGTTAAAAATTGTAATGCTCTACTAATAAAAAATAATTTAGATGAACACTTCACCGCAGCCGGTAGGATTCGAACCTACGCTCCCAGAGGGAATCTGATTTCGAGTCAGACGCCTTAACCACTCGGCCACGACTGCTTGGTAGTGGCATTGACAAAACACCAATAATTCCGATAAGCACACTTTCAAAGCAAACTAAATCAAAAACTTATATAGTTAGAACAAAACCAAAGAAAGTACTGAAGAAATTTATCTGTTAGGGTCAGGATATTTTTTATGCAGCAGTAATGGCAATGAAAAATAAATATGTAGAACAAGTGAAATACACCTACAATCATGAAAACGCGTGAGTGAAAATGGTGCTTGCGACAGCGTTGCCACTCTTTTTCACGGGGAAACACTTTGGCATTACTTCATCAAACGTACTAAAAAATATGTCTCAATAAAATTCTTTAGCATTTTAATTTTGAAATTAATTTTTGCTATATTTACAGGACAGCTCAATGCGTTCACACCTCAGTCCCACTCCCAGTCTACTTATATATATATTCACATTTAAAACGCTATGAAACTTCTTTGTATTATAATTAATGTGTGAAGTGTGGTTCGGAATGTTTTTGGAGATTCAGTAAACCAAGAAATTCTAATTTAAGGTGATAATTTCGTGCAAGCTGAGTACCAGATCAGCAACATCAAAGCAACTCTGTACAATATACACTTCACACCACTGCATAAACGCGTTGACAAGTTTCATAACACTAATTTTGCATGTCTTTCCTTTCGCAACAAGATGGCCGATCAGGTAGGTGCGATTTTACGTGGTAGAATTTTACAAAATGTTTTAGTTTAAAATGCGTAAATATAAATATCTGCTATATGTTCGACAATTAGAAGCGGAAATCGTTATGGTCAAAGAAACTAATCTCGTGTATTCTCTCTATTTCTTGGAAATACAAAACACGTGAACACAGAACGAACGCGCGTTCCAAAAACAATTTGGCGTTAACCTAAACCGTAAACAAAAGCCCGGTCTTGTTAAAAAGAAGCAGCTGCGTCGCTATCGTGATGTGGGCTTGGGCTTCAAAACTCCACGTGAGGTAGGTTTTCAGTCAAAATAAAGAAAAAAACATGCCGGAACGAATGAATCCGTTGTGTTTAATTTCTGTTCCATTTATCAACCTTAATAGGCCATTGATGGCACCTATATTGACAAGAAATGCCCATGGACCGGCAATGTAAGGATTCGTGGCCGCATTCTGACCGGTGTTGTCCGAAAGACCAAGATGCAGCGTACAATTGTCATACGCCGTGATTATCTGCACTTTGTGCGGAAGTACTCACGTTTCGAGAAGCGTCACAGGAATATGAGCGTCCACTGTTCGCCAGCATTTAGGTGAGTTTACATTATACTTGTTTCTGTCCCTCATTGTACATTAAAGGCTCCTTACTTAATGATGATAAAATCATGACGGTCTTCATAAACGAATTGATGAAGAAACGTGACTTTTAACACTGATTTGAATTCCTCAAAACTTCTCCCCCCTTTTTTACTTATTTTTTTACTAATTATCAATTGTATTTTTCACAGAGATGTCGAACACGGTGATATCGTTACTATCGGCGAATGCCGCCCCTTATCGAAGACCGTGCGCTTCAACGTTCTGAAAGTCAGCAAAGGCCAAGGCGCCAAGAAGTCTTTCAAGAAGTTCTAAAATAGCTCCAGAAAAATGCAATCTTTGTAATAGTTTTGAATAATAAATGTAAATTTTTTTTTCAACTCGAAGTTTTCTATTTATTTTTTCACCACATTCAACCTTTTCCATGTTCATTTATATTAAAATCAAGTTCACTGAGTCACGGGAACTTTTTTTAATTATAATACTACAACGGTCTTTATAATCCTAATTGATGAAAATACATGTATGTATTACATTTATTATTATTATGTTTATTGTAGCTTAGAATTAATCCTAAATTACAATACTTTTATAGCCTGAGCAATGAAGGCCTTTAGGCTGGTTTTTTTTATGTATGTACTTTTTTAATGGGAAAAGACACCGAAAACTTTTATTCACACTTTCAAATAAATATAATCATCAGGATTATCAGGTCTGTTGACTTCAGAGTCAATGGATTAGAGTAACCAGGACTGAGATGAATAGACTCCTAAACGAACAGTAGCAATATCTAAATAAAGAGCAATTTAGAGCTTATCAAACTGATGTTGCCGGGGCTTGATATTGGGAGAGGAAATACACTTCTAAAGTGATTTAATAAGAACGAGAAGTGGTAGCTATCAGGGCATGGCCTGGTTTGCTGTTCCAGCCAAGGTTGCCCTATTAGTTGAATTGAGTCTAATGCTGTGTGCACGCACACGTTGCGTCATTTCATTTTTAAATGTTATAATTGTGTTATACAACTCTTAGACACCCGCGCACGAACCCCAAAAGCAATTTGAAATACACGACCCGAACGACTTCGTATGTTTTCGTAAGCGAGCCCGAAGTCGATGTATAAAATAATTATAACAATTATAACACAAAATAAATCAACTTGTGTACACATCATTAAACATATATCCATCGTTTTCAATTTCCTTTATCACTCTGGCAACACTAATGTTTTTTGCCATATGAAACTACCCTAATTAAAACCTATGCACAGGTATACTGAAGTTATACTTTCTTCGTAATCTCCAGCTTTTTACATTTTTGTTTTGACTCTGTAAGAGAGCATACATTTTCACGACCAACATTGATTTCTCCCGTTTCGGTTATGAAGCGTTGGAACGAGCACATCGCTTTCAATTACATCAATTTATTTGAGGCTGTAGCCCTGGAAATCTGCAACTCATCTTCAGCTGTTCGAATTAGTTTATTGACAGGAAAAGAAAATATAAAATGTCATCAACTGCAGCAGAAGAAATTGGCAAGTATATTTAGTACTCAACATTGAAATTGAGCATTATCTTTTTGCCTAAAGCCGACGATAACAATAATAATGTAAAATGTAACGGCACCACTAACATGGCTGCTGCTGCAGGTCACCGGCGAAAAATTTCACAAAGAAAATTTCTCGATCTAATTTTCGATTTGTTAAACTTTAAAATACAGAACTTTTGGAACGCGTTTTATTACGCCTGGGTTGCATTGATGACGATGAGAAGCTACAGACATGCGTTTGCAAATTCCTGACGCCGGTTATATTGAAAATGAACTCACCACACGAGGTGGTGCGTACAAAGGTGAGACTACTGTTTAAACGTAACCCCCGCACACACTTCTACTTGCCAATTATCGTGCACACAGGTCGTCGAAGTGCTGACGCATATCAAGCGGCGTGTGACTTCCCGGGCCAATGTCCAGATCCCAATTGAGGCACTACTGAATCAGTATATGTCGCCCAGCAGCACAATGTTTCTAAAGAATTTTGCCATAATATTTATAACAATGGGTTTCACACGATTACCAGTGGCGCAGCAAAGCGCTTTGGCTGCAAAAGTTGTTGGTTGTGAGGAGAATTTGGAAAGCTTTCAAGATAAGTGCGTGTTTTGTGTGTGATTGTGAATGCTTGCAAATTTTTCTAATGTAATTATTCCAATATAAAAATTAGATTCTTTATGTTATTATTGCCCATATTGGGCGATATTAAGGTACCCGATGATCCAGCCCAACGCAAAGATGTGCTCCAATTAGAAGATAAGCCCGTAGTGCGAAAACATTTTCTGACCCTACTCCAAGACGTTTTGCTGTTGCCTTATGGCGTCACACAGGAACAGGAGGTGCCACCGGGCATGAGCGCGTACTCTTTTAAGCGAGTCATGGCGAATAATTGGCGTGCCGAAGAACTTGAGAATATCAAAAAGGGCATTGTTCGTTTCATATGTACGGGTGTATTCAACGATTTGGAGAGTTTTGTGCCACTAGTATTGGCCTCTTCGGACACCCGCTTTAGCGTTGCCACGCCCGCAATTGCAGAGCTGAGTAAGGTGTGCACAATGGTGGACTTCAGTAATCCATTAGTTGTGGCGCCACTCTACACACTGTTTTGTGGCAACAGTAGCCAGCTAACAGATCGTAAGACTATGCCGTGCTGTGCACGCGTACGCCAGAAACTACTACAATATCTGATAAAGTGTCGCGGTAAGAGTATTATCGTGCACAGAGGTATTCAGGTTATATTCGAGGGACTCTACGGCACCAATATAAATAACAAATGCAAAGTGCTGGCCTTACAGTTTGCTGAGATTCTAATCAAAGAGTATGTAAATCGTACTTTAATTAAATTTTAAGTTTTAATAATTTCCTTTTACACTCAGTGGACCCAGAGAATTAGTCGGCAAAGTTGCCAAAGTCATACTGTCCGGTATTACAAAGATTATTAGCCGTGATTCGGATGAGCCAAACGATGTGCAAAACGCTGCATACGGCGCCTTGGCTCAGCTTGCACGTAGCTATCCAGATGTCATCAGTCAGGATCTGAAAATTGTTCTCGCATATTTCAATAATCTTGCTAATTCGCCACCCGACTTGCATACATCTATACGTGAAGCTTTAATCGCCATGGCACCAGGTTTTGCTTGGAAATCAAAAGACTCTGATATGTCCGTAGATGATCCAGAGCAAGTGCAGCTAAGCAGTCAACAACATTTGCTATTGGCAATGCTCTCAGACAATGCCGAATCGAAGGTACAAATTGTGCAGAATGTAACGAGCGTTTTTCTGACATCATGCTACCCGGAATACTATGCCCCAGCACGTTACCTATTACTGCTAATTGCGGGCGAACGGTGAGTGTTGTCCTTAACTTGTTTATATACAAAAGTGTTTAAAATAGCAAGTTGTACAGTAATAGGCATTTAATACATTACCAAGTTTTATTACTTTTGAATAAGCGTTTCACATAACATCGACAGAGAAATTCAGTTAGTAATAAAGCTTGAAATATGAAGGAAATTGTTGATCGCGACCGCAGAGATTCCGAATCCTCTTGGCAACAACCTTTGATGATATTTATACTTTCTTCTTTATAGCAACTCGTTGCGCGAGAATATAACTGCCGACTTATATGGCGCATCGAAAAAGGATCAGATCAACTATGATCTGCTCTCTTCGATTGAACATCCGACTAGCATGAAAGAGGAAGACTTGAAGAAATCAACGCCGGAGCAGCGTCGTCTGGTGTTGCCCAGTTTTAGTGCAATGATGCAGCATGTCAACGAGCAGGCCAAGAAGCGTTTGGATAAAAGTTCCACGTGCATTGTTGTTGGACGTACTAAACTTCCATTTGGCTTAGATACTTATGTAGAGGTAGAGGTAGTCTATAATACAATATGGATCTCATTTAAATAGCTGTTTTACATTTTCAGATACTCGACTATTTGCGCCTTTGTCTATGGTACTCGGCTGGTGTTGTTGCTGCGCCCGGTGATGAGAAGCATATGCATCAATTAAAGAAATATATAACTGTCAACTATGAGGAAAGCGAGCGCAATGAGTTACATCAATATTTGTTGTTCGTACAACGCAGCGTTGAAGCTAAGCGCAGTAAGTAACTTAACATTCGTATACCCTGGTAACAGCCAAATTACTCTCTTTCAATTCGCAGGTGAGACAAATTTGCTTTGTCTCTACGATTTGCTCAATGCAGCACCGGAACTGTTTGCTAAAAAGCTGCTGTTATTACTTGAACCACTGGGACAATCCTTAAAGGATGTCTCAGAGACCATGCGTATACATGTGGCTCAAGTGTATGGTATACTTTTGGCGTATGGCTTTGCTGATACCGAGTTCGATCAGCAGATAACAGAAGCACTTGCCGAACTGCCACAAAAATCGGTGGAGAATAAACACGGCTGGCTGCTAGTGTTGGGACATGCGTTCAATCGAAGAATTGACTATCTGAAGAAAATGAAAATCCAAAAGGATTACAGCAAGTGGGCACAATTTGAGGACACTGTCAAAGTGATTGGTTTGTGCTGTTTATTTGCATATAACATTTTTATACTGCGCATGCACTGAGCACAGGGTGATCCCAGAGACAGCAAAATCTGTATATCCACACGTCTGACCACAGTTCTGGACCAGAACGATCGCATACGTTTAATTAAGCTCTTACTTGTCGGTCTCCAGGGGCGCACATTTCAGGGCAAAGAGCGTTTATTGCAGGCTTTGGCAGCGCTCTGTAAGGGTATGGATCGCGAACACGAAATCTGTGAGTCCATCGTTGAGGCCACAATGCGTGAAGCACGAAAAGAGGAGCCGCAATATCGCACATTGGCGCTTGGCGCTTTGGGCGATGTTCTGGAAGAATTGGAAGCCGATCGTTTTGAGGAAGTTTACAACATGGTTTGGTATTTATTGGAGAAGAAAGATTTGCGTCACACAACTAATTTGGATAGTGAGGAAGAGCAGGCAGCACACGTAAAGGATCTCACAGCGGATGAGCGCAATAAACGTGCGCAATTACTTAATAAACTGAAGGAAGTTATTTGTGAAACATTGGGAAAGTCGTGGCCCAAGAAATCTATTGAGACACAACATAGATACCAACTGCAATTCGCTGAGCACTGTGCGCTCATACTCAAGGACAGCACACGTTCAGTGCAGGTAAGCTTGCTCGGTGCCCTCACAAAGTATGTCGAACGCTTGAAAATACTGGATGCGAACGCTGAGGTACCGAATGTTACTGATTCGAATCAGGGGAAGAAATTGAAAGTCGATGAAACGTTGCAAACACGTGTGACTATCGTAAAGAAAATCCTGGTTGATGTGCTCTCGACCGTCACATTTGCAGCGGGTGTGCCACATACGGGTCTCAAGAAGGAGGCGCTTAATATTGTGCTAATGCTAATCAAGCGTCTGGGTGAGGCGAAGGATACATTGAGCCTCACTCTGCTCAAAGAGAATTTCGATGAAAATCTAAAGAAATTTCAGAAGGACTCATCACCTGAGGTCCGCTGTCGTATTAAGGACATCGAGGAGAAGTTTGCAAAGATGCATTTTTAGTTTCTATAAACTTTTTTTTTTATAAGATGTGTGCTACTTTGAGCTCTAAGATTTTGTATTGATTCGAAGCGAAAACGAATAGAAATAAATACGCCTAGAAGGCAATCTCAGATTCCATTAACCCTGGAAACCTCTAAATCTACAGTGGTACTTATACATATATAATATTTTTATAAAATCACCTAACTCTATATTATTATATATAAAATGTTCACAGCCAAATTTTTTGAAAATCCTTAGAATTGAATGTTAAAATTCAGCTGTTACATAGTGGTTCCTTAGTGAATCTCAAATACAGCTCATCTACAGACTCCAACATAAAAGTCTTTGGATTGAATCGTATCATGCCAACCGTACTCGAACAAGTGTCAATGCGATAATTCTTCAGAATGTGCACTACACCAAGTTTGACTTGCAACAGACCAAGGCGACTGCCAATGCAGCCGTGTGGCCCTGAACCAAAGGGTATATAAGTCATGGGATGTATGTGTTTGATTTTATCTGCAGCGAAGCGTTCCGGGTTAAATAGATCGGGTTCAGGCCAGTACTGAAAGTAAGTGTACAACTTTTTTTTTTTTAGAAATTGCTTTTATAATAAAGTCCTTCTCACCTTTGGATCGCGCTGTATACCCAATATGGAAATATATGCCGGCATGCCTCGCGGTATAACAAAATCCACATGTGGTGCCAAGGAGCAACCCACTTGATTCGCACCGGGAGTGCATTCGCGATTAATAAAGGCTGCCGCGGGATACATGCGTAGCGCCTCACACACAACCATATGCAGATAATGCAATTTTGAGAGCTGCTCATATTCCAAACTGAATTGCTGAGCTTCGCCAAATGCACGCCTTAGCTCATCGCGTAGGTGCTTTTGCAGCGCAGGTTTCTTGGCCAGTTCGTAGAGCGTGAAGCCGATCAGTGAGGAAGAAGTCTCAAACCCCGCTAGCAATATAATGGCCAACTGTGAGGCTATAAAGTCTGGATGCTGCGCATGATGTGCATTGGGCAGTGTTCGTTGGTAATGCCGGAGTTGATCGATTAAATCGTCAGTATTCGGTGTACAATACTGGCGACGATTTTCGAGTATATTCGCCGCCAGATGTCGCATAAAATTCGCGTACTTATCGGAGAAGACTTTGGCACGCAGCAGCGGCGCATACTGCGGCAGAAAGAAGACGATCATGAAGTGCAGCACACGCAGAAAGTTCGCCTCGAAAAGTGCACGAGTCTGATGACGCAGCTCGGAATCACCATGCTTTAAAGAACCTGCTTCGAGATTATAGAAGAGCGCAGCCGTCAGATCTGTTGTGAACAGGGAACACATCTCCTTTACTTCAATAATGCAGCCTTCCGCCTGCTTCGCCGATGTACGAGTATATCGTTTTGCCATGTGATCCTCCAAATCGCGTGCCACATTCAGCATCAATGGATACATGCGTTGCTTCATTTTGCCGCTTGTGAATAGTTCCGACATTCGCTTGCGACTATCACGCCAGATGGGATACTTCGCTAGCGGCAATGTTACGGCACCCATGGGATCATGCACAGCATCTGCGGCCTCGTAACGATTGAGAAATGTGTTGAAATTTTTGATGAGTATGAGTCGAATTAGCTCCGGATCTCGTATGATCAGCGCCGGTGTGTGAAAGATAAAGAAACCGCCTATTTTCGTATCGATGAATTTGGGATCAGCATAGATGCGCTGGAACAGTTCGCCAAACGATGTTTTGAGTAGTAAGAGTTCCCTCAGACTGCCTAATGGCAGTGTCGGTTTAAGGTAGGGTATATTGCAATGACGCCAATAGGCATAGCGCTGCCTAAGCCAAAGATAGACTGTAAGCGCTTTCAGTGTGAGCACGATGAGCAGTAAAGTGACAAATGTCGAGATCATTGTACTGAAAAAGTCAGAAAGGGTAATTGAAAAGATTAGTTCCACGATATGACATAAAGGAACGTGTTACATTGTTATGAAACGCTTAAAAAGCTGAATAGTCAAACTGATACCCTACGAAGCATACCTCGTGCTATTAAATAAAATTATATCAAAAAATCAAATCAATCGAGCTATCTAGTAATCATAGGTTCTTAAAATATTTGGGGTTTCTGCATATGGACTTGTAGTAACGTTAGATTGGATTAAGTAAAAACAGGTGATGGTAGTAACCTACATTAATTCGCATTACATGTACATTAATCAGCGGAACACCGAAACACACTACCTCGCTACAACTTCGGCCGCTATATATCTTGGCTGGCTTGTGATTTACTCCACGTCCGGCTATCTGAGTCCGATAACTGAGTTTACAGTTTCTTGTTTGTCTACTCGATTTGTTCCTCGAATTTGTTCGCTTCGACAAAATTTTCGACTGTGGATATCGTGTTCGACGAACAATTCACTGTTTGCCGTTTTGTTCGCCAACGATTAAAACGTTTCTACGATATTAACTGTTCGGAGTTCGTTGCTAGCAAAACGTCTTTTTGTTCGACGATCTTAACTTACTATTTTCGCCAAAAAAGCCAATTGCGCCACATCACCGATTATATTTTTATATTAAAACTGAGGTATTACGTAAAATGTGTGCCGATATACGAGTAGGTTTCGTAGGATTAATAATAAATTCTGCATAACTAATTACAATGACATTGGTCAATCAACTAACATCAGGGGTGAGGGTACTGGACGCCTAATAAAAATGGAAAAGGATCTTACTAGGCTTCTATGTTTTGGGCAGAACACGTTATTAGAAACATTTAAGGTATGGTTACCATAATGCGTACTGCAATTCAGTACTGAAACACATGGATTCAGTGTCTTCAAATGTTGAGATGAGGTTCGTGTGTAAGATCTTGAGATAAAATCTAAAAGCGAAAAAAATATACACAAAAAACTTGAAGTTATGTAAAGAATGAAACAGTAGCGGTTAAATTTTTCAGTTTTTTTAATTTATCTGCGGCTCAATCGTCACGTTATCACCATCAGAAGACCCTCTCCAACTTCGGTGAGGGGTGTTACTACTTGTTGTAGCCAGTCGACACTACCAATATGGAAGAATGGTAGCGACGGGCTAATTAACTATCTTATCAAACAAAAGAAACAAAACAAAAAATTATCTAACAAGATGTATGGTAAGAGCATTATGGAGGTACTCTGCTTCCAAGAGAAGTGAATAAAGAGAAGGAAACATAAAGTGTACATATCCTATATTGTTGTTCTACGCAAGGTATCCAAGAAAATGACACGTCCTTTAAGCTATTTAGCTAAAAACTTGAAAAAATAACATTTATTACCAAACAACCGGATATTACTACTGTACCCATGGACCAAGATAAATATTTTTTGTGAACAACTTTGATTTAAATTGATACATATATCAGCAGACTTTATTACTGAGCCATAGCTACAAACTATGCAAAATCTAAGAACTTAGGTTTACTAGTTTGCAACAATTCAACTCAGCTCTATAAATTGCCCTTTTTATCATCGACATCATGCTAGCCTATAGATGCCTTTCGAGCCCATGGGTAAAAATACTGTTCACATATCTATGAATCTGACGTATTGCGCTATTTTTTTGAGATATAGAGCTGAAATTTCAGTATATTTTATTTCAAGTGTGTAGTTATAAATTTCGAAAAAATCATAAGCCTACGATTACTGTACTTATAGTACAACCCGCATTCTAGTACATGGAAATTGGTTTAATTAAAAAATATATATCACATTCTCACATATCGAACTAAATTTTTAGGAGAAGCCATTATATTTGGGATAAACATAATGTATGATAAATTCAAGGTCTTTCAACATACTGTATTTGCAGTATTTTTTTTTATTTTTATGATTTGTATGATTCAAAAAACAATGTCGTATGTAAATATAGATCCTCGAATTATTGAGTCTTATAGCCCCCTTCATGAAAAAGTTATTGGTTCCTTAACGTATTGGCTGGGATTTTCGAAGATTTTATTACATGAGCCTGGATATAAAATGTGAGAGTTATCACTTCCAGAATCCATTTCATAAATTCGAACTGAAAGTCAAGGCAACGTCTGTTCCCGTTTCCTTTTTTTTTTGCGGTATAATAACAATAACAAAAGTTATTGTTCCCCTGCTTTTGCTTTGCTAAGCTTTATGAATGGAAATTAATTACCATAAAACTTAAAGCAAGAAAAAATTTGACAAAAGTTTGCTTTCGGCGGGGTCGTTTCTAATTTTTCTCCATTGACCCTTATTCAAGCAAGCCCAGTTCAGAGCTCTCGAGCGAAGTACTTTGAGGTACAACGGCACAGTTCATTTCTGTAGCAGAACGAATCGAAATGTATCTGACAGTACTTGTGTTGCTATTCATATTTATTTGCTTGGGTTACTATTTGCTTTGGTATCACTACGAGTATTGGACACGACAGGGCGTGCCGCAGCTGAGACCGAAATTCATCATTGGCAATCTCGGCGGCATGTTGTTTGAGCGCAGGGATCCTGCCGATTTCATCAGCTATCTCTACAATCATCCAAACGGTGTGAATGAACCTTTTGTAGGTATACACGTATTCCACAAGCCCGCGCTTTTTCTGCGCGATCCGGCGTTGATAAAGCGTATAATGATCAAAGACTTTCCAAAGTTTTCGAATAGGTGAGTTGTATCTCCTAATTCAATACGTGTATGATTCAAAGATAGCGCACACAATTTAGATACTCAAATTCAGATTATAAAGGCGACCCATTGGGCTCACAGAACATTTTCTTTCTGAAGAATCCCGCTTGGAAAGAAGTGCGGCTCAAGCTAACGCCCTTCTTCACCGCCAATAGACTCAAAAATATGTTTCAACTCATCGAAGAGGTGCGTTTCGTGGACTTTTCTTACTCCAACAATAAATTGACGTAAAATTTCCAGGTCGCTTGTAATTTGGATGCGTACCTTCGCAATCGACCCTTGGATAGTGAGAAGTCGCGTAGCTTCACGCTGGAGATGAAGGAACTCTGCGCTTTGTACACCACCGATGTAATTGCTACGGTCGCCTATGGTGTTGCTGCAAATAGCTTCAATCAGCCCAATGGCGAGTTCCGGCGTCATGGACGCTCTGTCTTCGAATTTAGTGTGAAACGTGCAGCGGAATTTACGCTCGTGTTCTTCCTACCGCAACTTGTCCCTTTGCTCGGCTTCAAAGTTGTGCCAGCCGAGGCGACAAAATTCCTGCGCCAGACCATCAACTATGTTATGGCGGAACGTGAGCGTAATGGTTGCACACGTAACGATCTCATCGATATACTGCTCGAATTCCGGAACAGTTCGCGGGCTCAGGCTGTACAGCAAGCGGGCAAATTCGTTTTCGAGGGTGATATGCTCGTTGCGCAAGCGGTGCTCTTCTTCACAGCCGGCTTTGAGTCATCATCATCGACAATGGCATTTGCACTCTATGAACTCGCCAAGCACCCTGAGATACAGCAGCGTCTGCGTGCTGAGATACGAGCGAAGCTTGTTGAGAGTGATGGGCGCGTAACACAGAAATTTATCGATTCGTTGGAGTTTTTACAAATGATATTGCATGAAGTATTACGTCTGTATCCGCCACTGCCATTTCTAGATCGCGAGTGCACGCTTGATATGGTGGGCGGTTATTCGTTGGCACCGTTTCATACACAATTTCGCGTGCCATGCGGCATGCCTGTTTACATACCTGTCTATGGGCTACACATGGATCCAAAGGTTGTTATTTATCTGTACTTAATATTTGACAATTCTTCACTAATTCTCACACGCTCTACACGCAGTACTATCCCGAACCGAAATGCTTTAAACCGGAACGTTTCTCAATCGAAAACCGTAAGCATCTTACGCCTTATACCTATCTGCCCTTTGGACTGGGTCCACATGGCTGCATTGGTGAACGTTTTGCTTTTCTACAGGCAAAAATCGGCTTGGTGTATTTTCTGCGCAACCATTATGTAACCACTTGCGAACGCACTCCCCGCATAATGAAGCTAAACCCGAAGGCAATCATACTGCAAGCCGAAGCCGGCATCCATCTTAGGATCGTACGTGACCGATTGGACGCTTAATGCAATACTCACAATTATTTTTACTATAAAATCCTTTGATATCCTTCTTTTTTTTTGCAAGTTTAGCTATACGAATAGCAGTTTGTTAGATCTAATCTTTCGAGCTACTCCAAGTCAACTGCGCGTAGTACTTGGCGTTGTCTCAAATTTAAACACGTGTCCGCGTATTTAATTTTATTGCGTGTCGTAATTACTGGATATGTGTGTTGTTCTGGTGTCGCCGATTTTCATGAAAATATCATTGTTAAATTGAGCGTGCAAAGCTTTGCTATATTTTGCGTATAGGTTTTTGAACATTTTATTTTATATTATTTTACATCATTTTATTTTTTGTCGGGTATTACAAATGCATAACGAAAGGAGCAGCATGTTTCTTTTTTTACAAATAAATAAATAAATAAATAGATAAGGAACACTGGGTAGTCATAATGTACCCTGTGCCTTAAACCCAATCCTCCATTGAGGAAGAGGTCAGGCGGAGGTAGGTAGTTAAATAACCCCGCCTTGATTGTGTGGAACTGAAATAAATGATAAACAAAATTCCTTAGTCCGTTAAAGAGGATAAAGTTATTTTTTGAACTTACCAATATGTGGGTCCCATTGCGTGACAAGAGTAAGAGTAAGAGGAAAGAGCCACACGAATTGATAAAAATAATAGATTGCATCGACTTTTGTAGCTTCTACGTTGTTGCTCCCCCTCCATTAACTTCTTTTTTATATGTATTTCCGTTTGGCTTGTGTTTAGTATGTTTGTGTCTATGCTGGTTAATAGTTATTGCGCAGTCAATGTTCTTTTACACTCCCAGATGTCCGCGAATATCGCAATCAGATCGTAGTGCGACTCCACCATGTAACGGTAGATCCAGTTTTGCTTGGACATAAGTAATTTCAGTAAAGCTTGTTCTGATATAAACAGAAAAGTTCGTGACGAAGTCATAGTACTAATTACAGCAATGGCAGCCATGGCCAAATTCTCTAGCCTACTTTTAGTTTAGCTCCAAGCGTACAAGCTGTAATCTATATATATAAAAGTGGCATAAGGCGTTTGTTTCACGCCGCTGCTCCCACTTTTTAACCAATTCAGTTGTGTATTTTTTTTAATGCAGATAATTACGGTAAGAAATTGATAGGCAAAAAGAACAAAAAATCAAAAACATTTAAAAAAAAAAGGGGAAAAGAAAGATACAAAAATGCACAGATTTATAAAGCATTTCGCAATTTTCCAATTCAATTCGATTTTAACACAACAATTCATCTTATAAAAAAATAATAAAACTGCACATGCAACCGCACATTTAATCACCCAATTTGACAGCCCTTAGATTTGATAATCTTGTTTTCGCAGGCACTTCAGTCGAGCTGGTACAACACGAGCTAAAGTTAAATCATTCATCAGTCATAAATAATCAGTCGTAAATAAGTCGGAATTGATGAATGCCACTAATCGACAAAAAATGTATATGTGTGCCAATCAAGCCATTAACTTGGAGGTACCGTGATAGGTGTATTATTTTTAAAGCAATATTAGTCCCATACAGCCAACGAACGTTAAGTACATGAGAGATAAAGATAAGCATGTAAAGTAATCAATCAAAGCGATAATCTGAGGTCGACCAGTATATTATAGAATATTGCAAACGCGTAGAAAAGTGAAACGCATATGGAAGTTGTCTTAGAATGCACATAGATTTATCAAGCAATAATCTTGCTGTCATAGAGACCATCATTAATAATCTCCAGGTATACGCCACAATCGGATTGAAGAATGAATGCCTTCGGATCGAATTTGATCTCTGCTACGGTTTTATCACATGGCCGTACGAAATGATTCTTCAGAAAGTGTACCAAACCAATTTTGGTTTGCAATAGACCGATGCGACTGCCGATGCAATTGTGTGGACCAACACCAAAGGGTAAATAGGTCATCGGATTTATATTTTTTTTATTCGCCGACGAAAAGCGCTCGGGGTCGAAATTGTTTGGATCAGACCAATGCTATAGTTGAAAGATTGTATTAAAATTAGGTGAGAGATGAAATGAAAGTGTAACACTAACCTTTGGATCACGTTGTATACCAAAAATGGGTATAAATATTGGTGTACCATTCTGCAGCTCGTAGTGGTAATATGGCTTAAGTGAATATCGCTCTCCGTCGGTTTCGCGCTCATATTGGCGATCCAAAAACGGCAAGACAGGATATAAACGCAGCACTTCATCGATGACCATTGAAAGATACTCCAGCGAATGAATGTTCTCATAAGACAGTTTGCCATTGTCAGCAATTAGAGCCTTATTAATCTCAGCACGTAGCCGTTTCTGCAGTTCAGGTTTCTTGGCCAATTCATACAATGCAAATGACATCGTCGATGATGACGTCTCAAAACCAGCAGTGAAAAAGAGGCTCGCCTGTGCAACCAAGAAGTCGTTATTCTTAGCATAGTGCTTTGAGTCCTTCTCCAGTGAGGCCTCTTTTTTTAAACTAACTAAAACATCGATGAGATCATTGCGCAGCGAACCATTCGATTCACGTTCTTTTATGACAAAGTTGATCGAATCGCGCATAAATTTGGAAAACTTCTTAGTTAAGAATTTTATTCGGAGCAACGTCACCAATTTGGGCAAAAAGAAAACCACAAAAATTTCGGAGGCACGTGAAAGTGTAAAATTGAAAACATCCCGACCTTGACGCCGGAATTCTGCATTGGGATTCTGTAAGCTGTTGGCACGCACACCAAAAGCGATCGATGCGATGATGTCTGTAGTGAAAAGCGCGCAAATTTCTTTGACCTCTGCCGTAAATTTGGTCGAACTGCCAGCTTGACGCGAAAGAAAGGTCTCTAGTTCATTGGCAATCTAAGCAAGAAAAAATAATAATTTTTAAATAATTAATCACTTGCCCAAACTTCTCTCGCTTACCTCTAACATCAACGGATACATTTGCTTGACCTTGCCACTGGTGAAGACCGGCGTCAGTTTCGTACGTATCATCTTCCAGTAGGGATTGCGAACGAAAAATAGATTATTCGATGCTAATGCATCATCATGCGGATCAGCGTGTGCATAACGATTGGAGAACTTATTAAAATCTTTAATTAGAACGGACTTTATCAACTCCGTCTCACGTATAACCAATGAGGGCTTATGCAGTGTGTAGATGCCAACAACTGCCTCATTTTGCATCGCCGTGTCCTTATAGATATCGGATAGATGTAAACCAAATGAATTTTTCATTGTAAACATTTCCTTGGTATTGCCAATAAACAACGTAGGCTTCACATAGGGTATCCCCTTACGCTGCCAGTAGGTCTGGTTGTGTTTGGCCCATAGGTAAACTGCCGCCAAGAGACCGGCGATGATAAAAAGTATCTCTGTCAATGCCATCGTTGAATGTTACTATGCTCTTAACCTAAAATTAATTTAGATAACATTATCAGCATTTTATTTTAATATATGTAGTATAATAAATGTATCTAATCTTCAATGGACATACTCGTTCGTATATAAGACTTTGACGTAAGCTTTAAGATTTTGAAATGAATTTTTGAAAATACTGTTCAGAAGTAATTTGTTTAATGGTATTCACAGTTTTATGTATACCACATAGGCACAAGTTCTTGCAGTTCTGTTGTGAGTTTTTTTTTTTTTTAATGTCCATCATCATCTTTTACTTTATTAACATTAACATTCAATATTGTCCTTCCACAGTCTTTGTTTACTCAATTCGTGGTGCCCGGTTGTGGTCCTCCAACTGTTCGATCGGAATTTCTGATGCCACTACACTAAAATGTCTGTCACAATGACCAGAGCAAATACTCCTAATTCCAATTCCTAAGTGTAAATTAACTGATTCCGTGCTCTCTATACTTCTATCTCTATACTCTCTCTGTACTTAGTATATGACTAACACATCTGAGACACATTGTTATTACATAGTCTGCTCTTCGGTTAGCTCCTATTATTAAAATGTCCACATACTCAAATATAAACATATTATTCACTTAAAGCCAGTCAACTAAACCAGTTGCCTAGCCTTGTCCATTTATTTACTCGTTACACCAATAATTGCTATGTTACCTTAAAACGCACAACTAATTTGACCGTTTTGTCGGAAACAAGCTATTATATTTTAGACCAGTTTTGTGTACGTTGCGCTGCTGATCGAAGACTGAGGAAAATGTTATAGGCAATCTTTATTTATATTCGGTTTTTAAATTTCAATTTATGTGATTACAAATAGAGGCTATTTGCGCCTTGCGTCTTTTTAAACAAGTTCCATTATCAATGAGTGAATTGTTTATATAATATATATAAAAATATAACACTTTTGATAAAGATAATTTCTATAAATGATAGGTGGGTGAACTCGCCATTATAACACAATAGATACAGAGTGTTAAAATGCTGGAGTATCAAGGAATTTTGAGGTTGTGGACAATAAGTTTTAACTCTGTGGAATGATATTATATTATATGTAAAGTGAATAACGTCATTGAAGTCTTCTGTTGAACAATCCGACCTATATATCTATATCTACAATATCTAATATATCTACATATCTATATATATCTATATCTATATATCTATATCTAATATATCTACAATTTTATATATAGTCGCTGTCTGTTTTCATTATAATTTGTTCTAGTGTTTGGGCCATTTCGTTCAATTATGATCGATGATTTTAGTAATCAATGGTCAAACCCAAGGACCGGACCATATGCTTAGTCTTTTCTGAACGACAATGTTATGTAGAATATTTATATATCATTCCATTGGTATATCGACAACAAATTTTATTGGAAACACACAGACCACATTGTATATTGTATGATAGGTATAACCGATGAGCTTCTTCTATATTAAATACATCAACCTCTTAATTATTTTAATTCCTTGCGTGCATAGAAACAATTTACATGAGTCGGACTGCCCTTTCTTTGGTGGGTGGTATATAATTAGTTTTTTTTTTTTTCAAGACTGAGAATTCGTTCGCTTTGCACCGTTCCATCGCAATAAAAATAAATATAATCAAATGTATAATTTCTCCATTCTAAAAAACACCACTAACACAATAGTAAAAAATCAATTTGTAGCAATTTTATTTTTAAAAAATTTCTTAATTATTTTGCAGAAACAGTTTTGTCGTGGAGGTGATCATTGGTCACCTCAAGATGTATGCCACAATCTGATTGAAGAACAATGGCCTTCGGATCAAATTTGACATCCGAAACAGTTTTTTCACAGGGCTTCACGAAGTGATTCTTTAAAAAGTGCACCAGACCAATTTTGGTTTGCAGTAGGCCGATGCGACTGCCAATGCAGTTGTGTGGCCCAACACCAAAAGGCATGTAGGCCATAGAGTTTATGTTCTTTTTGTTCTCGGGCGCAAAACGTTCAGGATCAAAGTTGTTTGGATTAGGCCAGTACTGAAACAATCAAGGAAACCATATACATACACGTATAACTGGATAAATTATGAGAACTCTCACTCACCTTCGGATCGCGCTGTAGACCGAAGACAGGTATGAATATCGGGGTGCCATTCTCTAATTCATAGTTGTAGAATGGTTTCAGCGAGTATGGCTTCTCCTCTGGTCCACGATAGTACTCACGATCCAAGAATGGCAAAATGGGATATAAACGCAACACTTCATCAACCACCATTGACAGATACTCCAAAGATTGAATTTTATCATAGGAGAGTTTGCCATTCTCAGCAATTAGAGCCTCATTGATCTCATCACGTAAGCGGTTCTGTAGTTCAGGTTTCTTGGCCAGTTCGTACAATGCAAATGACATAGTCGAAGATGAGGTCTCGAAACCGGCCGTGAAGAAAATAGCTGCTTGGGCGACCAAGAAGTCATTGCTATTGGCGAAGTGCTTGGCGTCCTGTTCTAGCGCAGCCTCCTTTTTGAGATTGATCAATATGTCAATGAGATCATTGCGCAGAGTTCCACCGCGTTCGCGCTCCTTCATTACAAAGTTAATCGAGTCACGTAGAAATTGTGAGAATTCCTTTTTAAAAACCTTCACTTTTAACAAGGTTACCATTTTCGGTATGAAGAAAGCTATGGCGAATTCACAGGAACGCCAAAGTGTGAAGTCAAAATGACTACGTCCCAGCTTTCGGAATTCGGCATTGGGATCTTGTAGACTATTGGCACGTACGCCAAAAGCGATTGTGGCAATCATGTCAGTGGTGAAGAGACCACAGATTTCTCGAATCTCACTGGTAAATTTGTTAGAACTTCCTGTTGCGCGCGCCAGATAAGCCTCCAAATCAGAGGCGATCTATTAAGTCATAATCTTACGTTACATAAAACTACACACTACCAATTGCGTGGTCTTACCTCTAACATTAATGGGTACATTTGTTTAACCTTGCCGCTTGTAAAAACCGGCGTTAGTTTCGTACGCAATTCTTTCCATTCAGGATTTCTAGCAAAAAAGAGATTATTGGCGCCCAACACGTCACCGTGAGGATCAGCGCGACCATAACGATTCGAGAACTTATTGAAATCTTTAATTAAAACGGACTTCAACAATTCCGTGTCACGTATAACTAAAGAGGGCTTATGCAGGGTATAGATGCCAACAACGGCCTCATTTTGCATAGCCGGGTCCTTGTATACTTCAGAAATATGCAATCCAAATGAATTCTTCAGTGTGAACATTTCCTTGGTGTTGCCAATAAATAGCGTAGGCTTCACATAGGGAATCCCCTTTCGTTTCCAGTAGCTCTGATTATACTTTGTCCATAAATAAACAGCCGTCAGTAGGCCGGCAACCACGAAAAGTACCTCGGTTAATGCCATGGTTGTTATCACACCTTAAATAGAAATAAGTAACAGCTGTCAGTGGGGTGTTGAGGGTGTTTTTTAGGCTACTGAGAATCTTATTTATTTATTTACTCATAAAAAGTTCCAATAACAAATGGTCTATGGCCTCAACCTAACAAAGATAAGTAACTGGGTAAACTAAATTAGATATGAACAAACAATGACATAATTACCACCGTTATCTCCTACTTCTTCATTTAATCTGATCTAATAAGTCCTAGGTGTCTGACTACTGGGCACTACGTTTTTGTATTGACAAACGTTCAAATGATTGTTTTTTTTTTTAATCAAAAATAGACAAATGTTTGCTTGTTATAAAACAACTGGCTGTGCACCGGCGTTGCTAGAGGGAGTTGTGTAGAATGAAAATGGAAATGGCAAATGAAAACTTCTTTAGTCGAGTTGAGCGATTTTTGATAGAGCAAAATCTTATGAGTTCACATCACCGACATAATATTGTTTCTATCTTTTTTTATGCATCCGATCGCTTTCTTCGTGTTTTGTTGTTGTTTTTATATATGATTCCTTCATGTTTACGGGATTGTTTTAAGTTATAAAGCTTTGTTTGAAACATAAGCTATTGCAATTAGATAACATTTCATGCAATTACAATAAATGGTAGACTACTTTCGTTTTATACACATCAAACTATCTCTCTTAGGCGGACATCTAATTTAAAGTTCTTTCTCTAAGACTGCGTACTAATCACGGCCAATATCGAAGAACGCAGTTATCAAACAATCAATGTCCATTAACGACGATAAACTGAATTGATATTGGGAACTCACTGCTTTTCAGAGTTCCTCTTATTCGTTAATTCTATATGTAGTTCTATATATATATATATGTTTAATATTTCATTATTACAAAAATAATTCTTTGGCTATTATTTGCATTCCGCAATCTTCACATTTCACACTATGACCACTCAAACACACAACACGCCTAATTAATACGAGCTCGTTTCAACTAACAATTCCAATACCTTGACGATTTTCTACACGCACCTCTCGCGTTACGTTGCAGTCAAAGACTTGCATAGACTGAGGCGTTCAACTAAGCACAACACACTTTTATACATCACTGACAGACAACCTAGTCTCCTCAGCTGGTTTCTGATTACAACTAACAAACGAAATGAAAACTCACTATTATAAGTAATTTTAACCGAGTCCAGGAGGTGTGATTATCAAATACCTACAAGTACTACACGAAAGGCCTTTTTTTTACTTTATTGATTATTATTATTTGTATAATTATTTTTATTTTTTTTTTTTTTGACAAATAACGTATAACATTAATCGCAGCACATTTGTAAGATTAAAAATAATGACGCGTATAAAAATATATTAGACTAGACAATACAATTAGACTAGACTATGAAAATTACAGATGCGTAAGGCAATGACTGAGAAGGCTATCACTACCTTCTTAGTGGGAGATCGTGCGGGTGCAGCCCGCCTTTTCAGTCTACGCCTTGTTTGCTAGCGAGTGTGGCTGGGCGCCAGAGGGTTGGGATGCATCAGAAGCTTCTCAGTGTAGCGACTGCTGTAGGAGTTAATTAATGCCAGAACCGTATGCATCTTAAAGTCACTGTGCAGTGTGGACGTGTTGCGGACGTACCATACATTATATATATATTAATGTTATTGATTTTTTATGTGATATTATTGATTATTGATTATATTACTGTATACTAAATTCTAGTTAGATAACCTTTGGTATTATGGACATAAGAAATCATTCTGAATGAAGTATGGTATAACTAGCTTAACCCCGATCGCTTCGCGAGGAAAAAAGAAACGTCCTTCCAACAATTTGCACAAAATTAAAACAAACTGCGTTTTCGAGCATCTTGTGTTCGCAATGTGGGCTGTACGCCACTTTCTTCTTCTCTGCCATCTAGACTAAATCTTCTTGGCATGACTCTCAAAATAAATAATTATATTTTCACAATAGACAAATTCAATAATTTACTTAAATAGCAATGACATTCAAAACTAGTACTCTTTTTTTAAATTTTTTTGATTATTTTTGAAATTTTTGTTTTGCCTATCCAGTTTGTACCGTAATTATATACATTTAAAAAAAATCAAATTGTTTGAAAATTACGGTCATGTTATATATAATATTAGCTAGCCCCGGCAAACGTTGTTTTGCCCCAAAGAACATTTGTGCATTTGTTAGTATTGATAGGTAACAAATTAATTAAACAGTTGTGTGTTATTATTGAAAATCATCATAAATTTTTATTTCACGTACAATCTATAGATAAAATCGCAATGCATTTAAAACTGTGTTAGTGAATGGGCAATGACAAAGCGTGATATTAATACTGTATGTATACAAAAAGCGCATTTTAATGAACCTCCTCTGTGTACGTCTCAGTAAGCTTTCTATATATACGTAAGCCTGAATATTAGAAAAAGCTGCACTCCAAGGTCACCTACCGGGTCCAAGATAAGAAAAACCCATGGAAAAAATTAAGTTCTTCTCCTCCCCTTCCGGTATTAACAAAGAAAATAAAAATTCAGTATAAGTACAAAAACCAAGGATCAGATCAGATTTGGCATTTATTATCCTTCCAGCATGTAAACGCACGCTTGCGCATGCGTGTAGTCGCCATGCCGAAAATCTATAAACTTTGGCTACGAAATGCTACCACATCCAACGTATTCTCTAGATTTACACACCAGTGAGTATTTTCCATTTCGAAACCCAAGGAAAAGTTGTCACTAAAACAAACGCCTATTTTATGGACTTTGGAAAAGCCTTCTAATTTGGAAGCGGTAAAAAATGTATTGAGCTAATAAAATAAAAATAGCATAAGATGCTTCTGTTGTTGAACACATGTTCCCTAACCAGTATTCGGCCCTCGACTCACACAATACCTGAAAATTTGAGAACCCTATCAGCACTGGAATACTAGCTACTTTTTTAATACGAGTAGTTAAATAGTTTATACGTGTTTAGAAATAATTTGCATGCAAATGGATGGATCATCCCACCTATTGCCAGATAATGATTTTTGTTTTCTGCTAAGTATTCTAAAACAACTATTATTTCACTCGGATGGGCTTGTTTCAACTTAATAAATATAGCTGAATTCCGCTTAATTGAATTCACAATTTCACAACTAAACCAACCAACCAGGTTGAGACAAGAATTTTTATTTTGCTGCAACTCTTTTGTCATAGAGATGATCATTGATCACCTCAAGATGTATGCCACAATCTGATTGAAGAACAATGAATTTCGGATCAAATTTGACATCCGAAACAGTTTTTTCACAGGGCTTCACGAAGTGATTCTTTAAAAAGTGCACCAGACCAATTTTGGTTTGCAGTAGGCCGATACGACTGCCAATGCAGTTGTGTGGCCCAACACCAAAAGGCATGTAGGCCATAGAGTTTATGTTCTTTTTGTTCTCGGGCGCAAAACGTTCAGGATCAAAATTGTTTGGATTAGGCCAGTACTGAAAAAATCAAGGAAACCATATACACGTATAACTGGATAAATTATGAGAACTCTCACTCACCTTCGGATCGCGCTGTAGACCGAAGACAGGTATGAATATCGGGGTGCCATTCTCTAATTCATAGTTGTAGAATGGTTTCAGCGAGTATGGCTTCTCCTCTGGTCCACGATAGTACTCACGATCCAAGAATGGCAAAATGGGATATAAACGCAACACTTCATCAACCACCATTGACAGATACTCCAAAGATTGAATTTTATCATAGGAGAGTTTGCCATTCTCAGCAATTAGAGCCTCATTGATCTCATCACGTAAGCGGTTCTGTAGTTCAGGTTTCTTGGCCAGTTCGTACAATGCAAATGACATAGTCGAAGATGAGGTCTCGAAACCGGCCGTGAAGAAAATAGCTGCTTGGGCGACCAAGAAGTCATTGCTATTGGCGAAGTGCTTGGCATCCTGTTCTAGCGCAGCCTCCTTTTTGAGATTGATCAATATGTCAATGAGATCATTGCGCAGAGTTCCACCGCGTTCGCGCTCCTTCATTACAAAGTTAATCGTGTCACGTAAAAATCGTGAGAATTCCTTTTGGAAAATCCTCACCTTCAAGAAGGTTACTAATTTTGGCAAGAAGAAGGCTACGGCAAATTGAAAGGCACGCCAAAGTGTTAATTCTTGTTGAATACGCCCGACTTTTCGGAATTCAGCATTGGGATCCTGTAGACTATTTGCACGTATGCCAAAAGCGATTGTGGCAATCATGTCAGTGGTGAAGAGAGAACATATTTCTTTAACCTCAGTGGTGTACTTATTTGAACTTCCTCTTGCACGCGCCAAATAAGCCTCCAAATCAGAGGCGATCTATTAAGTCATAATCTTACGTTACATAAAACTACACACTACCAACTGCGTTGTCTTACCTCTAACATCAATGGGTACATTTGTTTAACCTTGCCGCTTGTAAAAACCGGCGTTAGTTTCGTACGCAATTCTTTCCATTCAGGATTTCTAAGAAAAAAGAGATTATTGGCGCCCAACACGTCATTATGAGGATCAGCGCGACCATAACGATTCGAGAACTTATTGAAATCTCTAATTAAAACGGACTTCAACAATTCCATGTCACGTATAACTAAAGAGGGCTTATGCAGGTTATAGATGCCAACAACGGCCTCATTTTTCATAGCCGGGTCCTTGTAGACTTCAGAAATATGCAATCCAAATGAATTCTTCAGTGTGAACATTTCCTTGGTGTTGCCAATAAATAGCGTAGGCTTCACATAGGGAATGCCCTTTCGTTTCCAGTAGCTCTGATTATGCTTTGTCCATAAATAAACAGCCGTCAGTAGGCCGGCAACCACGAAAAGTACCTCGGTTAATGCCATGGTTGTCAGCTGTAAAATAATTGTTACATTGAGTTGAACTCTTATCTTTATTGTGCAACAGTCTTCACATTTGAAACTAAAAATATTTTATGGGTATTCCATACTGAAGAACCCTTCGCTTTTTTACTAACAATTGCCTAATACAATCCAAAAAATTTTGTACCTCCTAAATATAGAAAAAGTATTTCACCGTAAAAGATTCGCTGACCACAATGCACTGAGTCGGACGTTCAATGAAATTGCCTTTTATACTTGATAAATTTTAATGGTTTTAACAATCGCACTCTCCTTGCTAAACGAGCGTCCGTAGCCTTCTTGCTATACTTGATAATGCAGATATACTTGAGGCAGATAAGAATTATCAGTTCACTTTTAAAAGACCTATAGTGATTTGGCTATGAAGGCACGAGGATGATTTTCAACTTTACAGGTTTTTTTTGAACGCCTCACAATTATTCATCAAATTTTCGCGCTCTCTGATTAGAAGAATTTATTTAAATCATTATATTAATTTTTTTATATTACAATATAGGGTATTCTTATCTCCATTAGTTGAAACTACTCAAATTTTACTATATCTGAGAGACTGTCATTAGACCTGTTATCAAAACCTGTTGAATTATTCCACTTGAGTGCGGTTCATCGTACTGGCACATTTAAAAATGAGTACTGCGTTTTACGATATCTCAATATTTTTCTAATTGTTAACAAAACGCGACCTGACTTGTGAAATAACCGGGTGGGGTATTTGTGATGTGAAGCTTATAATGCTACCTTTGATAAGACATTATATAAACAGATGCAATGAACCTGAACTTTTTTAATGTGTTGTTTATTTGTAAAGCGTTGATTATATCTGTGGCAACAAGTCAAAGTAGCTTATGTCGAAAATCCATGTTTTGAGTTATTGCCCATTTTGGGTAAAATCATTGCTGTTTGGTGTTGTTCCAGGGTTTTTAATCATAGATACACTGAATTGATTTTTTAAAGGAAATAGATATAAAAACATATCATTAGGAAGCCTATAACTTAAGATTTTCTTCTAAAAGTACAGTTTTGTGCATAAGAACCTCTTAAATAAACTTAAGCGCATTTGTTGAAACGAAATATTTGTACTTTTCAGTCGTAAGTATATATAAGTTCTTCTGATAAAATTGAAATAAAGAAACCACTGTAAATAAGATGTATTCAATATTTTTTATTTAGTTAATTCACGTTGTTTTAATTTACAAAAGAAAATAAATTCAAAAGAAATAACCTTAATAACATTGAAAACAAAAACAAAAAAATTAAATGATTCCTCTGTTAATGAATTTTTAAACATAATGTTTCCATGGTCCTTCGTAAATCTAAGCCACTTAATGTTACGCCAATTGTATTTTCATTCACTTTTCGCCAAAAAAAAAAATCTTTTGCTGCTTTCCCGAAATTTAAAAATTTCAGCTGTTGCAATTTTTAACATATTTTCGTTTCGTTACATATTTTTTCTTCACTGCAATGCTTATAAATTGATACCTATCTTGAGATTGATGGATTTTTAAGCTTGCGCTCCTCTTTTTTTTCTATTAAAACGTGATCACTATCTCAGGCATTAAGAATTTGTAATCAATTGGGGTACCATTATTTTCTAATTGCATAAAAATTGAGACGATGAAATTATTGCTTTGACCTAGAGAGCAACTACTGGTAAAAATAGCATGTTGTATAATGGGATAGAATGTTTATAGGTGACTGAATACACACAAAGCTATTTTGTACGCACCTCGCTTTGCTAATGCTTTACGCCACATGCACCATATGGTATTTCATAGAATGACAAGGAAGTTCCCAAAAGTGGAACCTGTATAAATGATCCGCTTTCCACAAGACTTCGTCAACAACTGAACAGCTAAACAATTTATGAGCGAAATAATTCATTCTTTGGAAAAAAGAGCTTATCTTTAAAGAAGTTGTCGTTCTATTCTGGCGGCGTTTTGATAAAGCATTGTGCTTTAATTCTAACATGTATATTTAAGAAAACGACACCGTTGAATTGGTGTTTGACATAACACAAGCTCTTGAAGTTCTTGAAAGATTTTTAACTTAAATCGATTTAAGCTTTTCAGCTAAAATATTTATGATGCAATAAAAGATGTTACCAAAAATATGCCCACTTAAGATATTTTGGCATATGCATTATTGTTTGAAGAAACTTAAGTAATAAAGTAAACGATATAACTGTGTTCTGTATAAAAATTTTTGAATACAAGTATGTGTTTTAACTTAGTTTACACTTTTGTCAAAGTAAGCTACTTTGACTTGTTGCCACAGATATGATTATCGATTGTGTTTTGAGGGGCAAATTCAATGGGTGTAATCTTTTAATGGGGCGCGTGTATCTGATTTTGTCCAATAAGTTTTAAGCTATGCTTGAAACATAAGTTATTGTAATTGGTAACATACATTCACACATCGACTTTCATATATATAAAGACAATAGAGTTGCAAAGTTAATGAAACGATTAAATTAGGCGATAATAAAGAAGATCACTATTTATCACAATATACATGTTTATTGTGTTATATAATCATATCGAACTCACTTCGATTGAAAACTAATCTTTCAAAGCGACTATTGCATAATGCCTCGGCGAAATTACCGCATCGAATAGGGATATCAGAAAACTTCTCTCGTAGCCCAACTCCTTTAAGTACAACAAACGATCGAGTAATATTAGGGACTCCAAAACCGGCGCGAACGACATGCGCAGCAAATAGAAAAGATTCAAATAATTTTTGTCTTCTGTATGGGCCAACTCCAATTCCTCGAATTCGGTTTCCTTCAATGCGTTTAACAATTCCGGCGTTTCCAATTTCTTAGCGCATAATTTCACATACGACTTGAAATCCGTAAACTTGTGTATTTTACCCACTTGAAGTGTTTCCTTCAACGCAGGTTGTCGAGCACAAATAACGACCTCGAGCAGAGCGCGATAGTAGAGCGACACATTAGGCAAGTTCCTCGCAGCTGTGGTTCGTTCAATCGACTGGGCAGCCAACATGCGCGCATTGCGACCGAGCGTGACACGACGTGCTCTGAGATATTGGCTCAGAGGAAATCCCACATCAGTTTGCAATGCTAAAAGCGCCTTACTGCCAAAGAACTCTTGCCCGGAGTATGCCTCTGTTAGGAGGTGATAGCAACAGCCGATATTGCAAAGCATTCGACAAGACGGCTGAGCGTGAAACACTTGCAGACATGTCGACGCCAAATTGCCGCATGTGTGTAGACCAGTGAGACATACGTTTGGCTGGCCCGATGACAAGTCAAAAAATTCACTGATAAGTTCAGTCAGATTCAAATCAGTAGTTATGAATTTTGCGGTTGTTTTATAGTTGGCGGGTGCGACGCGGATGGGTGTTGTTGTGTTTATTGGTTTACGACCGCGGCGCGGAGGTGTGATACCCTTATTTTGCAGCTCGGCGCGTTCCGTTAAGCCATACCAAGCACGCTAGAATAAAAAGAAAGTCGAAACGTGAAAACAGTTTAATATTTTAAAAGCGACCCGATAAACAAAATCCACAGAGCACAGTAGCCCACAGAGACGACAGTTATTGTTCGACCGTAGCAACAATCAACTGAATCATTGTGAGACCCTTGTTATCTCAATGTTTAGAATAAGAACGATAATAATTTTCTTTGAATTGCTCTATGTTTCATAATGCGACGTATAACTTAAGAAGTAAAATTAACTCATAATAAATAAGGATTCATGTGCGATTGAGTGGAAAGTATTGGAGAGTCTTGTCCAATTATTCCTGTCTTGCAGATATTTCGAATTGTGTTTCGTATTGTAACGTACTTTTGACTCCACTCGGACAGAGCTGCTATAAAAACAATAAAAAACACTTTTATACAAACGACTGATAACCAACACTATTTTTCTATATTACTAAACAACCCTAAGCACATTTGACAGCAAGCCGGCGTAGAAAAGAAGAAGAAACGCAAGACAACAACAAAACGTAGCCCCACGAACGCATTGTGAAGTAAGTGGCTGGGTTTTAATCCTTTTTGAAATAAGACGGTTTATAAAATATACACGCAAAATGTCTGCTGCTATGCCAATTAACCCTAAACCATTTTTAAATGGTCTTACGGGCAAGCCGGTGCTGGTCAAACTGAAGTGGGGACATGAATACAAAGGCTTTCTCGTCTCCGTCGATGGCTACATGAACATGCAATTGGCCAACACCGAAGAAGTAATCGAAGGCCAAGTTACAGGTAATCTTGGTGAAGTGCTTATACGCTGTAACAATGTGCTGTATATAAAGGGCATGGAGGATGATGACGAGGAAGGCGAAATGCGTGAGTGAGAAATGGCTTACAGTTAGCTCGTCGAACAATGGCAAGAGAAACAAGAGCAGGCGTCATACAATACGATGTCAAGCATTGTATTAAATATACTTTGTACAAATAATTTTCTACACTGATGAAATAAATTATAAACTAAACTCATATTCAATTTTTAGCTGCTAATTTGGACTCGTGACTTTAAGGTGTGTACAAGAGAGGGGATCACTCTCCGTCAGTCGGCAACCGTCTTTTCTAGGAAGTTAGACCGACTGCTTTATGAAGAAAACTTATGCTAGGAACTTAGTCCAAATACTTTGTCAACTTAAAGCTGTTGTTTTTTCTTGTTACCACTTTCAGTCAGATGGACAATTTTATTAAGGTGTTTTCTAAGCAAGTAAAAAGCTACCATTATTAGAGAAATACAACGCCCCGATTTGGCTTGATTATGCGCGATAGCTGCCCTGGGAAAATGTATAGGGAAACATGGTAATCAGGCGGCTCATTGTGATTCCTGATGGGCTGCGGTAAACAATAGAAGTTGGTTGTAAGAATTACCTTGGGCCTCTTCCTACTGACATATTATTAAAACTATCTTGACAACATGGTTAACTTCGGGACCTATCCGACAGCAAGATTGGACAAGTAAAGATTGTGCATCCGAGTAGGAAAAGTCTATTGCTGTGACACTCTATGTATGTCTTACTCACTTGTAACTTCTTACTGCGTGCCAGAGCATTTTGCGTGTTCGTTTTGTTGGCATCAATTCCAAGCACTTTGTGGCCATACTGAAGCGCCAGGCACGATGACAAGTAACCTTTGCCATCGCCAGCATCGACTATGACAACTTCGGAATTTGCCTTTTGTTGTGTATGGTGGGCAACTAAGCTATTGACAAGTGCTGACGTGATCTCAACCTGTATATAAATAAATTGATTAAATGGCGCCTAAAATCCCATATTCATCAGTGAACTTACTTCATGATGTTTTTTAGCGCTCATGAATTCCTTAATGCTCAACTTGTCTGATGTTTGCGCGGTCAGCATTTTACTTTGGAGCATCTCAATGGTAGTCAGAACTTCTGTAAAGTTCTCCAATCTATGCGTACGTGATTTATTCAAAAATTCTGTGATGGCCGGGAACGCTGATGTCTGGCTTTCGCCTTGCCAAAACAATAATTCGATGCATTCGGCAATATGTGTCGCATTAGACACTTCATTTCGCAATGCCTCTGGTATGTGACTCAGCCAATATTTGTCCGTTAAATAATTTACCATGTGACAGTTGACGAACTCCCAATGCGGCTGCATGTAACACAAAATGGCATCGAGACGTTGGCGCAACTGTTGAGTAGTCATGGTGTTTGATCTGTTCTTCCAATGGTTTACAAAAGCGTTTAAATCCTCGACCTGCAACTACCCGATTCTCAGCTACTCAATCCAGCAAATTCTGTTGTTTCAACCGCTACTAACAACTACTACTAAAATGTATAATCCTTGCGTTCTTCGCCTGTTGGCTTTAAGTCGCCTAGCATAGAATGCAGACGTTTGTTCAACGTGCGTATGTCCTCCACAGCACCAATGATATCCGCTTCGTGATCGTTTGTACGCGGAAATATTTCGACGAGTTGACGCAATTGCAGCAATGCACGTTTTACACGCTCAGAGTGCGGAAGTTGTTGTTGAGCGACCACGTAACCGTAGATGCCGCCTAACTCCTCACCAAGTTGCACGCCTTGAGAGTAGCCTAGTTGATAGCCTATGAATATAGACAGGGAAAGAGTTTTGTATTTTATTTTTTCTTTGTTTCCATGTCATTAGCATGCGCACCTTCCTGATTGCCTTGTAAACGTCCTACAGCTAAACCTTCGTTATATCCTTTTTGAGAGAGCCGCTCTTCAGTCAGGGTTATTTCATCGAAAAGTTCGTTTATGTCACGCTCCTCCTTGTGATCCTCTTGAGAACTCATTGCCGTGCTCGCTAATGAAATATAAATAAAGCATGCCGCAGGGTTTACTTTGGAACAGCTGATTTGAACAGCTGCGTTCTCGACCGCGTAAACATTCGACTGGCTCGCTCTTTGTTCAGCTGCCTGCCATATAGCCGCTGGTATGTCAAGCAACATAAAAAACCACATGCGTCTGCTCGAAATGCAGTACAACGCACAATAGGTGTACTAAAAAGTAGGTAGGAGAAAAATAATGGAGAAGACGAAGAAGTCAGTGCAACTGATGTAACAGAAGCCCAATCCAGAATTGGCGACGAAATTGCGTCGAGTTTAACAATAACTATGAAAAAAAATCCGAGTGTGAATATAAATAAATGAATAAAAATCTCATTTTGAATTAATGAACGCTTGTTTATATTTTTTCATTTATTTCATTTGTGCCATCAAATCATTGAAATTTTTTTTTCAACTGCAAAAATTCTTTCATTATATTTGTGAGTTTTGAGGTTTGCCTTTTGAGTTCGCGCAACTCAAGCACAACGTCTTTTAGAGTAACTCCTCGTTGCACACAATCCACCGGTGCATCAAGACTCTGCTGCATGGATTTTACCAAACTTCCATCCTTCTATGCATTTCCCTATGTGAATAATAGATTACTCCCAATCATGTATTCTATCCAATTATATATAAACTTATATTCAAAACAAATTTAAAACATCACAGCGTTATCTTAAAATATCAATTAATTGAATTAAAGACAAATCTGAATCTTCGACAATGTTAAAATTTAAAAGCGAACAGATTGGCTTGGTATAGTTTACTTGAATGCAAAAGAGATTTGTGTATAATAAAAATGTATACTTAAAACAAGTGAAATGTTGAATTCTTTGAATGCAATTTAGCGAGGAAAATAATAAGCTACAGTACACTTTTTTACTTAGGATAACCGTGAATTTAACCAAATCGCCTCTAACAAGTGGGAGCTTTCAAAACCATCCAAGAGATTTCTAGAAAACCGAGTATTCCAATTGGGTTGAGAGATTTCTGGCTCACATCCGATTACCTTCGTATTCGAGTACCTAGAATAATAATGTATAACTTCCTAAAGATTACATATCAAATATGCTGACGTAAACAATCCCTGATATTCAAATGTAATCTTTGATAGACCCCGATATTCTGATATCGTAGCGTAATTAGTTCTACTGGAGTAATTACCCCCGACAGTCTATGGCGTTATTAATTCCTGATAACCTACCATAATTAGTCTTTGCTATTTGGGTGTAATAAACGGAAGAAATTCTTTGTAGTCACTTTATTGCGAGGCGCCAACCTTTGGCGTTCAGTTATGCCGTTACATAGCCAAACCGCAAAGAAACGCAAACTTTAGATGTCTATGTCTTAACTTAATTATTTCTTTCTGTTCTATACAGTACTCCAATTAAAGACTAATTACAATAAGTAAAATGACCACCTCATAAAAACAGAGATGATCATTTCGTCAAAGGACTTTTAAAACACGGCGGACACGCGTTCGATATCAAGCAGATCACTTAGAATCTCCTCTGTGCGGGTGCCAATTTTCTTGGCTACCTCATTTCGCTCTGAATTGGACAACATGCGATAAGACCAAATCAGATCGCCATCGATAATGCAGCGACTTGGATTGATGCCCAAACGTCTCCACGATTTCAGAGTGCGATACTCTTTTGGATTTAGACCGGCAAGATGTTCTTGATACGAAAGCAGTACATTCTGCAACATGAGGAATCGCCTATACACTTTCTCCGGCAGCGGCAGGCAGTAACCAATGGCGCCGTCAAGTGTGCCATATATTACCAAATGCTTGTTCTCATAGATGAACGGGTGACGCTGGTGTGTGCCACGTTGATGGCACTGCACGCGAAACATGGTGTTCACTGCTTGACCCACATGATAGTCAGCCTTGCGTATGAGCTTTTGACCACCAACCGATTCACGAGATTCCGGTTGGTACATGTAGACGATGATATTACGCTCCGCATCGGTGGTGAGAAAACCAAGATTTGTATTATCCACCATAAATTCGATGCTGTACACTTCGAGTGGATTGAAGTCACGTGAAGCTAAGGAGAGCGTACGGCATTCTTCTTGAAAGCGTAGCAAACTAATTGATTTGTACACATCCGCAATAAGTATAAGAGATTTCACGCATATTATCTGATGCACGTAGATATTTGTATCAATGAAGGCTACACCGATAAGATCATCGTCGCGCAATTGCCAGATATAAATCTTCTGGCCTAAGCCAGTAACCAGGAAGCCAAGCACATCAGAAATCGCTGAGACGGGACCCTTCTGCTCCTTTTTAAAGACTTCTTTCAGCTTGAATTTTGTCATGGGTTTTCCTGGTTCGGGCACAACTTCAATTATGTCGTAAATGTGTATGTTGCCGCGTGAAGTGATGTCCTCACTGTAATTGAAATTCGTGCCCATGCAGAGATACTCCTTGAGACCAGAACGTGTACCTTCATAGGAAAGTTTGACAATTTTGAATGCCGTCACATGCTCCCACGGTTCGAATTCTATAGAAGCATCGGGTACTATTTCCCACGTTTCTGGACTCACTAAAACCATGTTGAACTTCGAAGCATTTGGATACATAAAACGTTCGCCCTTATTTTCCTCCGTCAGCTCTTTATCCTCGCCATTAAAGCGAAAGTATGTATTTGTAGGTTCCTCGGTTTGCGTAATCAGGCAATAGACGCGGTTCTCGCGATGGTAGACCAGCTGACGTGGCGTACAGCGTAGTGGCACTTTGCGTACCGGCCATATGGAGTCATAGCTAAGATACGTCGGTAGCACAGCGATTTTTAGCTCATAGGTGTTATCAAAATACAAAAAACCATTTGGTATGTTCACGTTGTTAAAAGCCGCGAAGCTGCGTACATCACTGTTGCCAAGCAAACGATGCAAACGCAGTTCACCGCGTATCGTCAAGAACAGAAAACAAGGATTGACGCCGCACACCATGACCCCATTCAGGCCACCAACGTTTGCAAAATAACGCAATTTCGGTACATATTTTGGCTGCAAATTGTATGATTCCAGTTCATCGTCATCATTGTCGTCTAGCACAAAGGATTCTGCGGCATCTTGATCCAGCAAATTGATATGCTCCAACTTGCGGAAGCGTATTTTCAAGTGACCCTTCGGATAGCGAAACACCTGATAGATGAGCAGTTCCAAACGTGTGCGAACTAGCAACAAAGGCCGCTGACCATGCACGCCTAACCCCACCACCGACAGTTCCAGGGGCAGCGGCGAGTTGGAATGCTGTGGCATGCAGGCATTCAAGATACCTGCTTTCGAGTTCTCTTGATTTAATGTGACGGGCACAAACTCCATGGCATCGCTGAGCACGGTTGCACCATTGCCGACGTCATTCACGAGATAGACAAGTTTCATATCTGGCATGGAGTAGATCTCCAGTGTACCACTTTGCCGCGCCGTAATCAGCCAATAGCTTGGTTTCGCCTGCACCAGCAAACGTCGCCACCAGTCTGAATTCTTATGCCTCGATTGCTTAGCCAAGTCGGCCATGCTGTTCATTTTGAAGGCATTACCACTCTCGCCGTAAAGCAGATCCTCCTCATCTTCAATTTTCATATGTGGTTCGGCTTTCATGTAACCGCCGAAGCCATAACTACTGCCAGTCAGATTGATGTCATCCGATTTTGATGTGAACAAGCCGGAGTGATCTTTGTAAGCGCAGATGGACACCACAGCTGGAGTGCTGCTGATGGTGTGTTTATTGATCGCGAGACGCGGTGTGCCGCGTGTTTCTCTTAAAGCGAGTGTTATCACCTGACCGTTGAACACGCGGAGACAAACATACGGATCAGCGATAGACACTTGCACCACCGGGGAGCCCACATCAATGGGCACATTTTGTATAAGCCGTATACCTTGAAGTAAGCGTACATTGCGTGTGGTCACCTATAGTTCGATAAGACAGCATTAGTAAAATGGAATTATCGTAACACATCGTCAAGCCATTCACCTGCACAATAAATCGATTCTGACCAAGATTGCCTACATAAATCGTCGGCTGATTGACGGCGAAACCCGTATTCTCAATCTCATTGATCTCGTGGCCCGTTTGCAGCACCAGCGTTGTAGTTCGTTGAGAAAGCAGCATCAAATCATGATGGTCATGACGCATGCTCTTCTTTGTCGCATCATCGAATACAGTCCAAACATCCAGACAACCCTCAAGCTCAAAACTTGTAATGATCTGGGGATTTATACAATTCGCAAGCACACATAACGCACCATTCTTGCCGTGACCAGTACCAGCGACCAATTCGATTTTTAGATCCTGTAATGTCTGTGCATGCGGACGCAAGGTCGTACCGTCGTCCTCAAATTCCACGCGTTCACCGGCACACATGAAGTTAATCGGTGCCACATTCAGCAACGAATCACAAACCTCGAATATATACTTTCGCAATTGCAGTACAGATGTCTTCACGCCCAAACCGTACACTTCCAATTCTTCATCCTCAATCCGACGCGTTATTGCCTTTGGCTGACCACCACCACCAACGCCTAAATCATCATTCTCCGTAATATCCATAACCTCTGGTTCATCCACCTCAGTGTCGTCCAATGTTATAACTGTACTCTGATCTTCCTCCGTGAAGTGCAGCAGCAGGGAGTTGCCCAAACGTGAGCCCAGAAATATATACTCCGATTGACAAACACAAATACAGCTGGTCAAGACGCTGGAGGCCGCTTTGTGGAAGTGGAAATTACGCACGGTGCGCATACTGTCAGCGCATATGGTAAGCACATATAGATCACCTGTACGCAGCGATACGACCAGTTTATCAACATCTATAAAGGCGAAGTTGGCAGCATCCAAGCTAATTCGTACGCCATCCTGTGGTTTAAGTGGAAAATTCGTACTATGATCGGCGGAGCTATTCAAGCTGACTCCATACGGTGGCACGCTCTGATTCAAATAAATCACTGAATTCACTGTGATGACAAGGCAACCGCCAATAGGTTTTTGGATGGGAAATACTTGTAGACAGTCGAATGGTAAACTGTTCACTGTCCAAATAATGGGGTGCACGCGTTGCTGTATATTCAATGAGATAGCTACCAGTACACAGGTATCGGAACGAACTGCCACACGTCCGGTAAAAGTGCGTACCGGTTCGTAGAGTATGAGCAACGTAGGTTCATAGTAACCATGTAGAAACTGTATATCCAAGACATTATCGATTTTCTCATCCAGATCACGAAGCGCTATCAGGTACGATGCTAATATGGGCGTACGTGAGACAAGCGCAGTGGGTGCTTTCTTAATCGGCTTCACATCGGCCAATTCGATCTCATCTAAACTGTTGTCTTTTCGAAAGGGCAACACGACCAAACGTTTACCATAAACCAACATAATGGCGCAGCGAGCCTCCGGATCCACTCGCACCATGGGCACATAAAAACGACTGGTCCAGCCGCCTCGTATTTCCTCTTCTTCAAAAAAATGCAATGAGAGTGTTTTCAATGCATATGTATCCGGATCATGCTGCAGCACGGAGAGTTTAGCATCTCGGAAACTTACTAGAAGCGCATCACGCATGGCTCCCGTGAGTGAGACACTCTGCAGCGACATCACATTTCCGAATAAGGTGTAGCTGGCCATGCATTCGAGCCGCATCTTTGGCGGCGAACGCAATTCATTTGGATTAAGTTTCAGACGTTGTGCAGACTCAACATTTGGTATGATTCGATAGACTTTCAGTACATTCGCTCCAGCGACCACAAGATTCTCCTCTGTATTGTTAAAAAAACGACATGAGATCGCGAATTCCACGGCGGTAGGTGTGTGCGTTTGTTTGCACATGGAAAACATGGCGACGTTTAATGACCCTCCAAATTAATTAAGAAACACGATCTTTATAAAATAATTCACTGACCACGAACAGGCGGCATTCTACATATGTGCGAAAAACAAATAAAACGCTGTTTGTGCAGATTGTGAATGACCAAACATAAGCAAAACAATATAATTGAAACAGCGAATGGAACAGGAAACATATCTCTAAAAAATTTTGAAAATATTGCATTTTTTTGTCTAAACAAAATAGCGCAGCTAACAATGTTTTAAGAGACTTTTTTAAATGGCTGATCATAAGAACTATTAACATATTCTGTAATAGTAAAGGAAATAGCAAAAAAAGGAAGAAATAAGAAAAATTGTTAGTTCACCTATGCTGAATTCTAATAGTCTCCTCATAGCCTCTAAAAATATTTCTAGTGGTCCGTCCTAAATTTATTATTTCTAAAGAATTTAATAGTTTATATACAGTTCAATATAAATCAGACATATAAACAAAATTAGCGTGATTCTAATCAGTCGTTTATGGGCCGCTTTCAGAAACTATGCGAAACTATGGAATATATCTTGAACTGCCGCTTTTGTAGCTATTGTACTCTTAGTTATCTAAGTATAAATTCACATTTAATGTTTCTTAAAAACTGAATAAAATTCATTTATTTATGTAAAGGGGAACTTTCTCAACATTCACATGAACACCAAATTGGGTTCAGGTTCAACTTATTCATAATAAATGTGTTTTCACTGTGAATGTCAGTTGTTGTGAAGAAGAGTGCTTTTGAAGCAAACAAACTTATGGGAAACTATAGAAAAGTGTATTTTTAAGATATATAATATGAAAAACATGTAAACGGAACTCATTAACCATGTAACTACATAAACCAAGTGCAAAAACTATTTAGTTGTAGTGTTTACGAATTTTCACTGTGAAAATTTTTGGTCGTACATTCTGCATCGCCTTGGGTTTTGTGATATAGGTGCGACAGAGATAGCGTCACCATCCCAAACTGTAGGTAATTTAGTGAGCAAAAAGGAGTGGGCTCTACAACACCAAGAAGAAGAAAAGAACAAAAAGAAGACTTATTTTGTGTGTCCGTTTATACATTCATGCAATATTTAATATTTTATGTGCGGCTTTAGTTAATTAGAGTGGTAACGTAATCCGTTTTGTTTTTACTTTTTTTCTTTTCTTATAAGGTATATTAAGAAAATTACACAAAGCCAAAATGTAGTACGTACAAGTGAAACCCCCAATCAGGCATACGAAATTAGTTGGATGAATGTGTGTGCGTCTATGCACGGGTGTGTATGAATGTGGTTGAAAATTGTGTGGCCAAAGGCGAAGGTATCGTCGTAATTGGGATTTGTTAAATTTGCTGTTGTGTTGTAGGCCAAACACATCCAGCTGCACGAGTGTTATAATAACGCATATGAAAACCCCAACCTTCGAAAAAGCAATAATAAATAAACAAAAACAAACAGGAGGCATAGAAAACAAAAAACAAAAAGTGCATCGTCGCTCTGTTTGGTAAAGTTTGTGGCCTCGTTTTATTTGTGCGGCGCCTCCGTCTGGGTTCATGTGCCGTCCGCCGTTCAAAAACACAGCAAGGCATCGCACAGGAATACCTGCCGGAGTACGAAGACGTATTAGAACGAGGTTAACTGAACGCAAGCAGAGGAGCCTTAAAAATGGATACTGCTGGTCAGGTGAGTTTCTAGCACATACCGATCCAATTATAGAGTTGAGCCAAACACTTGCTGCAATTATTCGGTGTGTTGTTACAATCGACTACCCTACCTGAATTCCCCTAAGTCACCCACAAAACATATGCTGTTCAAAAACATATGCTGTTATATATTTGGCGAGTTCAATTAATACAAGTATTTTCCAAACTTTTAACAAAACGATAGATAATTATGTCGTACCAAGTAGACTGATTAACTTTCGAGAAAACCCAACGACACTTGGTAAAGACCAAAAATTTTTCTTATTGTTATGTTGTCTTGTTCCCGTCGAAATGAGACATCATGTCCGGAACCGCCAATTCTTGGCCAGATAATATTACGCCGAGGAAAACTGGGGGACCACTGAATCTACAGGTATATCAATATTTCAGCAGACAATGTTTTTCTGGGTCACTTTATAGATTGAAGTTGCGTTAGCCAATATAACCGACAGAATATGGGTGATATTGATGATTGGGCGCATTAATAGGAAAAGGGAATGGAAGAAGCATAATGAAGGGAGAAAAAGAAAAAATGTGAAAATGACGAAATGCAGATTGTGAAAGAAAGAAAAACTACAACCACCCTGCTAGATATTGAACAGATGACAACTATTGACATTTAAGTGTAATGCTTCAGCTAGGCCGTAGCTGAACTAAGGTGGCCTTTTGACCTTGCTGTTACCAATTATGAGTTATTATTCTATGGCCTGAGATGCTGAGACCTTTTCGCAGCGTCAGAGTGACAGCATAAAAATATTAATGTTTCGTTATAATTCGACTAAGCTTCTTGGATTTATTATGGTTGGTTAGCAGATTGAGAAATTGGCCATATAAATTAAAATATATAAAAAAATTTTATATAAACTTATCTTCTATTTTTAGTACGTGCGTAAAAAATTTGAACTAATCCTTCCTAAATGACATATCCGAGAGATCATATTAACTACAGTCGGCAAAACATAGTAAACAGCGAAGCGAAGCAAGAATCTGTCACAAAATCAATAGGATTAGCAAAAAAAAAAAAAAAAAGAAGGAATTTGCGTCGTAATAAGGCTTTCTGTTGAATCGAAATTAAGGAGTTGAGCTAGAGTAGAAAAAAATACTAGAATAATGGAACCAATGGCACACGTGAATCTCATAGATGATGAAGATGAAAAGGATCCATTGGCGCTGGATACAGCAACACCAACAACGTTTACTATACATCAACAGTTCCAAACGGCAGAGGAACAAAATCAACACCTGCAACATCAACAGCAGGTCCAGCAGCAACAGCAAAGTCAGCAGTTGCTGTCTTCGCCGAATGCAAAACACACACACAGTTTGCGGTAAGCTTTAAAACAAACCTTGTATGAAGCAAATATTTACGTTGAACTTTCTCCAATAGACGCCACCTGCCACGCATTATTGTAAAGCCAATTCCACCTGAAAAGAAGACGTTGACTACGAGCAATATAATCAGCTTAACGAGCACCAGTATTGCACTGTCTACACCATTAGTATCAGCTGCAGCAGGTTCTGCTGTAGTGGCTGTGGCGTCGGCAACGGGGGTATCCGGTGTGGTAACAGCGCCAACACTAGTAACACCCGCACCAATTAGAGGAATCAGCAGTCGCCGCATACAACAGCAACAACAAGCCAAAGCAGCAGCGGCGGCTGCGGCAACAGCAGCTGCGGCCGCCGCCGCTGCTTCTGCAGCGTCACAATCGTCAAAAGCGACAACACAAGCCTCCACAATGCGTGAGGTTCTGGCGTCGATACCAAGTTTCAGTGTAAAACCACGTCGACGTTCCAATAAGAAAATATCAACGGCTGCGCAAATCGAACAAACTAAGGATGGTAAAATTGATCTGGAGACGCCAGATTCGATATTGGCCTCAACGAATTTGCGTGCGTTGCTCAACAAGCAAACGTTTTCAATGCTCCCGCCACTCTATCAGTACAATCTTATACAATTGCTACCGAGTGTTGATCGCGAAGCTAGCGAAGTGGTTGAGCCAATGCCACCACTTACAGCAAACATCAATGTTGGCATAGGCGATGAATGCAATGTGCCAATGGAAGCAATACGTCTTAGTTCATCATGTTTGAACAACGAGTTCTTTGCGCGTGCGTGTCTCGAATGGCGAGAACGTTTAACCGAAGGTGAATTCACGCCGGAAAATCAAATGAAACTGAAAACGGAGGCTGAACGTGAAAGGAACAAACTCGATCCGTGGAAATTGAAACATTTTGAGCCTTATTGGGGTGAGAAAAATACGAACCGTGCGAGCAGCAGTCGTAGCAGCATTTCGAGCAACAGCACTGTCACCAAGAGCAGTCCGGAAAGCGTCATGATGGCGACGACTTCATCAAACTCGATGAAAAATTATACAATGCCAAGTACATCGAAAACTTATGGAAAAATCGTTGTGAAAGAAGAGGCCATAAATTGTGAGACGACGGCGACTGATGAAACCCACCAGCACAACCAGCAGCAGCAGCAACAGCAGCCAATGCAACTGCAGGTAACATGTGATAAACAGACTGAAATGAGCTACGAATTGGTAAGTTTTTTTTCGTATAAAAATATTTCTTATAGATGATAATAATATTACTTAACCACAGACGACAAAATGCGCCACGATGAGTGTAAAAACAGTGGCGTCGATAGAACAGACGATGAAGGACGACACTGAATTAGCGGGAGGAGAAGACATCATTGACGTGAAGGCGTCGTTTGAAGAAGATAAACGTGGTGTGAAGCGACCATCGGCGAGTCCATCGCGACACAAGCATGCCGACGGATGGTTTTATGAAAGTAACGCGGCGTCAACGGAACCAAAGGATTGCAAACTTTTGAAAATTGAAATTAAGAATGAACATGTTCCTAGCTTTGTGAACAGCACAAATGAGATGCCACAACTGAATGTTCCCGGTGTCGGGGCCGCTGTCGTCGCAATCGAGCAACAAGTTACGCAACCAATTGCAATTAGCAGCGGCAGTTCGTGTGGCAGCGGCAACAACAGCAATAGCAATAGCAGCAGCAACGACGATTGCGATGTTATCGATGCTGTAGCAAATCACATGCAATATCAAATAATACCAACAACAATAAGCATTGGTTATACAGTTGGAACGCATGGCGTACCAGCACTCATTTCATCAGCAACACCACAAGAAGCGACATTATCCACAACAACAACATTAACACCTATAACATCCATAACACCAACACTAACAACACAACTTATTGACAGTACCTGTGATACAACAAATCAACCACCTGCAATATTAACTACACCAACAACACCAACAAATACAATAGCAACAAAGTGCGCAACACGTGCCGATATACTTAACCAAGATTTAACTGGCAATGGCACTGAGAGGCTTACAGTACAGCCCGACACGTCTCTAATTGGTAAGTGAGAGTGATTCAAATTTTGTAATCATTCACGCATTGCAAAGTATTCTCAATTTGTTACGGCGTTTGTACCCCAGTAATGTAGAGGACGATATTAAGGATATTTATTATACATAGTTCTCAAGTATTGGCACTCCACTCCATTTGAGTTATATTGGTGTACCGTTGGGTTTATGTACCATTTGTACTCAAAAAAACTGGTCGATTTATCGATTTTATAAATCCCTACTTCAAGAAATATTTTTTAGAGCAAAGTTATTTTATGCGCGTTGTAGCATGAGAAATCACAACAATTGTCCGGGTAGAGTGTACCTAGACGTCTTTATTTTTTTTTCCTTTATACATTTATAATTTAATTAATTTATTTATTCATTTATTTATTAACCCTTAATATAAAACGAACTAAACGGTATAACGGTTATGATTGACGAGTTAGAAACTATTCAAGCAGAGCAACTTAGTTCTTCTCAACAGCATAGTGTATAGGGTGTCAGAGAGACACGCCAAGTGCTTGTAATTGCTTTTTACAATGTGTGTGTTAATGTGTGTGAATTTTTTATAGTAACGAAAACTGTTTTAACACGCCACGCAACAATAAAGCATTGACCACCGGTATTTTTTTGTCGATTGCTGATTTTTGTGTACACACACCACTGTTTTGGTAAACAGTTATAGTAAACCGTTTGATTCCACACTTCTTGTGCTTAGAGAGTGTAATGAATAGAGAGAGGCAATCAGATTATTTTTTACAATCATTCATTAATTCATGCGTTGCTAAGTACACTAACACTTTCTGTAAAAATATTGTTCTGATTAAAACTGCAATATTTGAATGAAACAAAATATCAAATTACAAAATTACTAATGTTCTTGAAATTTATTTATTCCCAATTATGTTTAATTAAATATTCCCCTATCACCCAACGCATTCGTAATTAGCTTAGCTCAATCCGGGTGTCTCACAACACGACCAGTTTTTGTAAACGAAACGAATTTGAACGATATGAAATTTAGACAAATTTACAAATTTCTATTAACTCAATATAGACCAAAAAAAAAAAAATTAAATATAAATTAAAAAACCCTTGGTATAACGCCCTTAGAGAAAGCCATTGATCAAATCAAATTCTACATTACGCGCTGATTTTTTGATTATAGTAAATTTTATACAAACATTCGATTCAGTGCACAACTCTGCCTTAGCTAAAATTAAGCTTATTGTTTTTAACTATAATAACTTTGTCCCTTGTTCGCTCCCTCTATTAGGTACCGAGTCGAATGCTACAACTTCTGCGAAGGCAAGCAAACACATACGAGCACAAACGGAGTATTTCTTCGCCGATGCGCTCGATCATGGTAAGTTGATTAAAACAATTTGATTTCTAATAACGCACTCTCTGTAACACGAGCATATATAACAACACATTTATTTTTATTAGCAAATGTGAAACAAGAAGATATCTATTTTTTGTAAACTATTTGTTACAAATTTCGAGATTGGACTTGTATTTATTTTGACACACTTATGAACTGGATTTTTATATTTTTTTGTCATGAAGTCACTTAACTAACCGCATTAAATTTAATTTGTACGAATCTATATCTTTATTTTTGGTCTTTGGTTTTTTCTTATTGGTCTATTTATGCATTATGTACTTACTTTGATATATTAATTTGTTTAATAAAAGTTTGGTTTCATAATGAATTTGGAATGAATAAAAAATAAAATTATTTTGCTTTTTTATATTTTTGATTTTAGTGTAAATTGATACTTTTAATTTCTGAATTTTATATAAATTATGCATATTCAATTGATCATTTGGGCTTGGTAATTGGCATTGGAAAAAAAGAGGACATTTCCCCCACATTACGTAATGCTCGATATGCACGCCTACATCAGAGTATATGTCTATCTCTCGCACTCACACGCTATGCTACTCAAATTGTTCAAGTTATCTTAAATGAATTAGCAACTAATCAAAATTTAACACAATTTAAGCTGTCGTTACTGAGGTTATTACAATACCAGATACGGGAAGTCCACGCGATATCGGCCTGACAGCAACATTGCCATTAGCAAAAAATTTTAGCAACAACAACATCCACATCAACGATTATTCAACAGCAACAAGCTCAAGAGTGACGGACATACAACCCATAATGACGTTAGCTGGAGCAACAGCAATGCAACTGCAACAACAACCACAACACCAACACCACGAGCAACAACATCAGTTGTTGCCGGCAACGACGACACCAATGCAAGGCCAACAGCAACTGCAGAGAACGCAAGCGCCCATACCACCAGGACCGATTGAAATGCCTGTTGAACAACTAAATCACAATGAAATATTTCATCATGTGCAACATGATTGGAATTTTGGTGGCATGAAGCTAACACAACACCCGACAACAATGGCAACAACCACCTCAACAGCAACAACGGCGGTAGCAACAACAACATTGCCACAAACAACAAACAACTACACAAGACAATTACAGACTGCCGCCAGCGATAACATTTTACAAGGGTCCACAAATCTCCTCAAATTTAGTAATGATGTGCAAATGCAAGGGCCTTCGCTCTCGGTTATGGAAGTTGCTACAACCGAGGATGGCAATGATGATGATGCTGTTGTTGTCATTAATGATAATGTTGTTGAGTGTTTGGGTGTTGATAATGAAATCATACAACAAAATGAAATCGTCGATGACATCATTGAGGAAGTGCAACACAATATGGATGATAGTGATGCAGTGCGTGATATTGTCGATAAATTGCAACAACATCATCAGCAGCAATTGCAGTTAGAGCAGCAACAGCAACATGCACAACAGCAGCATCAACAACTGCATCCACAGTTTCAACCGGATGTACAGCAAATTCCACAACACCAACAACAACAGCAACAACAAACACTGCCACAACAAAGTCAAGTGCAAATGCAAGCATACTTGCAGCAACAGCAACATCAGCAGCAGCAATTGTCAACAACGCTTACTGATTACAGCAATGATGTGAGTACCTCGCCATTTGATTCGATTTTTACGTTTTATCTTATTGTTTGCGATATTACCTTATTGTTTACAGATACCCTCGGATGTGATTTGTGAAGTGCCCATGTCTGTTGCCGAAATGGAAGTGTCCAGCACAGTGATAACAAACAGCAGCAATTCGAGTGATAGTTGCAATGACTTGAATGTCTGTAGTAGCAGTAGCAATATTGCTTCTAATATGAATGCTATTGGTCAGATAGAACAGTTGTCAACAGTATCAGTGCAACAACAACAGCAAGCGCCAGCGCAGCAGCAACCACCACTTCAACAGCAATCACCAGCACCACCACTTTCACAGCAACGCCAAATCCTCGTGGATTCGAATGGACAAATCATTGGCAATATTTTGCTACAACAACAACAATTGCTACATCAATTGACACTACAAGCAGCACAACAGCATCAACAACACCAACAGCAACAACAACAACACCAACAGCAGCAACAACAACAACAACAACCGCAGCCGCAGCAAACACATCCGCAACAAGCGGATACAAGCAATGCCTTAAATGTTAATCAACAACAACAACACAAAGCAACAGCTGCATTGCCGGTGACAATACGAAAAACATTCGAGTTAAATGGTGGACATAATTTTTTGCCGGCGAATCTTTTAGGACAACAACAATTAGAGCAACAACAACAGCAGCAACTGCAACCATTTGCCTTGCCACAAAAGCAACAACAGCGACAATATCTAACACAATCACCCAAACATGTTGTTAACAATAATTTAATGCCCGTACAGCCGTCCGTGAGTCAGCAACAACATCAACAACAATTGCAACAGCAACAACCACCTCAACAGCACCCGCAGCACCAACAACAATCACAACAACTGCAACAGAACTTGAATATTCAACAACAGTCACCACAACAAGTCGCAACTCCTTATCAAATGCAAAATGCATTGCAGCAACAATCAGTGACCGTGAGCCAGCAACCCCAGCAGCAACAACAACAACAACATCCCCAAACAAAGTTTATTTCAAAACCATTAAACATAATTTCAATGGCACGTTCAACAACATCGCCCGCAACATTAAGCAATAATGCCATCACCACAGTTTCACCTGTTGCAGGTATTCCGTCCAGCGTTAATACATACGCTGCTGCAACAGCTGCTGCTGCAACGGTTGCCTATAATAACAATAGCAATATCAACAATTTTAATGGCAATAACAACAACACCAATATTAGCAACAATAATGCCAGCTCAAACACAACAAGCAATATCAATCAACAAGCATTGTTGACCAACAATCACAATACGACTGGCATTAGTGGTGGCGGCGTCTCGATTAGCGGGAATGTGTTGCCATTGAAAACCTTTCCTACAATTGGCAATATACCTACGACGATCGCACAACAGCGATTGCAACCAAAAATGCCAACGGGCAAGGGGCGTAAAGCTACAACAAATAAATTACCGCCGGGCGCTGTTAATCTCGAGCGTAGCTATCAAATATGCCAAGCGGTCATACAAAATAGTCCAAATCGTGAGAATCTGAAGGCCCAACTGCGACCTCCATCAGCGATATTGAGCCAACAGCAGCAACAGTTCCAGCAGCAACAGCATCAACAATCAAGCGTGTCTATGCCGCCGACAACAAGCAACATAGTTGTAGCGGCATCGGCTGGTTCGCCTACAACGTTACAGGTGGCCACGGTTCCGGGATCGATTGGGAACATTGCCACGACGACGACGACAGCATTAACAAGTATCGCAACAAATACGCTTAAACAGGATGACCAACAACAGCAACAACAACCTCAAGTAACACAACCACTTCAGCAGCAGCAGCAACAACAGCTGCCCGGTAATGTAATCCAAGCTTCAATGCCACCAAATGTGATGGGCGTTGGACGACCGGGTGTATATAAGGTAAGTTTTCCGCTATTCTAGTCCATTATTTATTAATTCATTGCAACATTCAAAAACTTTCAGGTTATTGGTCCACGTATGGGTTTTCCGCGCAAGAAGTATGTGCAACGTAAACCATCACCGACGCTTATACGTCACGTTTTTACGACACAAAGCACCGGAGCCACTCTGGCCACCACAAATGCGGGCGCAGTTGTCGCACAGTCGGCACAACAGCAGCAACATCAAGCACATGCTCAGCAGCCACAACAGCAGCAGCCGCAACCGCCACATCTGACGCTAATGCCACAGCCAGCGTTGCCCGGTGCACCATCGCCACAGCATCAACATCAACAACAACACGAATTGCTGCACCAGAATGGTAATGGGCAATATGTGCTCGTACATCGTGCTAATGTCGGCGCGGCTGACAATCAGGCTCCGCGTGCATCCAGCGCGCCACCGCCAATGCATCTGCAACAGGTGAGTGTTTTCGTTGGCTTTAAAATGTATAGGAAACAAAGCTCTAAACCTTTTTATTTTTATCTTTAAACGACGTCAGCAGAACCAAATCCATACCATGAATGGTATACCCTTAGGTGGACGCGGGCGTCCAGCATCTGTAGATATCGATTCGACGAATTCATTGCATGAGATCCAACAACACACGCTAGGCAATGTCAACGTCAATGTGAACATGAATGCGGCAACGGCTGCGAATTTGGTGCGGCGCAACATCGCTGCAGGTAAATTGGTGTTTTATTAGGGTTAGCGAGGTATGTCACCATTCCCATACATAACTTACACATCTCAACAACAACTTTGTCATTGCATGCCTACATTTTGCAACACTTTTGTCTTGTTTTCTTTTTTAGTTCCCATAGGTTTGTGTAGCGATCAAGAATAAACCCAATAATGCTAAAGTGACTGAAGATTTCAGCCAAGCCATAGATTGATAGATTTTAAAACTCTTCACGCTGTATACATTGTGTTGTAACTTGCAAATGACTTAGCTACGAGCGCAGAGAAGTCAACGTGTACCACTTTTAAATGGTGTTCTATTAAACTCGGTTTGTCAGTCTATATGTACTCGTATTATATATTTATATATATTGTAGTGAAGACCAGAAAAAAATTAGCTGACAACGAATTTCCCTCAAGACACTATAAATACATTATAATTAATTTCATTAGCTTACTTACAAGCTAAGTCGTAATCATACATTTAACAAACGTACTCATTTATTGAGTTAATGCACGTTTGCAATCAATTATTTTGACTGTACGCAACGTGATCCCCTCAGATTACTACACGGTAAATATAGTTCATATTGTCAATCCTGTGAGTAGGTTGTACTTGCCGCCGCTCTTAACACGTGTAGAGTCCCATCTTGCCTCTAATAAATATCTCTCGTGTTCACTAAATATGGGTAACACGGATTTCGGTGGCCCCGTACGTTAAGAATAGTTTTTTTCATATGAAACATAAATGTTATAGAACGTGAAGAACATTGAAATACCTAGGTTTTGCTGGAATTATCGTTTTTATTTTATTTAATTAAATTTTTTTTTCTTCACTTTCACTTGGAATAAACCTAATTAAAAACTTCTTCTCGCATGTGTCCCAATATTACAGGCAACGTTACCTATATTGATGGTCTTGGCAACACGGCAACCATTGTTGATGGCAATAATTATATTGTAACAACAGCAGGGCAAGCTGGATCAACAGCAGCAACAACAGCTGGTACAACACCAAGTGTGAATACAAGCCAAACAACAGCGGCGACACCGACATCGACGGTCAGCGTCGTCATACCGCCTAATACAACGCAAATACAGCTACGGAATAATACTGGCGAGAACACACCACCAACGGATGCAGCAGCGAACAACAATTGCGCTTGCTCACTCAATGCGATGGTCATTTGTCAGCAATGTGGCGCTTTCTGTCACGATGACTGCATCAGTTCGTCGAAGCTGTGTGTTTCGTGTGTGATTAGATGAGTGAAGACAAACGGCAATGGCATCACAATAATTGAACGCTAGTTATCGTAACCTAGTATATATATATATATATATATATAACCATATAGATATATATGTATACACAACGACACATACAATATGAAAAAAAAGTTAAGTACCAAAATGGCTATATAGCGTACATACATAACTACATACATACAATGCATATGCATACATATATACATAACAAACATGAAGTTAGTTAGTTTAAAAAGAAGTCAAATAGTACCATATAAAAGCAACAGTTCATTGACACACACATGCCTACACACGCACACAAAACACATATACACAAACAAAATATGAAAGAAGAAGAAAACGTTGCAATAATCATAGGGAACAAAAGTTTTGCTACTTGGTTTCTAGAACTTGCAATAGTATTCGCTGTTGAGTAGACGTCTCAATCAATCGTGTTTTTTAAATTAGTTTTTAAATTAATTTATTTACAAAGAGGAAAGAGGAAATACTCGCTCTTTTATGCAATAAGATTAATATAATTTGTTGAAGTTGCATGATTTTATGTAAAAGGCAACTTAAGAAGAAAATGCATGTTTAATAGAGAAGATCTGAGGATCAACTCAGATTAGTTGGATCTTAATGCTACAAATAAAACCCTTTAATTGATCAAGGATCAGCATATATGAACTATAAGAAAGACAGAAGCTGCTATAACAACAAATAATTTCAAGGCACATAGATACACATATTTTCATGCAGTGGCTTTTAAATTATTGATTGAAGTATATTGGAAACTGAATTGTTTATTGAATAGTATTCATCAAAACTATTTTAGCTGTTCATTGAAACTATATAGTGACTTTATATCTCTTCATAATTTAGTGCTCAAACTAAATTAGAAAAGTTATACATTTATATTCGAAATTCTGTCTGAAATAACTTTTATAAATTAAAAAAATTGACATCTACAGTTTATCTGCATTAATAATTTATGAATCTACCTTATGTAGAAATTTTCGCAACAATTCTTTTAAACGCACTGCATATTGAATAGATCTCAAAAAACTAGATCTTATGGAATTACCATATACATATTAAATATTAGCTGCTAAAATGGCCAAGTCTGTTTTGAAACTCTTCTCCTCCGCTGCGCTGTGCTGCGATTCAGTGCGATACATTTTATAATCATTTTAAAAGCAGAGCGATACGTTGGGTCATATTCTTTTGCCCATATATTTCTGAAATACAATTCTCCTAACCAGTTTCTAACATATTTGAAAAAACAATGGAGTGAATTATGTTTTGGTTCCGATAGTTTCAAGGCTAAGTTTCAAAAACCAACAAGGACTTAAAAAACAGTTGTCTTTTCATATATATTTCATATTACAATAATCGCATAAACAAATTCTATAAATACAGGCTTTAAAAGATGCATCCGAGACTTATTGAATAGATTTTTCTCTGTTAATTCGTTCTGGCCCCTTCCGGAGCATTATATTTTTAAATTTTTTTAAACTCATGAAGTAAAAGAAATTATGCCAATGTACCTTTTATTTATGCTGTCTATCTTATGCCACATAATGATCTTAAAAAATTATAATTGAACAATTTATAAAAAAAAACATCAACTAAAACAGTAAACCGTTTTAAAAATTTTTTTCGAAATAATTTTCCCATAAACAAGTTTTATATCTTTTTTTCTTTTAAATAATTCTATCTCTTAAATAAGCAAAGCTTATTTTAAACCCTTAAACTTCTCCAAAACACTGCACCCATAATTAGCTATAGAAGCCAACAAAATCTATGAATTTAAATTATTTGCAACTAAGTAAGCTCAAAGGCAATTCACACCCCACTAGTTTATAAACAAAACAACCCAAAAAGGAATGATTTCAAAATATTTGAATGATATCAAAAATGAAATCATGTCAAGCGAGTTGATGTCAAAACATTTTGTATTTATCGAAACACGCCACATCAAACCCATTTTATATTGTATAAATTAATGGTGGGCTCACCACCATATATTGAGCGTTGTGTAATTTTGCATTTGTGCATTTGTTGAACTCACAAAAAAATAATATAGTGGTTATGAGAAAAAGTAATAATAATAAAAATAAAACTACATAAAAAATTATTTAAAAAAGAAATATGCGTATTGATTTTGTGATGCTTTGTGAGTTTGCGTGCACAGGCAAAATATATAAATTTAAACACTACATTGCAACAACAAATACGAAATAATTTATAAAATAAAAGCGCTAATGTAAATATATTTTATTATTAATTACATTGTATTTATATGAATATATAAATTAAAGCAACAAGAGAAAAAAAGCAGAAGCAAGGGCAGAGGTAAAAGTTAAGCATTATATTAATTAATAACTCAAATCTGATTGATCGATATTTATATATTTTTATAATTTATAAATCTATTTTTGGTTCGATTTTTTAATAATTAAATGACTTACTTACACCTTAAAATATATATATATATATTAATTAAGTTATATATATATAGTTTTATGCATAAGTCGTACAATTAGTTTTAGTTTTGTATTTGTATGTGTAATGCTAATTTTAAATAATTTCATTAGTTCTTAAATATGTAATTTTTAAAGAAGACCCACACAAACAAACAAACCAACACACACACACACACACACACAATACTTCTAAACACAAACACACGACAACATTTAAATATATATATATACATATATATATATATATATATATATATATATTTCGCAAACTGTTGATAAATCAAAGCAAAAGATACGATTAAAAGAGTATATTACATAAAAGTAAATTATATATATATAAAAAATATAAATTGAAAACAAAACAAACAAAAAAAAAGGAAATACGAAAAACATTTTGCTCCTAGATGCACTCACCGCAAAATTAATCAATAAAAAATTTAAAAGAATATTGAATTAATTTAACGTAGTTTCATTGGGATAAGTTTTCTCCATTATGATTACTTATAAATTTGATTATAAATACTACATAACAGCTGTGCTCTTTACACAGTGTTATTCCAAGCCAGCTTGTACGTAACCTAGTTTTCAATATTCTAATTCAGCAGACTATGACCTGATTACGTAGGAACAGTAGTTGTAAAATATCAAAGCACTCTTTTATACAACTTGAGCGTTGCATGATATTGAAACAAATTTCTTTTTGAAATGGATCCAGTAGTAAACAATGTGCTAACCGGCCTCGATAGCTTAGAGTAAGTGCACTAAGACCCAGAGGTCATGGTCATACACATCATGGTCTAACGGCAACACAAAGGATGTTGTTGGTCTAAGTGGGACGTCAACAATTTCGCCTTACTGGATAGGAAACAACCTGAAACGCCTGCCAAGCTCAATCCCGATGGTAAGTAATGTTCTAGTACAAATTTTAATGCACCAAATCCTTAAAAAAACATACAGCCATAATCAAAATTATTTACATCGAAATATAAGGTACAATTTACAAAACAGAAAAAATTCATGTTATGACAATCGAAAGCACTATGTTTTATACGTTATAAAGCTTGCATAAAAAGGCATTCGATTCTTAATATGGTTTTGCTGAAGTTATCGCTTATCGATATCGATGTTTCTAACCATTTTTAATTTAAAATTGTAACGAGTAGTAAAATAAATATTGGAACTAATTTTTACACATCACTAACTTCGCTTGCAATTCGTTCGTTTCGTGTGTTCGTTGTTTCTGCTTCAAAACAATTAGATTTAATATATTAAAAAGGTGAAAAGTTGTTTTTATATAGTTAGCAGTTGAACGATAAAACAGTTGTTATTTAGTTAAACTATCATAAAATAAACGTAAAACGTCATGAAATCAACCTGCAAAACAAATGACCAAAAGTCAAAGCTTTTGTGCTGTGTGTGAAAAATCTATACAAAGTGAAATGTTTACTGATAAACGTGCGAAACACAGAACAAAAGAAAAGAAGAAAACTGATTGTGCACTATTGTGTATGGTATGCTTGTGTGCATGCAAACGTGCGATGGCGTCAATGTTTTTGTAAGCTCCGCTGCTTCAGAACACTTGCCAAAGCCGCCGCCGCCACCGACACCGTTATCATTGGATGGACATCTGTGACTGGTGGCCGGCTCACTTGCTTGAAAAGTGATGAACTTGACATTTTCATTGCCCACACAAACGGCATTCGTTGGTCGAGTCGCGTATCTGAGTGTGTGTGACTTTTCACTTTTCACTTTGTTACTTTTCTCATTTTATAATTTGTTTATTAAATTTTGCAAATGTAATAAAAATGTTGACGTGGGTGGTTCACTTTGCGTATACAGTTGTGCTACTTGAAATGAGGGGCGTTGTGTGTGTTTAAACAAATGTTTTAATGAATTGCCATGATATGGTTGTTTTTGTTGTTGCGGTTATTGAGGTATTACAGTAATGTATGGATAAAGACAGAATGCGGAAAGGGGAAAGGCAAAAAATAAACTAATGTTTGTAGTTGGTCAGGAGAACATGTAGAATTGTGTTAACAGCCCGCCGTTGTTATTGTTGTTACTATTAATACCTGCTGGCCTTTATTGATTTTTTTTTTTGGTTTTTCTTTTTATAGTTCAGAATTGAAATGGAATTCTTTTGTGTTTAATTTTGAGGTGCGCCAGTGCTTCTTCCTTTTCTTATTTATCCAATAAGAATTTGAAAATTTCGTTCATTACAGATGTCTTAGCGACGCACAAGCGGAAACAATTCCAAACTGAGGTTCAACCCAAAGATTAGCAACACTAAACACAAAAAAATAAAATTTATTTAAACAAAGAAATTATTGAAACAACATAACTGCAACGTATACTTATTAATCGATAAGGAAATCAAATCCACACAACAACCGTCATCAAATCGTAAACACCCGCAATAAAAATGGCTATGTCCAAAGTGATACGTGTGCTGGAGAAGTCCATACCACCATCGCCGCACAGTGTGCTGCTCGAGCATCGCAATAAGAGCGATAGCATACTCTTCGAGTCGCATGCGGTTGCTTTGTTGACGCAACAGGAAACGGATGTGATTCGCAAACAGTATGTGAAGGTGTGCGATGCTTATGGCTGTATGGGCGTATTGCAACTGAATGCCGGCGAGAGTACTGTGCTCTTCTTGGTGGTGGTCATCGGTTGTGTGTCAATGGGCAAGATCGGTGATGTGGAGATATTTCGCATAACTCAAACACAATTCGTATCGCTGCAGAATGCCGCACCTAATGAAGACAGAATATCGGAAGTGCGTAAGCTATTGAATTCAGGTACCTTCTATTTTGCGCACACTAATACCAGTGCGCAATCGGTGGTCAAGTTCGATATTACTTTGTGCGCACAGCGACGTCAGCAGACGAATGAGACGGACAATCGATTTTTTTGGAATCGCATGATGCACATACACATGCTGCGCTTTGGCATTGATTGTCCGGGCTGGCTACTGAAGGCCATGTGCGGTTCAGTGGAGGTGCGTACGGTATACATTGGTGCGAAGCAGGCGCGAGCGGCGATAATTTCACGCTTGAGCTGTGAACGTGCTGGTACACGTTTCAATGTGCGCGGCACCAATGATGAAGGCTATGTGGCCAATTTTGTGGAGACCGAGCAGGTCATTTATGTGGATAACGTTGTGACAAGCTATTTACAAACGCGTGGTTCGGTGCCCCTCTTCTGGGAACAGCCCGGCGTGCAGGTGGGTTCGCACAAAGTGAAATTGTCGCGTGGATTTGAGGCATCCGCTGCAGCTTTTGATCGGCATATGAGCATGATGAAACAACGCTACGGCTATCAAACGGTCATCAATCTCCTTGGCACTTCGATGGTGGGCAGTAAAGAGGGTGAAGCTATGCTCAGTAATGAGTTTCAACGGCATCATGGCATGTCGGCGCATAAGGATATACCACATATTATCTTTGACTATCATCAGGAGTGCCGGGGTGGCAACTATTCGGCGTTGTCCAAGCTCAAGGAGCGCATTGCCGCGTGCGGTGCGAACTATGGCATCTTTCATGCCTCCAATGGGCAGGTATTGCGGGAACAGTTCGGCGTTATACGTACAAACTGTTTAGACTGCTTGGATCGAACTAACTGCGTGCAGACATATCTCGGACTGGATACTCTCAGCTTACAAATCGAAGCACTGAGATTGGGTGAGAAGAAGCAGAATGTATCGCGCTTCGAGGAGATCTTTCGCCAAATGTGGATCAATAATGGTAATGAGGTGAGTAAAATATATGCTGGCACAGGCGCCATTCAGGGTGGCTCAAAGTTGATGGATGGCGCACGTTCGGCGGCGCGCACGATACAAAATAATCTTTTGGATAATTCAAAGCAGGTAAGTCCTTTTTCGTGTTTGAAATGGTAAATACGATTCTAATGCTCTTCTCTAATCCCCCAACAGGAAGCCATTGACATTCTGCTGGTCGGTTCAACACTCAGCTCTGAATTGGCGGATCGTGCGCGCATTCTTCTCCCCTCGAATATGCTGCATGCACCCACCACAGTACTGCGTGAGATGTGTAAACGATATGTGGAGTATGTGAGGCCACGAATGGTTCGCGTTGCAGTGGGCACTTACAATGTAAACGGCGGCAAACACTTCCGCAGCATTGTGTTCAAGGATTCGCTGTCCGATTGGCTACTCGACTGCCATGCGTTGGCTCGCTCGAAGGCCTTGGTAAATGTTAATAATCCGTCGGAGAATGCTGATCATCCAGTGGACATTTATGCTATTGGGTTTGAGGAAATTGTCGACTTAAATGCGTCCAACATAATGGCTGCCAGCACAGATAACGCCAAACTCTGGGCCGAGGAGCTGCAGAAGACGATTTCACGTGATAATGACTACGTATTGCTCACGTATCAGCAGTTGGTTGGCGTTTGTCTGTACATCTATATAAGGCCGGAGCATGCACCGCATATACGTGATGTGGCCATCGATTGCGTTAAGACGGGTCTGGGGGGCACTACCGGCAATAAAGGTGCTTGCGCCATACGCTTCGTGCTTCAAGGCACTTCGATGTGCTTTGTTTGCGCCCATTTCGCCGCTGGTCAGTCACAAGTCGCCGAGCGTAATGCAGATTATGCTGAGATTACACGTAAGCTGGCCTTCCCAATGGGGCGTACGCTCAAATCTCATGATTGGGTGTTTTGGTGTGGTGACTTCAATTATCGCGTCGATATGGACAAGGAAGAGTTGAAGGAGTGCATACGTAATGGCGATCTGAAAACCGTGCTCGACAATGATCAGCTGCTTAAGGAACAAGAGGCGGGCAATGTTTTCAACGATTTTCTAGAAGGTGAGATCTCATTTGATCCGACCTATAAGTATGATCTCTTTAGCGACGACTATGACACATCGGAGAAACAACGTGCCCCAGCCTGGACTGATCGTGTGCTGTGGCGTCGGCGAAAAGCTTTAGCCGAATCTGATTTTCTTGGCATTGAATGGAATCCTGGCAAACTCATACACTATGGGCGGTCAGAGCTTAAGCAGAGTGACCATCGGCCTGTCATTGCTATTATTGATGCTGAGATAATGGTAATCGATCAACAACGTCGCCGTGAGGTTTTCGAGCAGGTCATACGTGATTTGGGACCGCCAGATTCAACGATTGTTGTGCATGTGCATGAGTCCTCAACAGAAGATGAGGGTCCATCCATTTACGATGAGAAACTCATGTCAACGCTTATAATGGAACTGTCGAAAATGGGTGAAGTTACGCTAGTGCGCTACGTTGAAGATACCATGTGGGTTACATTCCGCGATGGCGAGGCGGCGCTCAATGTTGTATCGAAACGTTTCGCAAATATTTGCGGTGTGCAGTTGGTATTTGCATTGAAATCCGAGAACTGGCAACATTTGGTTGACACTGAAATCGAATTGTGTACAACAAATACTATTCCACTCTGCGCTAATCCTGATGCACAGGCGCAGCTTGTTAATATCACGCCCGAATTACCACAACGCCCCAAACAACCGCCGACAAGACCAGCGCCGGCGCGTCCGCCAATGCCAATGTCGCCAAAAAATTCACCACGTCATCTTCCGCATGTCGGCGTCATCAGTATTGTGCCGGACATGTTGCAATCGAAGCCTGCTAAGCCGCCGCTACCACCACAGCCAATGCAGCAGCCGCTGCAACCAATGCAAGTCTTGCCGCCGCGTCCGCCTGCAGTGGGCAGCTCCGGACCGGACACTGCGCCTTCATCGAAGTCACAGTCACCTACAGAGCCACCTTCGCCATTGCATGTCACATCATCATCGTCAACCACATCGTCAGGCAAAACATCACCAACTGGTGTTGGCAGTGGTGGCAGCGTCATTGGTTCAGCGTTCGGATCAGCACCACATACGCCACCGCGTCAAAGTAAGAATGCTACGCCTGTTTCGACACCAACACTACAGTCGAAACAACCCTCACTCGATGTACAAGACACGGGATACGAAACTACAACCAATATTTACGAAGAGATACTGGATGATGTGCCTGCGCCGCGACATCCACCGCCACCATTTCCACCGGCGGCTGGACCATTGTCGGCAAACGCTACAAATTCTTTTGCCGTCAACAGTCCACGTCGTCAACCACCATGTCCTGCAGCAGCTGCTACAAATGCACCAATGGGGCCGCCGCCACCCCTACCGGTAAGGCGTGGCCCGCCACCGATTCCAAATCGTAGCGGCAATGCGCCGCCACTACCCACACGTCCCGCTAACAATTGAGCACGAAGGTGAGTACAAAAATCAAAATGGTAATAGTAATATAAAATATAATATTCACCATAGACTACCTTGAAATTGGTCTACTGGATTTTATTTTATTTTTTTTTTGGTTCTGTATAATACAGTAATCCTTGAATCTCATATGATATGCTCTATATTAAATATATTGGGATAAAAAGGTAGTCTGTTTCAGATTGTCAATTCTTATGTACAACGTTGGGTTAGACTATAATGACATCACTTTGAAAATTGAAATAAATAGTCCTGTCAATTTCTCACACCCGGACTTTCTGTTCCGCTTCAATAAAAACTGAACACTTATGTGCCATTTTTATACCACAAGAATAACACTCACTCGATACAGCGAAAAATTTTGTCAACTGTGTGTGTGTACAAATTTAGAAAAAGTTGGTATGTTCCCATACCGGGAATCGAACCCGGGCCTTCTGGGTGAAAGCCAGATATCCTAGCCACTAGACCATATGGGATACTTGATTAGAATTGTCAGCGATAGAGTATAAGTAAGCATGTATCGCAAAATGCGTAGGCGGCGCAACTTTTCAATTTTGCTTTTGTAAGGGTGTACATGTTTTATATGCTGCTTATCTCTAATCTATTAATAGCGTTCGTTATGCTGGATGAGTCAGTTGTACACACTTTGTGTATAGGTCAGGATGGCCGAGCGGTCTAAGGCGCCAGACTCAAGTGTAAACTTGCCTCTCAAACGAGGTGAACTGACGAGCGTTCTGGTCCTCTCTGAGGGCGTGGGTTCGAATCCCACTTCTGACAAGATTTTTTTTTATTTTATTTTTTTTATAAAAATGGCTTTCAATGTAAAAGTAATGTATTTTATATTTATTTACAATATATTCAGCTTTAACCTTGGAAGTTCAAGGAGTAGCAACACGATACGCTGCAACACGGAAGCTCAGCTACATTCCAAAAAATTTTTAAAAATATTAAAACTAAAAAAAAGTTATAGCGAATTTGTAGGTAAATGTTGAACAGCTGTTGAAATATGCAATAGGAAGTGTGAGTGTTGTATTATATTTATTTTGAGAAAGAGTTAATTTTTAAGCAAAAAGAAGTGTTAAAGCTTAGTTCAAAGTCGATGTTTTTCGTTGAAAATTAAGATTTAATTAATTTTATTTAAAATAACTAAGTTATAATTAATCAGCACCGTTCACTTATTGCTACTTCTAAAATTAGTAAAATAAATAGACAAATTATTTCAAATGCAAGAACATAAGAGTAATAATAATAATAAAATACAACATTTGCTCTGATAACTATTAATCTATATTTGCAATAAAAGTATACACAAAGTGAAAATGAATATAAATTAAAGTTAAAAAGCATTATGAACAAATCGCATTAAAATTATTAGCAGTAAAACAATAAAAAATAAAATGAAGTACTAAAAAGCAAAACTAGTCAAATTAAACAATAACTATAACAAACAACAAAAATCGTATCTGATATATGTTTAAACAATTTGCTTTTGAGTATAAAGTGCAACTGACTCACTACATTTAAATCTCTAATTTAACAATTAAAAAAAGAAAAAATATAAATATAATTATTGTTAATTATTATTTGAGAAAAAAAAATATATATATGCAAACATTGGAAGTTACTAATAATAAAATATACATAAAATTGTCGAACAATTTCAGAAAGGACGAAATATGAAAATTATATCACAATAAAATTAACCCAATACATGCCGAAAATAATGATTATTGTATTTAAATGTTGAATATCTATTAAATTGTATAAATAAATATATATATAATGTATTCTATAATTCAAATTTCGCTGCAATTTGGTTCATACTTACTTTTTTGCGCCTTAAAAAATGTGGAGTAAATTTTTTTGTTTTCTTTTCTTTTTTTGTTTAAAAGCAAATATTTATTTGAAGGCAATCAGGCCAGTAACAGAGCATAAATTCAACTATAACCTTTATAAAATTTGTAGCTTAACGTTTTTAAACGTTTTTGGAATAATTTTAGGTAAGAGAGTTGTCACAAAATTTCTTAAAGCAATACTTATGAGCAACATTTGGATAGCTTATAGCAACCATTATGGCACATAAGCACAACTAACAGCACCATTTGGGATATCATATATTTCCCTAATTATTTTTTTTTATTTTTTATTTGACTATTACAAAACTAAATTTGCAAACGAAATTTATTAATCCGTTTTTCTACATTTAGTTGACCGGCAGCGAACGGCTAATGTCCAAATCACCAGGATCCGTAATAGACATGGTGCACACGCGAAAATATTTACCGCAGGCAGTACCCATTTCTATGTTAGTTCCGCTGTAGTGTTGTACTTCGGTCTTGGCCAAAATGGCGTAGTACTTAATCTCATACTTTCACAAAGCGGGCATGTGTACTAGTCTGCCTTGGCGCATAGTCTTGAGTGTCTGCTTTTGGCCTAGACAGTACTTGCCTGACTTCATGACTAAAGCCAAACGGGCATTGGTGTTTTTCAAAGCCTTGTTCTGCTTCTTAACCGCAACCATTGTGTTGAGTTGAAATTAACGTTAATTACTTCACAGTTGAAAGACGCAAGCAAAAAGAAGAAACCTAGAGGATGCCTAGGAGAGTTTCTAAAGCACTTATATAAAGTGCACTTATAAGAAGTGTTATATAACGGAATCGTTATTTCATTAACGTCACTTAGAGCTATGAAATCACCTATAAAGAACTTAGAACTTAGAAAAGCTGTTGGAACGAATGAGGTACCTATTAAGAAAAATTGAATTAGCCAGAAATTAGGGAGAAACGTTAAGCAAATTGAAATAAACAAGTGGAGTGAAGGATATATATTATATATATAAAATGAAAGATACTCTTTTGAAACTCGTAACGATCTATAAGAAGGTCGAGAGTAAAATTCAAGTTTTGAAAAATTTAGAATATAGTTAGAAGCGAAGATATAATTTAATCCATTACTAAGGAATCTAAGAAGAGCTTGGAAGATTTTATCAGCCTTACACATAAAGAGCAGAAAATTATTTGTAGCACATAACAATTTTCTGTCGGGGTTCACAATTTAGCAATTTATAAGAAGGGATTTACGATAAACCATCTTAACAGTTAAGAGCAACGACAACTAGTTCCTTTAGAACCATTTTGGTAATGCATCTAGTGGCAAATTTTTATGATATGGCAATGCAGTACATGGGCGCTGTTGACGCCAGAACTCTTGACGTTTGTTCAGGAATTCCACTGCCTCCTTAGCGAAAGTTGAAATGTTCTCTGTATTTGTGTCGGCACGCACCAAATTCGGATGTTTTAGTAAATTCTCCAAGTACTCCTTGTCCACACAAAGCTCGCCCAATAGTTTCCGCGCATTACGACGCTCTAATTCGGCATGCGTTGGCTTCGGGCGCGTTAGCCGGATGCTGTTTGTTTGTGATTTTGGGGTAGTTGGTGTATCGCCCGACTTCTTTAATTTCAGTTTCGGCGGTATGGATGTCGAGCGTGTCTTAGCACCGATAGTATTCTCAATTGCCTCCTGGGTCTTCTGAACGCCCAGGCGAAAGGATGCTAATTCAGGGCGTGCGCGAAGACCACGATGAAAGAACATGAGACTTTGTTCGAATTGACCAAGGTAATAAAGGGATTCAGCTTTCTGATAAATGGCTCGTATGTTATTCTTATCCTCAGCCAATGCGGTTTCAGCATCTTGAAGTGCCTTGGATGCTTCACCCAAGAGCAGGTAACATTTGCTGCGTGAGACCAAAGCATTGATGTCTGTGTTGTTCAGTTCCAGGGCCTACAAGAAAAGTAAATTAGGTTTATAGAACTCATAATATTTTTTTTTTTTTTTTTAATTAAAAATTATCTTAGTTCTAAGTGCTTCATATCGATATAGACAACACGAGACAAACCTTTGAGAAAAAATGTATCGCATTTTCGGCATTAGCATTTTTGATCTCTTTGAGACCCAGCGCAATAATGGAACTAATGTCGGCCTCATCGGGTATCAAGAGTGTCTCATTCCGATCTTGTTTTTGTTTGATTTGCAAACTTTGCTTGATGTCAAAGGCGCCCGCGCTTACAGCGGCCGCGCGATCCTTGTCCGTGTAAAAGTCCACAAAGTTTTCCTTGGGTTTCTTCTTCTTCATCATCTGCTCTTCGTTTTTCTTTCGTGCTGCACGCAGCTCTGCCTCAATGCGATTGCCACGTCGACCTTCGTTATCGGCACTATCAGCAAATTTCACCGATTTGCGGCGATCGTTCGACTCTTTCCCCACTGCACTGGAAGTACGTCGCTCCCGTTTGGACGTTTTATACAACGTCGAAACTCGACGTCGACTGCCCTTCCTTTTGGTGGACTCCTCCACGGATTCGTCATCGGTGTTCACGCCAATGCGTATGAAACTTTGAAGCAGCTCCTGCTCCTTATCGACAGCCAGAAAATTCTTCAGCACATTGGACATTTTTCATCAGGCTTTTAAGTTTGGTGTTTATTTTTTGTGTGAACTCCAACGAAATTCCTCTACACTAAAGTTTTCGAGCAAGTGTGTATTTTTCACACCTTGATGGCATGTTCCAAACAATTGACGGTTCATTCGTTCTGTTGCTTGGAAACTGCTCATACCAATCGATAGTGAGATAGTGAGATAGTGGGTATAAACTTGGTAGAGCGTCATATGTTTTGTGAAGCTTTCGGTGCAACAAATGCTTCTGACCTACTTCTGTTTTACTTATTTCTACATTGAGAAAATTTACTCGAAACCCAAAAGTTTATTGGAATATATAGAGACATCAATGGACCTTTCATTATAGAACTTTAAAAACTCAACTATAAAAACGACATAAAAATTTCGATATATTTGCTGGAGCTGATTGTTCCATGTATTAACCTATTTTCAAGTTTTATTTAATACAGATGCGTTGTCCAATATAGGTCAGATAGGTATGCTCCTTTTGTTTATGCCTTATTGTCTTTTTGAAGGTGGTTTAAAAATTAACCTCTCGTAAAGCTCTGGTTCTTGCTGATGAAGAAATTGGACAATCGATGTTCGCAGTTCTCCACTGACACTCTCCTCCATTTTTTATCAACCAGAAAATTTGATATTTTATTGCAAAAAAGGTTATAGTCACTTGGACTGTACAATTCCCAATGAAGCTCTATGAGTTTCCAACTAGTCAACGTGCATGATATAGAGAAATCCTTTTGATAAACAACTTTTTCTAGTGACAAATTCTGGTCGCTTCTTGGCAATAGCTAGCTTCAAACGGTATAAACTGATGGATAGATTAATATTAAATTAGGATTGACAGTGCTGCAAAGTTAAGGGAGCAAAATTCTTAACCACATTATCGTGAACTCCTTTAAATTAGAATTCTGGATACTTTCTCATTGTACATATATTCTTTACACGGATGAAACATTCCTTTCAAACTACATTTCAGTACATTATCTTATTCATTATTCACTTGTCATCTGACATGCTACTTTGAAAGCCATGGTCACATAAGAAAATTAAATTTAGATAATTTAAAATTAAGATATATTAAAATTATTAAAATTATTAGATAAATTAAAATTAAGATAATTCAAGCTGAGGTGAAGGCTTCGACATTAGTAATCTCTACTTATAATTAATAAATAACTAACCGAAAATAAAAATAAAATAAATAATTAAATTTAAAATATTTGGTCATGCCAATGTGCGCGCGTACACAAAACGCGCTGCCATTGTCGAAAGCTTGTAGAAGTGAATGGTGCGGAAAAAGAAGAAGAGCTCATTTGAATACGCGGAGTTTCGGGCACGCAACCGTTGAACGATTTTAAATAATAATGTGTGCATTTATGAAAATAAGTTTTGTAAATTTAATTAATGCAATTCAGCGCATTAGACTTGACGAAACTAATACATTTCTAATTAAGTTTTGCATTTTGTGTTTGCCTGTGCGCCCACTGATCAAGCGCATCAACAAAGTACCGCTATTTTTATGTCAAGAGTGCAAAAAGTGAAAAGAGTAACGTACATAGGAAATCAAATGTACATACATCAAATTTTTTAAAGAGCGGATGAGAAATTGAAAATATTTGGGCCAAAGAGTTCTGTTCTTAAGTGAAATACTTGTAGAGGAAAAAAATGTGCCGAATTTTTAAATAAAAACATGAAGGAATTATATTTTGTAGGCTTCATTTTATAAAAGGTTCATTAAATCAATTTTTTAGTGTTATATTTTCGAAATTGCGCGTTCCATTCTTATTTACCATATTATTATTTCGTTCGATGCAAATACAGCTAATGTTCTTAAGTGAGAACTATTAAGGGCAGTTTTGTGTTAAGTTCCTATCACTAATACAATGCAGTGAGAGATTCGCATATTCTATATTGCAGTTATTCTAACGGCCAAGATAACCAATATCTATGTTATGCACTTAAGGATATCAATTGGCTCTCAAGTTCAACAACAGAGATACCCTCAAATACGATTTAGTAACTTAGATAATTAAAAATTATAACAAGTGCTTAGTGGGTAAGTACTTTAATTTGTTTTACAACTTCATAGTCTTACTCGTATTTAATTCTATATACCTGATTATAGCCGGTCAAGGCCTTATCGTATCCTCGAACCTTCATGTGATTATTTGATTGGGCACAAAGCAGCTTTACGCTTGTTTCGATTTCTTCGAGTGTATCGACTTTCGTTTTCTTGCGCGGCATTTTTGGGGCATTCCTTTTCCTTCTTATGTCTTTTAAAAGTTACGTATTTATTTCAAAGTTATTGCAATCTTATAGATACAAAGTTTTTTTTTTTAAATAAAAGTTTCAATTAGTCTTAAAAAATTAGTGTCACTTTAACTCTCACTATAATCTGAAATTTTATTCAAAAATTTATGTTATAGTGCATTAGACTATACGAATTTATTGTAAACGTATCTCAACCTTTGACATTTTAAAGCTTTAGACCTTATTGGTCAGTTAGTCAAATTTTGTCATTAATTGTCTAAAATCTTAATATTAAGCACATTTAACTATGCGTACTAATTACGTACGTCCGTTAACCGCTACTTACTTCAACAAACTAAATTGCTTTATTCAGCATATTCCTCAGAAAGCCACGATTGAACTATTGAACTAAAACCGACTATGTAGCTTGGGTGGATTGGCTGGGGGATTTCATTTTATTCAACTTCTTCTTTTGCTCTCGTTCGTTGCATACGAAGTGTTGTTCGGTTTCGCTCATTTGGTTGCATGCGACGACAAGCACTAATAAACTTCAATAAACTTGTATTAATAAGTCAGCATTTCCCGCATGACAACATTTTGTGTACGACATGGTAACTATTGTACTTTGTAGACCTTCTCCTCTCAGGCAATAATGATACCAAACTATAAGCACTTTTGACATCCATTGTCGGGAATTGATTGAGAGTTGGTTTTTATCGAAGGCAATTGGTAAATAAAAATAGCAAAAAAAGAAATAAGAAGAAAATATTTTAAAGCTTTTACGGAAAATTGTTCATCAGAAAGGGTTAAAAGTGGTCTAAGTTTATTGGAATTTGATAAATTGTACGCTCTTGCAAGGTTAAAGTCGTACTTTACAAGCACAAAAAAAATTAAATGGTAAAAAAAAATTATATATCATCGTATTATATATACAAAAATCATGTCAATCCTTTTTTCTATATATAAAATAGTTAGTAGGCAGTCCAAGTCTCTTCCTTCTACATCAAACCAGAGCAATCTCGGATATAGCTACTGGTTTGCAATATACGCAGTTGGATATTTTAATCTTTGATCTTTAATATTGTAAGCTATTATTTACAAAATAAATTCATGTCTGTTGTTCATTCATAATGCGACCCATACTTTGCGAGCACACTTTTCCGATGAATTATAATTGGTGAAACAAGGTTTAGGATAATTCAGGATATTTAAAAGAAGCCTCACCCCTAGCCTAATTCTTACACACCAAGTGAAAGTTGGTTTCGCCAGCTTCAAGTCAGAACCTTCATTCTGAGGATGTTAAGAGTATGACTTCAACCAGACCTCGCCACTTTGATACCCCAATAACCGGGTACTCAACAGATCATATTATTGCATAAGGGCAGTAGCTGTAATATATAGAATATCTTGAGTGCTGCTATTATAAACTTGTAGATGTCTGTTTGAAAAACTATAGGCCAATTTCCCGTAGCATTGAAAATCAGCTTAAGGCCAGGGAAATGAATTTCCTAAGTCTACCCATTAAAAAGCATAAGCTAAAGAGCCCGCGTGGTTTCAATCTAGGCTAATTAAGTAGAGGTTACAGTACCAGGAACTTCGCTGATCTTGGAACTAAAGATTTTGTTTTGCTTAATTAGCATGCTTTATATAATATTTGTGTCCATAAGGAGCCATGTTCCATACCGAACCATCAGCTGATAGGGCACAAAGAATTCTAACTTTTCAATCGTACTAAACTTCAAACTGTTCAAAGTAACAGAAACAATTAAATTCCATCATCAAACTTTAAGCAAAACAAGTCAGACATGCACGGAAGGTTAAAACTCTGGAATACGGTGCCAACGTATACAAATCACCGTTGGTCTACAGGCACGCAAAACAGCAACAACAAAAAATGTTCTTCATAAACGCAAAAATTGTCTGAAAAATATGAACTCGAACAAAGTTAATTAATGGCATGTGATAAAGCTTAACGAACTTTTCGATTTCATCAAGTCAATAACAGTTGATAAAACCGCAAACGCTAAATGAGGACGAAGGCATTTCGCAAAAACAAAGTTTTGCTGGGGTAATTTTGGACAGAGTTAGGAAGAAATATGCAAATTTCTAATAATTTTCTTGCATTGTTTTTTATAGCAGGTAGTAAGTAAATGATTCGGTTTGTCAGGATTTGCGTGTTCTCGACTCGTTTATTCATGGCTGACTTCGTTTTCTGCTACTTTTCACAAGTGTACATAATGGGTAGGCAGGTTTTTCGTAGTGTTTTGTTGTTTTGAACTTGTTTACCATGGTTGACAGTTATTCGACGGTTCGGTGAGCACGTCCAAAAATTATAAAAATTATGATAATGTTTGGCTATAAGTAGGTGGTTGTTTGTGTTAAATGTTAAACCTACCTACTGATTGCTCCGCCCTAATTCTAATTGTGTTGACAACCATTTCTTCTTTATGTCAACTTGCATACATTAACACGAAACCAATCAAGTCGTAATCGATCAAATTGTTTTAGTGATTATAGGCGCACATGCGTTGCGACATTAGAAGACAAATTTTGACGGTGTCACCAAGTAGCACTTGTTGATTGATTTTGGTAAATGTGAGTGCGGAAAAATTAATTAATCGTTACTGTAATTGAGTTTAGCTAGTCTGTTATTCTCTCTTTCTGCCTCTCTTGTAACGTTCAGGTAAGCATCAAGTACTAGCCTATTAAGAAGCGGGTAACAGTACGCATTGCCATGTTCCAAGTTCATTGCTTAATAAATCTGATGCTGTTTCTCGATCTGGCAAGGCTTTATTATCTAAACGATTGGATATAAAGCTCTACTGATACAGTTATTTGTTGTAAAAATGCTGATCGACATCCGAATTGGTCACTGCTACCAATTAGTCTACTCAATTGTGTTCGTTAAACAAGACGTATAACAGGGTGTTTACAAGTCTTTAACACACATAGTTAAGATCATTGCATACTTTCAGGGTTGGCATGAATTGATCCTACCGACGCTTTTAACAGCGTTTTTAACGCTTTAGCACTTACCATATTTTCGAAGTATTTATCATTTGAAGCGTTCTTTCTTATTTTATTTATTACAAATATACTTTCATTTTATATATATAATATTTTTTATAAACACATATGCCACATATATCCATATTTTCATCATGATTGCCATTTAGCAGTTAGAAATCGAGTGCGCTTGAATATAGACATACATATCCTTAAATATACGATAATATTTTCTTTATTATTTTACATAAATAATTTACAATTAAGCATTAATAAAGAGAATTGATAATGGAACGACTCGGCCTTACTGACCAGCGTTCTGGACATTGTCGAACGGCACCAAAACGCCAGGTGGACCACCAAAACGTGTCTGTGCCTGTTGGTTGTTGCGATAGGGTATGAAAGGACGGTCATTGGGCGCAATTACGCCCGATGGAGCACCAAAACCACCAGTGTATTTGATTTGAATGGTGGGTTTCAGTGTCGATTTAATATTCTTGGCGTAGTCATTGTCATCGCCAGCAACATAAGTCGGTTGTGATGGCTCGTTTGAATTTGTTTGTTTAGGACGCAGTAAGCCAGGTGGGCCGCCAAAACCACCAGTGTATTTACCAGTGGCGCTGATACTGGATGTAACGGAGGCACCAGCAACAGACGCTACTTTGCCAGCGCCAAAGGTGGTCGATGTTGCTGTTGTCGATGTTGTTGCGCTGTTGCTACTTGAACCGAAGGAAGTGGAGCTCGGTGTGGAGCCAGTGCTCGAGGCGAACTCATTTGCCGTCTTGCTGGCGAAGCCATTAAATACGCTGTTCGTGAGTGTATCTGAAAGAAAGAGAGTTGCTTAGAATGAAGATCATTACAGTGTAACATTCAGAAACTGTTCTACTTTTGCGTTGCGTTAGCACCGGAGTCGAAATCACTTTGCCCTCATCGGTCTTTGTGTACTCGAATTTCTGCGTTGCTGAAGCAACGACATCATTGCCCTGAATCGGTGGGAACGATTCCTCGCTGACGGCGAATGGTGATGTGGTTGGTTCGTTATGCGGTTCCAGATGTGCTGCAAAATTCGTATTAATTGAACTTGTGCTTGTGCTTGGAATTTGATGGAAGGACGTTGGTGTTGCGATGGCATTGTGCCGGCGATCCCCATTAAAACTGCCCGGCTGTGCAATGTTTGCGTCCAATTCGACATTATCCGCTGGCGGTATTAGCACAAGCGTTGGCAGACCATCATCTTCGTTTTCAGGTGTTTGTAGATTGATGGATGGTAGTGGAAGCGTGTTTTTTGATGGGAAAGCGGCAGATGCAGTAGTTGTGGCTTTTGGTAACGCACCAAAAGACGTTGAAAAAGTAGAAGTAGTTGTGCTAATAGAAGAAGGAGAGGAGGCGGTAGTCTGATGTGCAAAGCCTTGTGGAGATTGGTGGGGCTCAAAGGATTGGATAGGATTTCTATTGTTGTTATTAATATTGTTGAATGCTGTCGTATCAGGACTGTCTTCACGGAAGTTGTTCGGATCGTATGGCACGCCAGGCCCCACATCAGCATAGTCGAACGCCAGCAGCCAAGGTGGTATGGTAGCCGAATCGAAAGGATTCTCATCAACATTAATGGGTACCGGTGTGGTTGTTGTTGTTGTTGTTGTTGTTGAGCGTGTTGTTGTTGCACTGTTTGCGACTGGCTGACGTTGGAATGGTTTCGGTAGGAAGGGATTCTTCTGACCTTGTGGCTTAATGCTAGCCTTCTCCGTTGTCTCCGCGGGTATTATCAGATCTAAGGTCGGAGTTATGATAGCGGTTGTAGTGTTGTTTTGCTTAAAACGGCTATTAGTGCCTGTGGCATCACCAACATGCTTCCACTTGCCTTTGTTTAGCACCGGAGTCACTCTGGGTGTTACGGCTTGTGTTGGTGTTTGTGGTGTGTGGATGAGTGTTTGTATGTGATTGGGTGCAAGATGATTCGCATTGAAACGACTATTGACTTCAGTGGGTACTCCATTTTCTGATGTCCCAATAGTGGCCGTGCTTTGTGTGGGTATGGCGGATGTGGTTGTGCTGATGGAAGTAGTGGGATTAGCGCGCGACCAGTAGGAGCGTGTTGTGGCTACAGTGGGACGGCGCGTCGTTGTGCTCGTGGTAGGCGTTGTTGTTGGCTTGGGTGTCGTACTGGTTGTTGTTGTTGTTGTTGTTGTTGTAGTAGTAGTTGTTGTTGGCGCAGCTATTGTCGGTGGCGGTGTTAGTTGTATTTCTTTGACATCCTCAAACGGCTCCAATGGCGGTTCCAAATCACTCTCCACTGTATGATTGTACTGATCATTGTCGGTGGGCACAATGAAGGTTACAGCGACATCTAGATCTGGATCGGTGATCCCTGCTAGCCAAGGAGGCAGTGTATAAGCATATTCCTCCTCATTTGGGAGTTTGTAGGCGCTATCCAAAGGCTCAGTGGTGGTAGTGGTGGTGGTGGTTGCACGTGTTGTTCCTGTAGGACGACGCGTTGTTGTAGTAGTCGAAGTGGTGCTGATGGTCGTACGTGAGGTTGTTATTGGTCTTCTAGTAGCTGTTGTTGTGGTGGTTAGTCTTGGAGTCGTTCGTGGCGACGGTGTTGTTGTAGTATAATGCACATTGCCTCTGTTAAGTGTACGATTTGGGACCCGATTAGTTGAACTGGGCGTTGTGCTACCCACATGCGCACTCGTTCCATGCCCAAGCGTCGTTGATTCACGTCCCTTACCATCATCCTCACCTGTGCGGAGAGCCACAACGCTTACCTGACCCTCATTTGTGCTAATACCACCAATCTGACCCAATCCATGAGTGCCTGTGCTCAATGTGACTTTTATATTGTGCGTCACTGGATCTTGTATGCCTTGAACACGCTTCGGTGGTACTTGATGATCGTGTGTTACAATCACTGGTTCCTGTGATGCCTCCTGTTGATCTTCAGGCGCTTCTTTGTGCGGTGGCAATAAATCCCAAGCAATCACCTTCAAACCCTCATGATTCGGCGATGGCGTCCATGCAACTGGACCGGTAATATCAGGATCATTGAAAGCGACTAAATACTCGGGTAGCGTTGAATCGCCCACAGGTAATTGCGTTGCAGCATTATTAGCCTGCTGTTGTTGCTGCTGCTGCTGATGATGAGGATTGCCATTCAATTGGACCAAATTGGCCTGCTCAATTTCAACGGTTGATGCTTCGCCAGACGATGACAATAATGGAGTGGAGGAGGAGTATGTTGTGATTGTTGGTGATTGTGCGCTAACTGTTGTTGCTGTTGCAGATGTTCCTATTGGTGATGTTTGTGCTAGAGTTAATGCAGCCGATGCTTCAGTGGCTTGCTCATTATTCGGCAGTGCAACGGCAATGGGATCTATGTTAGGAAGGATTGGATTGTTGTATTTAGCAGCTAAACGTTTAATCGTATCAAGATCTTGCGGTACATTAGGATAATTAAAATTACCATTACTCAAGGGCAAAAAGGAAGTTACGGAAGGGGAATTGGGACTTTGGCAGATGGCAGAGGAACTAGAGGACTCGGTAAGTGTTGGTGTGTTAAATGCTCTTTTATAATCGAATGTGTTCGGTAAAAGTTGATGAAAGCTATTAGCTTCTTGATTGGGTGTATGCTGTGAACGTTTACTTTGGGTTAGTTGTGGCAGAAATGATTCTAATTGCGCTACATGATCAAATGCATTAATTTTGGTAAGTACGTTTTGTGAGTATTGCGATGTTGCAGGCGTTTTTGTGTCTGTTGTTGCTGATGATGGTGGCATGGCCGTTGGTGTTGATGCGTGGCCATATAGAAATTTGTGCTTTTTCAGTGATTCTGTTGAGCTTTGAGGCAGATCAAAGTTATTCTTGTTGTGATTATCTAGAACTTTGTCTGCTGCATTGTGTTGGGTTTTATTATAAACAATGTCATCATTCATTGTCATTGCAGACGCATGCTTTGCCTTCTCATCACTGCCATTTTCATTATCATTATTATCAGCGATATTAGCATTGTGGCCATCATCATCATCATCATCGTTATAATCATCATGTTCACTGGCATCGACTTCACTGCCGCTGCTGGTTGTTTTATAGTTATAATTTGAGTTCAACTCACCAATATGTGGTGGCAGCAAATCTTCAGCCGGTTTCTTTATTTCGGTTATGCCCGATGCGTATGTGGGTATTTCGAATTGCACGCCTTGTGCACTGACAACTTTACGCCCATCGGGCGTCTCAATCGGCTTGAGTGTTTCAATTGGATTGCCATAGCTATCAATTGCCGTGGCGTCGTCAACTAATGGCGGTTGCAATTCTAATGGAAATGGCGTTTCATTAGAATCTGAAAAAATTGAAGTAATTTTTCTTTTTGGGTACTTTTTTTACGTCGTTTTTTAAATTCTTTTATTTGTATTGTATTTTCATTGTTGAAGTGTAGAGTTGTGTAGGCGCAGCAAAAGGCCGAAAGCAAAGCTTCTTCTCTAAGTACCCACACCAAAGAAACCAATTAAAGTCTTGTGGCAGTTGCAGTTGAAAATGTTAGGCCAAAAAGGTGTTAGTTAAAGCATTTTACCTACAACAGGCGTCAACGATGATTTTAGCTGTGTTGTCATAGTGGTTGTTGTTGTTGCAATTTAAGTGTCATTGTCTATTTTTGATGGACGTTGACTGCAGTTTGTTCTTTTTTTTTTTTTTTTTGTTATTTACACATTTTAGAAAGAAATTTCGAAAATACTCGACTACTATTTTGGTTAGTAACATGTTGCTGCTATTAGCTCTGTCGACACTTAAAGTTGCTAACGTTAAGCTTAATAAACTCTATAACAATTTTCATGAATAATATTTCTTCTGTTTGAAGAGTTGAATTTTATACAAAACCTTTTCTGCGCAGTCAAGTTCGTTGTTTAAGTCTTTTGTATTTAGCAAGTTGCCAAGCAAATTTAAAAAATGCGATATTTCCAAAGCTTTACATATATTTTAATGAATTTAAATCTGAACGTATGTAAATGCAAAAGATGACAAACTGTTTTTAGTAAAATTTCATCAAATTAGTTCTTTACACAAGTCTTGCACTAAGTTTAGTTTTCGTGCTTTAGATCGTCTATTTATAAGATTATATATTTGACTACATTTTTGCATATGTCTATATCAAAATAAATTGCCTACTAAATTTGTAACCTGGATGCTACTGATTGCCTCTCGTAACTGTGATTTGCAGAAGAAGCAGCTGGCGGCTAACAGTAAATTTACATTTGTTCATAAGTGCATAGCTCGAAGCTAAAAAATCACTGTTAAAGTATTTTATATTCGTAGTTTACCGTAGGTAGTGTTAAGATTGACTTCTTCAAACACACATTGTTTAAAGCCCCTACTCATGCACAGTTTATTTATCGAATAAGTTTAATTATCGAATAATAAAGGCTACTCAAATTACAATCGTTGGCCTGTGGGCGTCTCATGAGTGTCTTCCATGAGTGTCATCATTGTGTATTCAAGGTTTGCAGTAAAATAATATTTATTAAAGTATTATTAGAGTATGTGAGAACATAAAAAAATTTTTTTTTTCCTTTAGCTCGAAGGTTGCACAGTTCAGTTGTCAGTAACTTTGTGCAGCTGAAGGTTTTTTTATTGTCCCGCGCTGACTAAAGAAGACTCCTCTCATGAGTACCTATGATTGCGAAATAACAATGAATTATGACATTTAAAATGTAATTAAAATTTAAATGGTTTATCCGCACACTTCTGGTTTTTTTCTGGGTGTGTGCAAAGTGTGTGATGCGTCAAATCAAAAATTCAAGTTGTCAAAATTAGTTTGAACAAGCTTGTTATTTTTATTTATTTTATTTGTTATTGTTTTGACAAATTCAAGCACGGATGATTTCTACCAGTTTTTTTGTTTTTTTTTTTTGTTTCATGTATTATAAATTATATCAGCAAGTTTTTTTATTTTATAATTTATGAAGTAGAAGACCTCATATAAAAAAGGTTTCTTTATAGACAACATAGAAGTTAAACATAGTTTCTGATAATTTTTGATGAGAAACTAAACTAGATTAAGGACTACCATGTCAGGTTCTCAAACATTTTAATGCAAGCTAGAAAGAACTTTGAAGACTTATAGTCTGATACTACCAACTCCCGATACTCCTCAAACTTCACAATTTCAGTAGAGAACTCCTCATGTTCAACAAAAACAAGGTTGCAGCTTCTAATACGATTATTTTAACTGGAAAAATGTAAGCAGAACTGGAGCTGTTATATTGAAAACTTAACGGCTTAAAATTTCAAAAATCAAAAAATCGAAAAACATTTTATAATATACGAGTATATATCTACTAGTGTATCCAGAGCAGACGTTGTTCTGCCTCAGAATATAAGGTTGTCCGTTTCAGATTTTCCTCCTTCCCTGAAATACTTAAGGCAGAGGATTGGGATATTGCGTTGGCTTTTAAATAGCAGCAATAAATTGTCCTTGAGAAATAAGGTGAATTTACAAAGCAATAATTGTTTCTGCTTGGCGATACGGCTTGCAGGCATAGCAGCGAAATCACGACATTGCGTATGCTTACTGGTGCCCCATGGTCATCCAATTATCCAAATAATCTAGCAAGGCGCCTTCTAAAACGACGCAGAATGAGAGGAGTTAGGCTGGCGAGACGGCTGAGAATATCGCACCCTGTCGATGTCCGTAATAGATTATTTTAATATTATTATATCCCCACTATATCGCCACTTATTAATTTAAGTTCTTTTGTTAATTTATGTATATTGTTGTTGTTCTTATAATAAGAGAAAAAAAAATTGTGGCATATTAATCAAAATTTTATTGATATCCCAAAACTCCATTGATGTCAGTTGCGCATTTTTGGAGAGTAGCTCGGTCGAATATCGTGACACGTGATTTTTATATTAGCGAGCATTTTAATGAACCGGGTATAACAATTAGAGTAAATGGGTACCGATTGTCCAAAAAGCAGTGGTTTACAGCTCAGACTATCACCATGATCATCATCATCGTATTAATTGCATTTTTTTTATTCTTAAAAGAGGTGAATTAAAGCAAAAAACATATAGCGATTTTCGTCATGTTTCAAAATAACATACTTACAAACACAAGTTTATATGACTTGATAATAGTTAGATGACTTTTTTACAAGATTTATTCTTTCTCCAAAACTTTATATCCGCATGCCTTTGAACATTGTTTGAAAAGTTGTAATTTGAATCTAACTAATAGAATTGCGGCGACTGGGTTCTCAGGTAGATCTGCCACTAGTATGAAGCCCAAAATATTTTTAGATTTGCATCGTGACTACGAAGGAGGGAATGAACTGAAACGTTCTTGAGGCTTTTATGAAGCTGATAAGTTTTCTTAGAATACGAGTGCGCTGTTCAACTGTTTTTGTTCCTCCATTTGAAATAATTTAATTGTCATTAGGCGCCACACAATGCGCAGTAGAACAAGTTTAGAATATTTATCTTTAATTCATGAGCCACTTTGGCTGTTTAACTCAGTACTCTCGGCTTGGGATTTTCACAAAAGCAACTCATCTCTACACACCTCGCATCAGCACAGCAAATAAGAAAAGTGTGACAAAAGCAATTAAGGCAACTTGCATGTATCTTCTGCCCGAACACACTTGGCTCGGCGTAAAGTTCATGGTCGCCGACGCGTTTCAGCCAATTTCGGTGTTGGATTTTCCACATGTAATAAATCATTTGAAGTGCGTCTTCTTTTGATAAGAGTTGCGCAAATGACTTGTGTAAGCAATACAATCTATACAATAAACAAACTATTAAATTTGACATTTTGCTTGCCGGATCTCAACGGCTACCAACTCTGCTACGCACGGCGCCTCTCATCTAATCATTGCCAGCCTGCCGTGTTTCGTGTGGTGTTATTTGCCTTTGGAGAATTCGCTTATAACGAAATTAAAATATTTATTCAGTTACTCAATTTGCATGTGAATAAGATTGCATTTATCAGTATACGAGTAGCAAACGAGTTAATTTATTTATTTTGTTGTCTTCAACTTTTCTTTGTTTTGATTTTAAGGCTTTGTTTACTTGGCATGCGAAATTTTTGCCGATCTGAGGCGATTTTTTAAAATAAATAATGAATTTTGTATAGAAAACTGAAATAAATTGGGAGTTGGGGCTTCAAATTAAAATGAAATGCGTCAGTGTGGGTTCCTTGTTTAAAGAAGACAATTTGAAGTGATGTCGAAGCAAGAAAGAATATTCACAACAACATTTACCGCGAATCTATACTACTTGTCACTCTCACAGAACAATGGTCTGTATGGAAGGCATACTCGTACAATCCAGTAATCTTAGAATCAACAGTTGTCACTGTTGTATTGGCCTATTTATATAATAAACTATAACTTGAGCTCAGTGCGTCAATTAAAAACATTAAAATTTCAACTTGACTCTCACGTCTCTCCCCATCTACCCAAAACATGTCTACGTTGCATAACTTCCCTGGTATTAATGGTTAGGAGGCGCATAGTAAAGCTACTTGCAATTATGCAAAGTCACACAATTTGATGGAGCACCTACTCCTTCGTATCATAGTTTTCAGAATGTAGAGAAATAGAAGTAGGTATTATAACTTTTATCAAATTTTCTGTAAATTGCTCTAAATGCATCTGCTACGAGTATCTACAGTGAATACTATCAGCACAGTTGCCATTCAAATGAACTAAACTGTTTTTAGAACGTTCACAAAACATCTTTGGGCCATGCTAAATTGGAAAGTTACACTGTACGTTAACGAAAAACATTTGCTAATAAATGTCTTAGAATGAACCGTAAACTTAAAACGGTAGTGTATTGTAAAATGTTAAGGAATAGAGAGAAAGTGGAAACAATGTCTATCCGGAAAGGTAGAAAAAATGTATGCTCAAGAGCAGATGTCAAATGTAAAACCCAAACTAAGGAAAAACTCATTAAGTCGTAAAGTAAAGTTGCTTGTGGGCTCTGATTTATGGTATTTAGTACGATGCAAATTATTGACACTTAAACAATGTTTGATTCATTTATTGTTTGATCCAAATCCATTTGAAACACAGCCATAAAATATATTTATTTGCAAAAAAAGACATAAAACTACGAAAAAGTAATATGCGCTTAATTTATTCAAAACTGTTAAGTTCAAAAACGCGCTGAGTGGGAACGTGAAAAACGCAAAGCAATAAAAAATGTATGAAATGTGATTTTTGAACAGGTATTTTCGATAAAGGAAGACTTTCAGGATTTGACTATAGTCATGAAATAAAACTTTTATTCACGAAAAACTATGACAGATAGCGCTTTAACTTTAAGAGTTCTAACATATAGTATAATGTGCTCCAAGAGCCCAAGTAGTGAACATAGGCAAACACTGTTCATTGTAACTACTTGGACGAAATTTTATAAGTTTTTGGGTTTAATATCTTCTAATATACACTATGGAATGTACATTATATCGTCTCTGTTAATAACTTCTACTTGATAACTTCGTTCAAAGGCCTAGAACCTTTCAGTTAGCTAGACGTGAGTAGTCAAACCACATGATGTTAGTCTGACTTTATGCTAGTGGTGAACTAATGAAAATCTATTTAGAACTAAACTGAAATTCCCAGTATTTCATTAATGCATTCAATTATTTTATTTTGCATTGGAAAGTTTTGCAGCGATAACTCGTTGCTGACTCAGGGGACTTTTACACTTAACTCAAATCAGATTTGGCCTGAGTTTTCTTAGTGAATGCATTGTTTTTTTTTTCTTTGGTTCTTCAACCACGGTATTAAATTACAAACACGTTTTAATTATTATGCATTTAAATACAAAAAAAAAAAAAAAAAAAATTAAATAATGAAAATAAAAATCTCGCTGAATAGCAATCGATTTTTTAACTCATAACAAAAGATATTAACGTCGAAGCCCAGCCAAGCGCTCAATGCAAGCCACACAAGTATTGTTTACAGATTAGAGCGCTTCCACCTTATTGTGTCGGTGTTATATATAACAGATTTCAATTTGGATTGACTTCAATCATCTGACAGTAATAACACTCTGGAGCTTATACAACACAGAGCAGAGCGTTGAAAGTTGTGCACAGCCTCGAACTATTAATAACGATTTAAAGTTGCTTTTTTTTTTTAATTCTCCAATCTGAGTTGAAAATTGAGGTTTTAGAAGCGCAGCGCGTTCAATTGTAAGTTAACAAATTCGCAAAGAAATATACGAGTACATTAATCTTCTGCGCAGTAAGACTTTAACAATGGTTAACGCTTTTTGCGCATCGAACTTTGATAAATGATTTGAAATTCCCTTGAAATTGATATAAGCGTATGAACTAACTGCGACATGAGACAACTACCAGGAAGGCAAAAACGAATGTGTAATTAATCACTTTAACATTTATGGAACCGAATTAAAATCTAAAATGAAGTTGGGCAGCAGCAACGCAACTTCCGCATTGGAAATTTGCAAGAACACATTTGAAAAAGTTAAACCATTGGCTCGTAGAGAAGTTATTATATATTGTAATTTAAGCTAGAGTTATCATTTATCTATTTATCTATATATATAAAAATCAAAACCGTTGGGCGTTTGTTTGTTAGAAACGAGTGTTCTCAGCAACCGTAAGGGCTGTCAAGCTAAAATTTTTACCATGAATACTGTTCGAACTCTTATCGGTTTTTTCTTATTTTGGATCAGGTAGGTGACCTTGGGTTGGAGTTATTTCTATTATTCAGGCTTATGTATATATAGAAAACTCACTGATATGTATTACGTATACAGAGTAGGAGGCACACAGTTCTCAATTAAACTTTATAGAATCTTTTGAACTGTTTCAAAGTAAAATCCAAACTGGTGGCAAAACAACGTTTGCTGGATCTAGCTAGTAAATGTACATTTTACTAAAATTCGCAAGTGGTCAGATCTTTCAAGGCGACTATTTAACAGAAAGTTGGCGACTTTTTTAGGTTAAAAAAATAATCGAAAGGCCTAGACATCATATCTATCATCACACTCTAAATAGCACAACCTTGGTAACATATCCATTCGTCTTTCATTCAAACTACTTGTCAATCATAGACCACGTCAACTATAGGCACCCCAGGCTATTGGTAATTTAACTGAAAATGCACAAAGCGTAGAACCAAGAACCACAATCTGCCGACTACCTAAACATGGTGGTGGAAACAGACGACTTTAAAGCCAAAGGTACACAATGTCAACCAACACAACACCCGTGGCCTAAAAATTATTGGCCCATTTAACAGACAGATGACACACTTTCCAAATCCTCGCTTCCAGCTACAATTAACAAATCAGTCCACAAACTGTATGCAACTCAAGTGATCAAGTGGAACTGAGCTAAGCCCTGGGTAACACGAACATTGCAGAGTGACTCGACTGACTGATGGACGGAATGACAGACTAACAATGTTTCAATTGAGTCGATTTAGTTAAAATGAAACTAAACTAAAGCCACAGACTACGAAAGAGTCACCGGAAGGTTGCAGTTGCTGGAGTTAAGCTCAATAATTTAAGCAAGTCGGGCACAAAAGGGTGACCCTTTTAGACAATCGCAGAAGTCAACAGCTTTGGTATTAACCAACCGACTAGCCGAAATACTGAAAATAAAACTAAGAAGTAAAATTCCCAAAGGCAATAAAGTCCAAAATGTAAAAAAAAATTTGCAGAAAAAAAGTGAATGAAAACGGAGACGACGTTGAAGTCGAAGTCAAAACCACTGATGCTTTTGATGTTGGTGATGATAATGATGATGATGTTGATGTTATTATGTAATAAAGATGCAACGAGTCACTTGCAGGCGCGTAGTACGAGTTGGCAACACTGATATCACGGCGGGACATGCTACTCAACAGTGCAGATACCCAACCGAGTTTGGTATGAATGATACCTCAGACATGTAAAAAAAAAACAAAGCACCCAAATATTTTGTGAAGAGTTGTTGTCTTTTTTTTGTTGATGACATGTGTTGTTGTGATTAATTTGTTGTTGTTACTGTGGTGTTTAACACCATTGTCATCGTTGTCGTTAGCGTTGTCGTCATCGTCATCCTTGTCATTTTCAATTTGATTTTGCCAGTGGAATATTTAGTTAGTATTCTTCTTGGTAGTTCATAATTTTTAAAATTATTTGCGGTTTCTTGGGAAGCATCTATTTTCTATTAAGATAAACTTAAATGAAAAGCTCGAAAATGAAAGCCCGAACTAAATTTGTTTTCTTATATTTTTAATTAAACGGTTTTCTCTGCGGGTGAATTATCATCATTGAATCTAATGGTTGTCACGAAGGAAGCGCACAGTGTATGGCATACTTAATAGTAGAGTGAGGAGCTTGCCTCAAGCCAAATTAAATATGATTCATCCATCATAGTTTTCTTTTCTACATTTGTAAGCAATTAATTATGGGTATTTTTATATTTAGAGTTTTTTTTCCATGAAGACCTAAATTCAAACGTATTTTTATTTTATTCTAGTTTACAAAAAAACTTTGATCAGTAGTTCTCTGAATTGAATACCCAAAAAAAGGGGCTACTGCAGCCTGAGCCATATGGAGTCGCTACATTTGCTTCACTGTTCACTTTTTTACAGCACACATTCTTGACATTCCCTTACCATATGACCAAATCTGTTTTAAATTTCCGTCTAAAGTCGAAGGTTGCTCTTACAATGCAGCGCAGAAATAATTCTCGACGGTATTTCGGTAGGAGTAGCTTATCTGCTACAATTCTTGTTTAGAGGACAATGTTCTACTCAGTTTCGGTATGAAGCTAGTAGCACCAAGGTCTAGTGTTAAGCTGATCTAAGCTAAGTGCTTCACAAATTTGAGTAACTCAGGAAAATAAAAAATGTAGTCTTTGAAGATGAAAGAGATTAAGAATTTTTAGTTTATCTATATGGTATATGGTGTCTACATGGTGCTTGCGAATTATGATTGCGGTTGCGAATTTAAAAAAATAAAAATTGTTTTAAAAAGCTGCATGCATTTTGACAGAGTTTTTGTTTTAGACACAGGCAGGAAAGTAATAAGGGAAGACACAAAGGGCTTAAGATATAGACTAACTAAACTACAGACTTAGTATTAAATACAAATGGCCATACTTAGTACTTAGATGAGATTAGCAGATTAAAATAAAACAATTACAGGAGAAAGGTACAAAGGACACAAGTTAGACTTCAGGAGTTTTCACTGTACCATAGAAAACATTTGAAAACCTTTACAATTATAACAAAAATTAGAACACGTATGAAATAAGTTAAATTTAGACGAATTAGCGAAATAAGTATCAAATTTAGATAAACGAGTTGAGTTAATAAATAATGCAAATTTTGACACAGAAAATAAACACAAAAAAAAAAACATTTAAGAAGACAGATATAGGTAGACAGCACAGACAAAGATACCTAGCTACAAAGATACACTTAAAATAAAAAAATATTAAACCGAACATTATACCAAATTTAGCCGGCAATCCATTTACGGCTGAAATCCAAATTGTAAAGCTGCACAAAAGCCAAATAGCCTGCTTAATCCAGAGGTGTTTAGCTCGGCCCACACGACGTCTTAAGGACATTTCAAGTGCGTCCATGTGTGATTGCAAAGCTGCGTAAATGTGTTAATGAAAACGCGAAATGGATTTGGCACTTTCGATTTATTCGAATAATTTTATTTTTTTCTATTTTTTCCTAATATTATTATTTATTTTACTTCTGTAGATGTTCACTGCGTGAGTTTTGTTTTGTGTAATTTTTTATTTCACTTTTTTTATTTATTTATTTCTTTGTTAATTTCAATAATTTATTTCATATTTCATATTTGGAGTTTGGCATAAAATAATAATAATTAACAGCCGCGTGCGTTTTGTGTGAGATGTGGGCCGACAAAGTTGCCAAAATATAAAGGCAGCCACTGAATCCGTTGCTGCTGATGAAGATAATCGAGACGGCTTCTTTGTGGTGTTTCTGTGATTTCGACTTGCAGTATTTCCAAATTATTGTATATTCAATCAATTGTGACACACACGCACACACACATGCACAATTACACACACAGAACACGAATCACGAGTTGCATATCTTATGCACCGATACCGACAAAGAAAAAAATCAATGAAGAAGATACGGTGCCACACACACGGGTACGAGGATGACAATCACGTAAGCGCAGCGTACGTAGCGTAGTGCAATAACGTAATATCACACTTAATAGGAAGTTTTTGTTGTTTTGTTGTTGTTTTTGTTGTTGTAGATGATGATGCGCAGCTAAAAAAAAACGGCAACAGCAAAATGTAGCGAGTGTAGCGCTAAACACGTCCGAACCGCACGAATTCTTCACCTTCAATGAAATCCACTCGCAGTCTTTAAATCGATTGAAGTGAAATCTGAGTTTCAGTATAAGTCTGAGTTTGAGTCTGGGACTGTGCTTCGGTGCCGGCGTATAGCGTAGACAGCACAAAGCACGCCCGACCAAACGAACGACCGACCGACAGACAGACCGATCGCACGCTTCAACAAAGTCATTCATTCTATTTATCACGACTATTCCCTGACTGAGCTTTGTTTACACGAAGTCAGTTGTTGTTGTTGGTGTAGTAATTTTCATTTTTCTTATATCTTACTTTATGCCGATTTAATATTTGTTTAAGGAAATTATTAAAAAAAAAAAAACTGAAAATAAAAATGTATCCGCACAAATAATTAAAAAGACTCCAAATGTGCAGCGATTGCAATTCGCAAATCGTGTTGAATCTGTTAGTATTATTTTTTTGAATCTTTTTTTTTCAAGATATTTTCAGATGATCGCTCCCAAATCGTGCATCTTCAATGCTGTTTTTCGATCTCGTATTGCACTTGAAAACTTTATTTTTAGCACCTCATTTTATAAATTTATTCTTTTGCATTTGCCATACCATTATAATTACTCTAATTGGTTTGATCGTTCATTTAATTTTTATGTTAATCTATAGCTTTGATTGGCGAATTGTATCTGTAAATATTTCTGAGTAGTAAAACTGGATTCCACATGACATAAATAATAATATTGAAAGGAAAAAATAATCGCAAAGAAAAATATTCAAAATAGTGACAGGGGAAGGGGAAGAAATATGAATTCCAGCTTATGCCGAATATTGTAATACTCTTTCGGAGCTTAAAGCTATACGACATTATACTGTTGAAATCCGGCATTGTTTAAGCGGGAATCTACTGTCAGTAGAAAATTGTGCAGCTTTGTGTGTGATTGTGCAGTCTGCATACAACAAAAAATAAGTACAACTTAAGTTGATTAACCACCTCTTCCAAATTCGTTGTATTTCAATAATCCCATAACTTTTACAATATTTGATAGTCTAAATTGAACTCTCATACTTTTAAACTTGAGCGTGTGTCAATCTCAAGATGGATTATGACGATGTCTCTTCGGTTACTCTAACGCACGAGGACTTACAGCGTTCTGTCAAATTCATATTAAACTTGTCAGTGCTAAGCACCACTTGGGGCTACTACAATAAATTAATAGAAATAAACGGAGTTCAGATTTTTAGCTTATAAGCTTTAGCTTGAATTAGGGCCATTGGTTTTTATCTTGATCGCGCTATACAATAGAACTCGTTGAATATTATATATACACTTCCATACATTTACTGCCTTAATCATGAACCGATTTTGTAGCATGTTCTATGAATTTTGTGAAGCCGTGTTATTGTTGTTGTTTCATTTTCGTTTCATACGCAACGTGAGAGTGATCAATTTTGTGTACTTGCGCTCTCTTTACTGTTAGTGTTGGATTGCTCATAAGTGAGTAAACAAAAAGAAATGTTGTTTCTAGAATGCGGTCGATTGTGTCGTCACTGGGTTCTTTTCATCCTTTATCATACATTACATTTACATTACATACTTCATGAAAAAATAATAATGCCTACTTGTTAATAGGCACGAGTTGCGCGAACTGAATTTTTCTTCTTCCTTTACTCGATTTATATTAAGTAGATAGAATAAACGACCAGGCGGAAATTCAAGTTTCTTATTGAAATCGATAAAGTTGCTTAAAAGTAGGAAATTTTTAAACAGAATACACAATACCGAGCAGGCCCAGGTTATATACACGAGTATGCTAAAATATATTTCCAAAGCAAAAATGTATTTATTACTTAATTAGAAAGCGAATTTGTATGGAATAGTAGTCCAATGCTGGAAAAGCAATAGCAACGCATTGGGCACATAAACCTTTTTAATACTCTGCATCAGGCTGAGACGCAATAAGCTTGTTATGGCCAATTAAGTAGAAGAATACTGAGAACAGTACACACTATTTTAGATTAGCGCACACTGCCTACTGTGCTACTTATGCTGTTTAGTATTACCAAAGCAACTACATCAGAAATGTGAATAATAAAGAAAACATTTCGGAGAGTACTTCGTTCTTATATAAGATGTGCTTCGAAATGAGTTTGGAGGTACTAAAGGCGACTGTGTACATTAAAAAGCACATCTATCTATCAACGATGTTTCATGCTATAATTATTACCAATTGGTCGTACATTTACAAACTTAAATTTTACAAACTTAAATTCGCATTAAATATTTTAAAGAAAGCCAAAGCCAACCAATGCTAGTCCTCGACGGACTCCGCACATAGTGGCAAACACTGCCAAAAGCAGCATTGTTTTTTTAATTCTTATTGATATAAAAAGGCTTAATATATTATAACACCTCAAAGAAGTTCCATGTTATTATGTCTAAGAAATTGATTCAAGTTCGGCAAACTATCATCACGAATTAAATCAGCCCATGATCGACGTCACGCCTCATAACACAACTCAGCAATATTACAAGACTGTCGTCTCTGATAGGCAAAGTGTCTAATGCTCGTAAAACTCTTTATAACACGCCTTGTCAACAAAATATTTACGTTAATTTTATTAATGTATTCATTCATTTCTATATGGTCAAATAACCCGAAAAGCCATACTAAACTAGTTGTCAAGACTCTTGTTAGTCGTTGTCAATTTTCTGACATGTGGTTTTCGCTCTGTTTATGGTGCGGATTCTGGAACTTGCATAAATTTTAAAAGAGTTTGAATCGTTGAAAATGTGTTTGACTGAAAGCAGACAAATTTTTCAAGATCAATGAAACTGAAAGTTTAGCTCTTTATTTATGTAGAATTTGTCTCGTTGTTTAGCTTAATGCGCTTTTTTGTTTTTATATAATGCTTGCTCACCGATCACTTCACTGTAAGCTGAGTTGTTAATCTGTAGCTCAAATGAACGATTTTATTATGTCAATCTTGTTGCTTGCCATTGTATTAGATATCATTATTACCACACATTCCTCTCAGATGATGACGTTGCAAAAGGTACGAGTATCTCAACACAGTAGCGCCGGCGCGTCTCTGTATGTTTTCTGTTTAATCGTCTGAGTATGTATGCCAGTGTGTAACGTTGCTTTTGTTGTGGCATAACAAATCAAAGCTATCGACGTACTCGCATTATACAAAGCCAACGATTCGTACCTCGATGCGCTAGTAATCAAAATTGTATTACGCAAATGTTTACTTTAACGGCGTCGCATCGCGCTTGGCAGTTAAACGATTTCTTCTCCATCAAGACGGAACCTTTAAATGAGATCACAATGCAATTTTCTCATTTTCTATGTTCACACAGAAAAAAGCCATTAAAAAATAATAATGATAATAATAAAATATAAAATAAAATAGAATATAATAAATAAAGCTGGGAAGTCACTGGAAAGGGTAAAAAACGCAATGAAACTGTTAAAAAAACGTTCAATTCGGCTACGCCTACGCTATACAATGTATTTGATTTGACGTATGCTTTAGGTATAGCCACCATATATACAGCAGTTTAACATTGAGACACAAAAATGTTCTGTCAGCGTTTCTGTGTTTGATCATACGACGCTATAAAATCTTGCCTTCGCTTGTGTTTAAGGAAATGCGACTATACATACAGTAATTCAATGCTGAGGCTGGCTCATGGATTTGTGTAAGCGCTATTAAGGTTTGTATATGGATATCTGAGTTATATGCCCAAATTTAAGGTGGATAAAGCTATTAATAAATATTCTTTGGAATGGTTCAGTTGTGATAAATATCATCTGATCTAAAATATTTTCTTTCCATTAAGTAACGAAACCGCGCATCACAAATGTGCACCTTGCGAGGAATAAATCAATCTCGAGCATAAACAAATAAATATTGTGGAGACTCGGTTGTATCTATCCTTCATTGTATTAAAAACTTTATTTATTTTATTATACATCACAATGTGAACCGTATAAAAAATCGATCACTCAAATAACGAGAGAGAAACACCTCAAAATTTTTTAAAACTTTTCCTTGAAAATCTTCATTTCGCTACGCCTTTTAATGCGTTTCAGTAAAACGAATTGTATGATTCATAAAAATAAAGTAAGACTGTGGAAAAATTTTTCGCCCAACGTGGGGCTCGAACCCACGACCCTGAGATTAAGAGTCTCATGCTCTACCGACTGAGCTAGCCGGGCAGTTAATCTATAGCGTGCATATCGGATAGATTCATCGATATGGACGATTTCCAAATTATTTTTAAATCATGAGAAATTTGAAAATTTGGCAAGATTTTTTGAGCATAGTTTTTGAATATGTTTACGTTTACACAACAACATTGAACGAAATGCAGCCTTCAACGCGTGGCGTTAATTTCGACATGCCTGCAGCCATGACGCGTTAAACCAAGCAAATTATTTTTATAACAGCATCACTCAATTAAATTTGATTTTTGATGCTATTGGTATTAGTTTAGTCGAGCTTGACTAATATGTATTTAATATTGCGCCATGATAACTAATAAAGCTGAAAAGTCCATTGCGTAGGTGGCGCATTAGCTTTGGGATTAAGAAAAATGATTGGTTGACTAAATAACTTCTTTATAGAAGGTATAATTATAATTTTGTGCAACTCGATCAAAACCTCGATTTTTTATGATCTAAACTCAATTTTTCAGTTATCTCAGCTTCAGCTGATTAAATGCGAAAACTATTCACTATTGTTGAGTCACATCCACACGATATCCGCTATGCAAAACACTCAAAAGACAATTGTTATTTTCTTCTTCTTACACAAAAATCACACAAATAGCTGAAATGATTTCATACACGATCCAGCAAAACTTGTTTCCCAGCGTTCTTGGCTTTCTTCTGTCACAAGTTAGAAAAAGATCAGCGGTGCTGCTGTCTACGCGCGCCGAGCCGAGCACCAAACATGAACATGAAAAAGATGTTTTCGAATAAATAATGAAATTGTTGCTTAATTCATTTGTAAAATTTTTTTGGTTTTTGTTTCTGTTCCTTTTTTTTTTGTGATTTTATAGCTTACAGCAGTAGATTGAGTTGGAGCTTGGTCAATGGCTTGCTAAAAATTTAATTAAAGTTCTTGAAAATAGTTGAATTCGAATACAATTATTCATAGAGCTTCAATACGGTTTACCTTATTCAATATTGCACGGTTGACCAGTCCAACTCTTCAACATTCCATGGCGCGTGTTGTCTAAAATGTCAACAGTTGAGGGGCGAATGCTCGTGCGTTTCAACTTTGCGATGTTCACACAGATGAGTTGTGATGATGATGGAGATGATGATGTTAATGATGAGCTCAGAAACTTGGCTTGAACAAATTTGATGTGATTTGGCTTGGTTTAAGTTATGAGCCTGTTTGTGTAAGGTTAACAATAAATGGAAACTTTGCTTCTTGACAATCTTTAACTCATCTGTATTCTAGACTTTTATGGAAGCAAGTCAAGAACTACTTTAACGAAAGATCAACTTTGGAATCATAAAGCTTTCTTATTTTGGCTCCTTTTCAAAGGCCTTTATTTCTAAGACCATATTTCTAAGTCTTTCTATTATATTATATGAATATTTTCAAGATTTGCTTAGAAACACCATTCTAGTCTGAGACTTTTAGTTAGATACATTACACAGATTTTATAAGACTGCGGTTCCCAAAACTGTAGCTTGCTGCGCTATAATTCCAGAGCTCACGGGTTCAAGTCAACAAATAAGAGGTGCAATAGTTGTACCCTTTATATTGTTTCTAGAATCGTTTTTTCTAGGGTAAAATTTGAGAAGTGTAACGTTCGCATACTATCAAACATAATCATCTGCTCGGGCACAAGGGCATACGAAGTCGTTCGGCTCGCTTACTACATACATCATTTGCCTGCATGAATGTGTGCGTCGACTTGGTAGCCTAGTGGAAGTGTACTACGGCTGCTGTCCCAGACGTCGTGGTTCAATCCCCAGGGTGGGCGTGGGAAAAAGACGCATGTTTCACATCAGCAGCTTGCTCGTGAGTGCTAAGCACACACACAATTTTTGTTTTTAAATCTTTTATTTATATTACTAGCAGATAGCCGGCGCGTTGCTGCCTCTTGGCATGCTGCGGTCCATGCCGAGATTCTTGTTGTTCTTCTGTTTCTTCTGTGTTTTTTTTTTACTTTCGCTTTGCTTAGGATGTTTTTTATTTACGATTCTTTTGGTGGCATTATTCTTCAGATTAATATGTATTCTAATTAATAAATTTACTAACGTCCGTTATTAAACCGTTTTGTGAGTTAAACTGTTTTTATTTTTCTTTGACAGACTTTTCGAAGGCAAATTGATGAAGCAATATTGATTTCATACAATTATTCCAATTTCCCCCTCCCCCACCAACTTTTGCGGAATACTAACGCACGAAACTTCACAGGATTACTCGACAGGCTATTCTAGAGTCGCCCTGAAAATTTCATCAAAATCGGTGCAGCAGTTTCGACGTCTATAGCTGACACACATACCGACATACATTGAATTATATATATGTACTAGCAGGGACCCGGCGCGTTGCTACTTTCGCGTGCATCTCGCTCTTTGGATATTTCAGCGGCTCTGCGCTCTGCCTACTGCTGCGATTTTCTCGTTGATCTTCCAGTGTTTGACTTTTTGGGTGGCATTTCGTATTATTAACTTATTTTTAATGTTTTTTATTTGAATATTTGAACATTTCGACTTTGCAGAGTTTGAGCAGCACTGCCGGCAAACTCAATTCTCAGATGATGCTGTGTTTTTGTAATTTATTTGTATCTGTATAGTTTGAGAGTTGGTTTAAATATTTAGCGAATTTGACCATGTTTTCGCACCAAAATACACAGTAATCATCTAAAGGCTATTGTAGGGATTCCCTGAAAATTTCATCAAAATCGGTATAGCGGTTTCGGCGTCCATAACGGACAAACATATTTCCAATTTTATATTTATAATTACCGGTTTACTTTTAAGGAACACTGGGTCCTCCAATCCTCCATTGAGGAAGAGGTCAGGCGGAGGTAGGTAGTTAAATAACCCCGCCTTGATTGTGTGGAACTGAAATGGTAAACAAAATTCCTTAGTCCGTTAAAGAGGATAAAGTTATTTTTTGAACTTACCAATATGTGGGTCCCATTGCGTGACAAGAGTAAGAGTAAGAGGAAGAGGAAAGAGCCACACGAACTGATTTTTGGGCAATAAAAATAATATTTTGCACGGTCGTGCGTTTTCCTAGTCTTGTGAAATTGGACGATTCCAGCTAAAATGAGTAAATTACAACTTTCTAAAGTTAGTCTTCACATTTTAAGTAAGTGCGTTGTTTTCAGATTGAGGTAGCAGACATGTTAAATCGCACATTTGTGCGTTTACCATTGGACTTGACAAATTTGATAACGGTCTTACAGTGCCAACAGGCTCCGCCATATCTTGGAACGCCAGTATCCATTGCGATTGAGTTAATGTGCACCGCAAAGTAACCTTACGAAATATCGCTTAATTGGTAATTTTGAATACGCTTCCCTAAATAAAATCTCCGTCAAATGGTGTTTTTGTTGTGTGTGTTTTATTATTTTATTTATTTTAGTTTAAAGCCCACCTTTGGAAACTTTCCTCAAATTTGAGGCTAAGATTTGTAAATTGTTCGTTGATTATCAAACAATTCAATCACCTAATAAAGCTCATATTTTATCAAATACGAGTATGCCACCCAAGACGGTGTAACAAAGCAACAAAGCAACTCCCTTAAACCAAACCAAATCAAGACCGATTAAAACCAATCGCAATGATTATTTGAATTAGTTTATCACGCATCGTATCAATGATAACAACAGATTTTGCATATGAATACCGGCGAGGCGAAGTGGTGCGAGTCAAGGCGCATAAAAAAAATAATAAAACCCCGAAAAAGTCACTCGAAACACCGAAAATATTAATACGTTTCTGAAAATAAACCGAATGTGTGTTAAGGTCAGGGTAACTTATAAAATTGTCTGATGATGATAATGACGATCGTGATGAAGTTGTTTTCCAGCTTGATGTTGCTGCGGCGTTATGCATTAAAACTGGAACTGGTTGGTTTGGTCGAAGTGGGTGAGCAATGCGCTTTGGTCGATCGACTGCGCAGTTTGGCTGGTGGTCAGTCGTTCGTCAGTCAAGTAACTTTTAATGCAACAGTTTTAGGTGTGGGCAGTTGCACTGCTCAAAATAAAAACTTAAAAATTCTTAACTTTTTTTAATAATTTTATGATTTTGTTTTTCATTTTTTCCCGACAAATGTGTTATGCAGTTTACTGCGTTGTTTCAAAAACATTTTGTTTTTTTTTTTGTTTTTTTGCTTGATTATTATTTATATTGTTATTGTTGTTGTTTGTGCCTTTATTCAGTTGATTTTACCCAAAATTGGTCGCTTACTTTATGTCATTTCATTAAACATTGAAAAACTGGTTTCGTAAACATCCCGACGGTTTTATTATAGCCAAAATTTTCGAAGACGATAAAATATTGTAAAATACGCAAATTATTGCAAAATCTCTTAAACATTTTTTTCCAATCATAATGCTTCAAAGAATGTTGATTTCTGCGTTTTTGGAAGTTGTCTCTAAGAAAAACAATTTTTATTTATTCAAATCTGTAGGCGTTTGTAGCTTATAATGTTATTTTTTTTTTTTTATTTGTTTATTTAACGTTTGGATGTAGCCTTTTTAATCGTTGCCAATGTACTGGAGTACTGGAGTAAGCTCTTCCTGTGTTTGCAGCTGTGTGTTTGTAGGAGATCCGTCACCGTCTTCGTGTAGCGTGACTGTCGAACAAAGCAGGGAAAGCCCATGGTTCGTCTTAACATATCGTTTTGCCTGAATTGAACCTTCCTGATGTGAGTAATGGAGTAAACTTTAAAAATTATATCAATAACAACAGTAAGGGATTCCTTCATGACGGTAGTCAGTTTATTTTTTGCATAAATATGCATTTTGCATAATAATGCTTGTGATTGATACAAGGGCACAAGCGGTACTTCTGAATAAAAACTCCAGTAGCAGAAATCTTTCAGTATTTTCTATAGAAATGAGAAATTTCACCTTGCTTTTTATCTGCAGGCCAATTTTCGCACAGCCCACTTAAATAACATCCCTATGAAAGCTAAAAAATATGCAACATTATTTCTCACAATACTACTTTCAGTCAGCAGAATATTATTTATTGATATTTTTTTTTGGTTCAGAAATATTTTAATCTAATTTTCCTTTTCTTTTTCTTTCCTCTATTTTCCATTCTTTCAAAACGGTATTAGATCTGAAATAATTACGTAAAGGGAACCTTCCTGATACACGCAAAGTGAACAAATTTTATAAAAAAAACTAACTTTGGCTTCAATGTAAATGCAGCGCCATCTAACAATCAATAATAATGCGCTTAGCAAGCTTGTTATCGATAAATCAATATAGGCAATCGCAATTTGCTGTATGTATAGAACAGCTGTTATGATATACGCGTATCGCGAAGAAGTGGAACTACAAAGAGATAACAACACATAATCAGGAAAAAGACTTGGTGGAAAATCGGGAAAATTATCATTTAATACAAACAAATAACTTAGAAAACTATAAGAAAGCATTACAACAAGTGTAAATGTTATAAAAAGGCCGAAATGAGTTCGCTGTTTCGCAGCCTAAACAGTTTCTCGACCAAACGTGAGAACGCTATCAAGGAGGCATTAATCAATACCCTAAACGAAAATGCACGGGAAATTGAATTTGAAGCGAAACAAAGTGGGCGTGGTAAGTAGATGAATTGTGACACGCAACTCATATCGAAATACAGAATCGTATTATATTGCAACACAGACTGCTTGGAACTTTGCGAGCAGACATCGTCCCTGTGCACAACGCTGGAGGCGATTTTTCTTCATGGCCTCAAGGACTCCTTTCTTTGGCACACTATAAATGTTATTGCTGGTGATGTAGAGCGTCGACCGGAGCCAAGTTTCTGGTCACCGATACTAGTATTTATGCACAAGCAAGTGATTGAACAGGTGTGTTGGTTTATGTGTGTGCTGTGGTGTGGCGGCAGCTGATTTTGTCCGTTATGACTTTGCAGATACAATCGCTTAGTCAAGTGACCTCGGAAATCGGCCAATGTCGCGCTTGGGTACGTCAGTCGTTGAATGAGTCTGTTTTCTCGGCTTATTTGAATAATATGCGCAAAAACTCATCAGCCTTGAGTCCCTACTATAAGAAATTCGCGCTGCTCAAAGATGTGGACGGTTTGGAGACAGCTGCAAAGATTATGGAAAGCCTTGAGGCCTACGTACAATTCTCCTTGCCGGTGAATTCGAGTTTGTTGAATCAATGGCCGGATTATTCGTTACAGTTATCAGGTTTATGGACACCAGCATTGAAATCGTGTCCAGTAAGTGATATCCATGTCGATCTATAATATACATACATATATAGAATGTAATATCTCTATACTTAGATTAGTAGCGGCGTTGACGTAGCTGGCTCACTGAGTACCGATACAGTCGCCATACCAACACCACAACCGCTGCGCACAAACGAACTCTTCTCGGAATCTATTTCAAATAGTCCTTTTAGTCGCAGCTCGAATTTTGGTGTTGCCGATTTAAATCAACGAGAAAATCTCGATTTGTTTCTTCAGAAAGTTGATGAAATGGCTATAATAGACGAAGAGAAGCATGCTGAGGCAAAAGAAGCTACGGAAAATGAGCCCGATGTAATCGCAACGAAAAAAAATGAAAAGGCAAAGCGCAGTCGCAAGCAATCAAAGGAGTCTGTGGTCACACCACAAATCGCGGATGATTTGCCGTTGGATGAGGCCAAGAATTTGCCACATGGCAGCAATTCACTGTCAAATCTCTTGCAAACTTCGTGGTCCTCGGACTTGAATGCGGCCAGTGGAGATGATGCCTCAACCTCTTCGCGACAGTTTCAACGTTCAGTGAGCATGGTTAGTTCGACCAGTTCGTTGCGATCGCCGCTAACGGATCGTTGTAGTTATAATGCATTACTACGTAAGCATGAACGTAATCGCGTGGTGGATTGGACGGAGATATGGGAGAAGTTCCTCATGCAGAACAATGCATTAGGGGCGCAAGCATTAGGCAATGGTGGTGACGATGGCGGTGATGCACACCGCGGTCCCGCCGATGGCGAAGGCGAACTAGATGAGCTCGAACGGTGTTCGACGAATAGCCGTGTAGGTTGCAAAGAAAAGGGGGAAGTATTTATTTTATATATTTCCTTTTTCTTTGTCATCTCAGACCAATTCCGATTTTGAAGTAGTTTCGTCGACATCACTCGAAAAATTCGACATTGCCGACTTGCAGGGTATGGTCGAACAGCTATGTCGTTTGTCACGTGAACCCGGACTTGATGCTCAGGGTTTCCTTTGTAAATCGTGTCAACACCCTTTGGGCATTGGCTATACTAATTTTCAGTGAGCAATCGAGCTGATTTTTCATTATAATTGATACAACTAATCTAGACTGATTCCTGTATCACGCAGAGTTTGTGCCTTTAGCGGAAACTACTACTGTGATGGTTGTATGGACATCGAGCCGGTGTTAATACCGGCTCGTATTATTTACAATTGGGATTTCCGCAAATATCCAGTCTCAAAATGTGCTGCCGCATTTCTCGCTGAGTTTCGTAATCAGCCGTTTCTCGATCTAAAGGTAGAACTAACCCACGACATACGAGTATACACCATTCAATTCACCTCTCCATTCAGCTACTTAATCCCGCCATTTATCACGCCAGCGATGCCATGGCCGAGCTACAATCGTTGCGCATACGCTTGAACTTCATACGCGCCTATTTGTACACCTGCTGCCCAACGAGCATTGACGAGTTGCAACGTCAATTCTTTGGCAAGGAGTACCTCTACGAACACATCCATCAATACTCAATTGGCGATTTGGCTTTGATCCAACGCGGCACACTCTACCAGCAACTACACAAGGCCTACAAGCTGGGCGAGGCGCACATACTCAAATGTCATCTGTGCAGCGTGAAAGGCTTCATATGTGAGATTTGCCAAAGCCCACGAGTTCTTTATCCCTTCCACATTGATACCACTTTTAGGGTAAGATTTGGAGGTGCAGCCAATAAATCCTTCTATACAAATTGCGTACAATTAATTGCAGTGCGAGACTTGTGGCGCTGTGTTTCATCCGCAATGTCTCAATGAACAGCAGCCGTGTCCGAAGTGCGAGCGCAAACGCAAACGTGAAGATCATCCGCTGCTGGAGGCCGTCCAAAATTTAAAACTGAAAAATGATGTGCTTTAAATTTAGTATTTGTGTTTAGTGCTTAAGTTCGATAAAGTGCGTATGTGTAGTGTGATATTTGTTAATCATAGTCAAAATTAAGAATTTTGTAAGCTTTTTTTTGTGCGCTTAATGATTTTGATGATGCGCTCCATTTTAGAATAGCTTCAAATGAGCAACGCCAACTGTGGCAAAATCTCACAATAAGCTCTCAGTGGCGAGAAATACACAAATTACATGTTTATGTGAAAAATCTGTTAAATTTTTATTACGGATACATTGATCTGATGCGTCTGTATTCATGTGCAAACTTCCCATCTAAATACACACATCGATTGGGTATAGACATTTAAGGATGCACATAAAATTGTAGTGAATAACCGCCGAATAAAGTTTACGCAGATAGCAGAGATTATGAGCATTTTAAAAACAGCAGCACATCGGATATAAGCTGAAGACTTGTTTATGAAAGAGGTGGGTACCGCCGTTCGCTAACAATTAGACAAAAAATGCGTGATGGCAAAAATCGATGAACTAAAATTTAAATTGCTAGCCTATTCGCTGGAGTTAAACCCCCTGACTCTTATCTGTTTCCAAACCTGAAGAAATTGCTTGTTGGGAAGAGATTTGGCACTAATGACAAGCAGGAATGTGCTGTACGAGATTGCCAGCTTTTTAAACGGTAAAAAAAAACTACAAATCAGACGGGCAACAATCAACACTTCGTACCCGTAGTCCCGCACCGCCCTTCTCGACGAGCACTGGTTGAGCGAGAGAAACGGAGAGTTGATTTGCCAAGTGTAATACGGGTGTTTACCAATTTTTCAACTTAAGCTTTTAAGAGTTTATTCCAACACTGGAAAACAAAAATTACCTAAAAAGAGTATGCATCTATGTTAGGCCGACAACTGCTGTGAACAATCTCGTACAGCTCTGGCACACTAGCCAGTCCATCTAAGAATGTCTTACGAAAAAGTAGAACGCATGATGAAAGCAAGTAAATTGTTGGATCCATAAAATCTCTGTTAAGACGATAGTTGTTAACTCACAGGTCTCTAAATCGCTTGTTCAGACCTGACCCAATGCTCTGTTGTTTTCCTCGCCAACAATGAGCGGCGATGGCGGTATCTGCCTAAGGGACAATGCTTAACGCTGCATATAAGTTCAACTATGCAATCTGGTATTGGAAATCAAACTTGATTACTCTATACTCGTATAATGGGTTTTAGTGACTTACCTGCTCTTAGAGCAAAAACTACTTGCTCGACACTGAAACAGTGGACTAAACAATTGGACACTAAACAATTTTTTTTGCAATATTTTAATATATAATTCTGCTTGTTTGCTTCTTTTTTGAATAATTACATTGCTTATGTACTATAATTAAATTATTTAAAGTATATTAAAGAGTTTCATATTTTTTAAATACATTTGAAAGGCAAGTTCTGCGTTGCATTTTTGTTGCTTGTTCTAGTCTGAGTCGATTTTAATAATATAATTTTTATTAATTCTTAAATTTCATTTATAAATTTTCATGCTGTAAAGTTTTATAAAAAGATTATTTAATTCAATTTTTTCTAAATAACGCACTTCATTTGTATATGGTAACACTTTAAAAAATATTCCAAAACAATCCATCGACGAAGCTTTTTGTTTTGTGTTGTAATAAGACAATTCAAAATTTCATCAAAAAAGGTAATAAAAAATTTCATTTTCTGAATGCTTAAAACTCTTTTCAAAAGAAATGTTTACAATTCAGGCACTTAAAATAAGAAGCTGCTTATTTTACATATTCTTTGGCATTTGATTGTTTAAAATCATTGCAAAATGTAAAATCTTCAAAATACAACATTTTATTTTACTTGTTCGAATATCGTTTCACACTTTTATTTTTATTTATGTTTTATTTATTTTGGAACTTTTAAAGTATTCACTCTATCATTACGTAAACTTTTCTTTGTTGTATATTATGTATATTTTTTATTGAATAAATTTATTCCGCTTTATACTGTTTGTGGAAGAGCACTCATTTATTAGATGTTGTTAAAACAAAAAAATTAATATAATTTTAAAAAATAAAATAATATATATTTAAAAAATAATAGTTTGCAGCATTGCGTGTACATAATTTGATTCAGAGACTCACGTGCTGGTATCAGTGTCGGCATTTAAATACTCAAAAAGTGGAAGAACCATATTTTTTTTTTTTGATATTGGTAATATATTTTGAAGTAGTTAGGAGGGAGATGAAGCGCATACAAATACAATTTGGGTATACATTTTAGTAACTCGAAAGCGAGTCGGTATGAAATCTTATGAATTGAAAAATGTTTCTCAATTAAAAAATTCGCTTTAAATCACAAACTTTATGCAATTAAAACTGGAGTCAAAATAACAAACACTTTAAAAAACTCAATTCTTTAAATAATTGGAACCTTTTTATGGTAGCGAAAAGGTTACGTGTTGGAAAAAGAATGTGAAGCCGTACTAATTTGAAAAAAAAAAAAAAACACGACCAAATAGGCAAGAAAGGAACAGAATATAAATTAATATTAAGTCCGTTTGGAAAATTCGAGTAAATGAAGATATAAAAAATTTTAATTGATCTAATCTGATCTAAAATTTTATGTGAAAATGATATATGACTTATGTACTAGAATTAATGTTCTTTATGTTGAGATGCTAATTGTATTTGTAAACTTTAAGTAAAAACTCAGTTATCAGAAAAACCACACAAATACTTTCGGTTTCTAGAATTTCAACAAAAAATTAAATTGAAAAATTTTAATTAATTAATTTTGCTTGAACATTTTTCGGTTTGACATTTAAAAGTTGAAAAATATAAAAAAAAACAATGATTTACATTCACTTTAAAGCAAAAGAATTAATTAAATCAACAAAAAAAATATTAAAACTTTTCAGTTGTCAAATTTTAAGTATGAAATTCAATGGACACTCACACCAATCACGGTCACTGAACTAAAGGAAAATTAAAAGGAAACTAAAAAATACAAACCAAGTTATACATAAAATTTTACCAATCAAAATCTAAATTAAAATATAAAATATTAAATTCCATTACAAACAAATAAATATATTCAATTTCGAACATAATAGGTTTTTTTTTTTGAGTGTTCTTCTCTGGTGTGCCTGCCTTTTTATGCTATTTAAAAATGGCTAAATTATTTACATAAATAATTATAAATGTAACTTAATTAATTATTTAATTATTTACATTAAAAATGATCAAACGCAAGAAACTAAACACGAAAAATAATAGTTATAATAATAAATAATATCACACGCAGAAATTAAAATCGAAAACAAAGAAAAAATGAAACTTCAACTTTGTCAATACTAAAAGAAATTAATTTCCATAACTTGCATAAATTCCATAAAGTAATTAAGCCACTGGTTTTAATGCGCGCCACCTAAAATGAGGCGGTGTCTTCAAAGCTGCCGGTTCTTCTCTTTAATATTCATCTCCGTCTTCTTTCGCTTCTTGTTCTTCTTTGTTACGACTTTCGGCACGTTGTGGTGTAAATGGAACCAGGCATGGAACCATTTTTAAAGCGCATACAGTTTGAAACAGTCTTTGTTAATTAGTTACTATAAGATACAAAATCACTTTCGATGGCTGTGTTGTGAGAGAGGGCGAGGTTTTTGTGGTGTTGGTGTCTGGGACGGGTGCGTTTTGTATTTTTTGGTGTGCATCTGTTTTTGTTTGTTTTTTTTTTTTTTTTAAATGTCTACCGTTGTCGACGTTGGACTGACATTAAAATTTGTACTATGGCTGCTGTTCATTTGTGTGCTACACTTGCGTGGCGGCATCAAACCACAACGACCAACGTTACCACCACCGCCGCCGCCACCATCATCGTAGTTGTGATTGTTGTTATGCAAAAAACGGCTACGCTCTTGTTTCGCCACATCAATAGCAGAATCAAGGCGATTCAATTCGCACAGTTCCATGTCATCATAGACTGAGACACCAAGTGCACGGGTTGGAGCAAATTGTAAATCATTATCGTTGTCATCATCATCATCATCATCATCATCATCGACATCGCGAACACCATCATAGTGTACAGGCTCATCAATTCGGCGCATCGCATTCGGCGTGGATACTGCTGCCGGTGGCAATAATGCTAGCGAAAAATCCTCATTGCTATGCTTCGCATCCGAACCAGTGCCGGAATCCTTATTCGACAAATGATCCTGTTGTTCCTTTTCGTTGTGGCGCTCATAAGCCATTTGCAATACCTCAGCTTCGGCCAAACGCTGTTGATAACTGGAGTTTGGCGTGGGCGTAGCCGTGACCAACAGACGACTACGTTGCTCCTGATTCAAACTCAAATCGGCTAAGCTACGTGGGCGCACAGGATGTGTTGGCGAGTGTTCCAGCTGATTCAGCGGCAGTGCTAATTTGTGTTGTTGCTCCTGCTGTTTTTGCTGCTGCTGTTGTTGTTGTTGTTGTTGCTTCTGCAAATAAGTCCGATTGAGCGTTGTCAGTTGCGTTTGATCCAGCGCACTGCCACGACTGCCGCTGAGCATGTTATGCTGACTGGCCGCTGTCATCATGCGGCTCATGCTGCCACCACCATTGAGGCTGCGCTGCTCATGTGGCTGTTCCGCCAATTGACACGGCTTGAGCTTACGCCGCTGATAGTAAAGCAGACTGGCCACAACGCACGTGATCAACAAAGCACAGGTAACGACAACCACAATAAGACCGTACATTATGTAATGCTCAGTGAAGTCCTCCTGCAATACGCGCAACTCCGTTTGCATGGTCAGCGTTTTGGAATTGTCCGTGATCTCACAACGGTAGTGCCCAGCGTCGTGTGCTTGCGTATTCACAATGACCAACAGCTCTTTGTCGGTGGTGAAGTAATAGCGTTCCGAGTGGGACGTTGCCGATATGTGAAATGGTTTATTCTCCTTAAACCACTCACGATGTGGCTGTACCAATTCGGCAGTCATTTCTTCATTTAGACATTCCAATACGGTGGTAGCACCGATGCGTACTTCTTTCTGTATGAGTGGTATAGCCGGCAGCGGTTTATCTGTGCAGGAGTAAGACTCTGTAAATATCATTAGCCCATTAACGATAAACGGAATACTCACCGTTCACAATTAGCGATGCGTTAATCTTAATTTCGCCAGCTGCACTATCCGCCGTGCACGTGTAAATACCCGTATCACTTGGCTTGGCATTGGTAATGAAAAATGCATTCTCCTCGCGTCGCACCTGCAGACGACGCTCGGTTGCAGCGGGAAAATCACTGGCACCAAATTTCTGCAATGCAATCTCCGGCATGGGATCACCCGTGGCCGAGCACACAAGACGCGCCGTTTCACCAGCATCGATCGTAAGATTCGATGGTATTTGCAGAAACGTCGGATGTACTGGAGAAGTTAAAGAGAAGAGAGAGATAAATTAGTTAAAGCGCACTTGAGAAGTGTCTGGCGTGTCTTGGTGTGTCTGTCCACTTACTGCCAATGGTTATTTTGAAGCGCTGCGAGTACGTCGTGCCAAATGCATTCGACACTACACACTGATAACGTCCAGCGCTCTCATAGCTAACATTGTACAAACGTAAGAAGCCAATGATTGTCGTCTGATTTGTGCTCTGGTCGTGATGAATCTGTGTCTCTGCTGTGCTATAAGCTGCATGTGACGTCACTGTCGGACGTTCACGTACATTTTGATTATCATGACGCCATTTGATTTTTAGCTCATCGGCAGCAGCAAGCGATGCGGCTGCCGGTGATTGAGCAACGCATTCCATTGTGATGTTGGTTCCCTTGACGGCCAGCAGATTAGTCGGTTCCTGTTTAAGCACCGGTTTAGGTGAATCAACTGTTTTGGAGGAGAGAAGCAAAGTTAATGCCCGCCTATTCCTTCACTATATATACACCATAGCAAACTTACTACACACAAGTTCGGCAGCACTTAACATCTCCAGCGTCCGATCGAGCATGTGTTCCGGGTAGCCGCACACCACATTCGCCTGCATTGTGGCATTATCGGCAAAATGAGTCTGCAAATATCGTCGGAACCAAAGCAGTTCACAGTCGCAAATGAAGTTCAACGATTTAAAAATGAGTTTCTGCAAGCGTGGCATTTGTTCGAAGGCGCCCGATTGTATCGTCGCCAACGCATTGCCACCCAGATTGAGTAGCTCCAGACTATTCAGGCCGTTCAGGGATTTACTGTTGATCTGCTTCAGATTGTTGCCATACAAATCGAGTTTGCGGAGTTTGCGCAGCGCCTTAAATGGCGGCGCAGCATTTGGATCCTCAATGACCCAAGCCAAACGATTGCGTCGCAAATTCAAATCCTCCAGATTCTTGACACAATCGAATGTGCTATCCATCAGATATTGTATCTTATTGTGTCCCAAGTTGAGGTTCTTCAAATGCTGCAAGCAATCGAGATGTTGTGGCTTAAATTCGCTGATGTTGTTATACGACAAATCCAACGACTCCAACGACTGTGTAAACTCCCAAGTGTCCAACTCAATGCGTGATATCGAATTATTGGAAAGGCTCAAGGTGTGCAGCTTGGTTAGATTGAAGAGACCCTGACGTGAAAGCGAAGTAATGCGATTGTGATCCAATTCAATGGTTTCAATATTCCGCATCACATAGAAGACACCATCCTGCAAAGCTCGTATATTGTTCGACTGCAAGAAGAGCCTTTGTAGGGAAACCAGACCACGAAATGTTGACCAATTGATCTCGAGATAGTTGTTGTTCAGTGAACTATGATGTGAGAGAGAAATCAGTTAGTTGAGTTATATTATTGGGGTTATTAAAGAATGTAGTTAACTACGACTATGACAAAGTTGTATGTAATACACCCACCACTTTTGTGTAGCTGGATATCAAGAGTTATATAAGGAACTTCAAAAAAATAAATCAACATTAGCTTATAGGAGGAGTAAATCCTTCATTTGAATCAATTCCGACAGTTGTGCAAGAATCTAATATTGTATCTGCTGATATAAGCAATTTTGGTGCAGCCCGTAATAAACGTGCACGCCTTTTTGCAATAAAAATGAATTGTTTTTTTTGTTTTATAAATAACATGGATTTCATTATTACTTTTTATGCACGGTTTTTTAGGAAAATATATAACGATTTTCAATCTTACACGACTTTCTTAATACCCAAATTTACACGATTTACAGTCGAAATTTCCTATAACGAACTTCGATATAACGAAGCACTCCCTATAACGAATTGATTTCAAGTACACAGTTTTCTCGAGCAAGTACACATCATTTCTATATAACGAATATTCCATATAACGAAATGATTTTTTTGGTGCCGTGAGAATTCGCTATAGGGAAGTTGGACTGCACTACACATGCGCACTCCGATGTTTTCTTTACTGTAACGTTACATAATTCATGACAAAGTCATAACATAATATACATTATCTTGCATTGATGAAAAGCTGCTCACAGATTGACTAAGCTTCCATTCTCACACTTACTTTTTACTAATAAATCTATAAATCTAAATTTGTGTAAATGAGCTGCATGTATGTTTTTCTTATTAGACTTACAGTTTTTTAAGTTTGGCCAGATTCTTGAATACGCCCACGGGCAAATTCAACAAACGATTGCTATTTAACTCCAATTCCACCAAATCTTTGAGTGACTCAAACGCGTTCTCGGCTACACTGGAAATTTCATTATGATTAATTGTTCTAGAAGTAGTCGATCGGAGGGAAAAAGTTACAATTAATGTCAAATACAATCCATATGCCGGAAATGAATAACTTACAAATGCGCCAGACGGTTTGGCGTTGGAAACGAATCAGCCTCCACGGCGTGCAAATAGTTACGCGACAAATCCAATGACTTTAGTTTGGGCAAGGCGGCGAGTGCATCGCTAGAGATGCGCTGAATACGATTACCGGCCAAATTTAGCTGCTTCAGCGCTATGAGTCCAATCAATTTTGGCAGCAGATCGAGTTGATTACGTTTGAGTGAGCTACAAATTTAAAGCGAAATAAATTGTTGAATTATTATTCCCAGACATTACTTATATATTCAAAATAGGACTTACAGTTTATGCAATTCGGGTAGATTTTTAATGTCCAAAACAGTTGTGTCATTCAGCTTGTTGCCTACCAGATCACTGTAAAGAAGCAAACGTGAGAATTCACAATATCAAAAACAAAACAAAAACGAAGTGGGCGAGGGGAGAGGGGAGAGAGCGGAAATGATTACAGACATTGGTTAAATCAAGACAAAATAAGCAAGCGATTTCAATTGGTCGCCTACACAACGTCAGATGTATGTATATGTAGACGGTTTGGTAGAGCAGCCAATTAAGATGAGAGAGGGAAGGCAGGAGTCTACGGATCAGGATTTATGTGGGATAGGTAACTATTTAAGGAAACTGAGTAACCTGTTGGACAATGCTGGGTATTTGGGAAGATTGTTCTCAAAGCGGTTAATTGATGATGGACGGCGCTTACGATATGGCCTTCGCGACTGCATGGGTATGAAGGAAAACCAGTCAAGCATGTGAGTGGTTCCTTCTCCATAAGATAGGCTTTGGTTAGGTTGAGACTCCGATGTGTGATGATTGGGTTGCCTCACCTAATGACAGGAGAAGAGTATCTGATGTGGGCAATGCCTCTTAACAGGGGTTTAACAAATACGAGAGTAACATTGACCCAAGGAACGGCTGATTGTCTTTTATGTGGTAAACAGAGTTTCCTTACCCTTACCCCAGGTACTACTACCTGTAAAAACCTTAAGAACCAGTCAAAATTGACACCAAGAAGTTTGTGATATTTAACAGTAGAAATGGTTTGCTGATCATAGCGAAGCACAAAACAAACTGTTTAATTAAAACCAGTTAAAATGATTAATGGGAAAGTATTCTAATAAATATGCAATTATGATAAATACTAATATATATATATATATATATATATATATATATATATATATGTATATGTATGTATTAAAACTATATATATATATATATATATATATATATATGTATATGTATGTATTAAAACTATCGATTTGCATGGCTGTGTTTGACTAGGTTTGACAAATATACTTCCTCTATAGCAACGCGCGTATCGTATGGCATACTCGTAGATTAAGAGATTGCATCACAAAATAGCGTCAACCCCCAAAACAAAAGTTGCCAAAATGTCACTGAGTGAATAATTTTAACCAAAACAAAAACAAAAAAATTGCCACCCTCCAAAAGGGCATAAACGTGGGTACAGTCAAGTCACATTATGGATTATCATTAAAAAAAAATCCCCTTTAATAAACGGTGGCAAGCGCAGAGTGGCGCAGAAGCTATACTATAGGGTTGTTTTTTATTTTTTTTTTTAATTTTCGCTCTCCCTCTTATATTTTCTAATAGTAGTTTTTTGTTTTACTTACAGAGTTTGTACATAATTTGGCAACACGGGCACACGATCCAAATGCAATTTGCCACAATCGAAGAATACATTCAAGCATTTGCATTGCTTTGGGCAATTGTTATTGTTGTTATTATTTTTATTGCTCGCATACGCCGGCGTATTTGCTGCGGCACCCAAAACCTTATCAGCTTTCTCATATTGCAAGCCATCATCGGCTACGAAACCAGTCGTTTCCAATGAAGTCAATGGTGGCGAAGATTTATCAAGACGCTGCTGCCGACGCACATTTTTGCGCAATTCAGTGGGCACACGTGATGCTAGCAAACGTTCAGTTGCGCGATCATCAGGCGCTGACGCTGACGCAGACGCAGACGCAGTCGAATCCACATTGTAATTGCGATAGCGCAATTTGTCGCTGTCGTCTTCAACGTTATCGTTATTATCGTCATCATCACTATCGATGGCATCTTCGTCAGCGCGCAGCATCAGAAAGTGTCGACCGGATGTTGCTGCGCCTACTACAGCGGATACACCACCATTTGTTGTGCTGCCAACGCCGATGCCGCCACCAGAGCCCAATGCGTTTTTTGTTAACATTGCAAAAAGTTGCTGTTGTTGCAATTGTCGTTGTTGTTGCTGGAACAATGTTGTCGTGGGCGCTGCTGCAGCAACGGCGGCTGTTTTTATATATGTCGATTTGAGCAAAGCATTGAGTGGCAAGTTATTGTAGTCGTAGTTCTTGTTGTTGTTATTGTTATTGTTATTTCCTGACGCTGTTGTTGTTATCGTTGTCGCTGCTGCTGCAAAGATCTGCGTCTCAACTTGACAAATTGCCATCATAATCATTGTCACTTTCAACACTATCAGCATTGCGTTTGCAATTAGCCATAATTTATTGAATTTATTGAAATTTTTAATACGATTATCACTTGCAGCAGCCTTTGTTGTCTTGCTCTCCGAAGCATCCGCTTCAATTGTAGCATCCCCTTCACCATCGTTATTCGCGCACATTCCGATTGTATGAGAATAGTTCCTAAAGCAAACGCGATCGATTGTTTCTTTCGGTAGTGTTTTTAGAAAACTTTTGAGTTTTTCCCAGTAACATTCTCGACAAAAATAATAATGACTTTCTTGTCGATTATATATTTTTTCCTCTTGTTTTGAATTTCCAAGCTCCGACGACTTCGATTCGGATGTCGTCGACGTTTTCCTTGTACCATTGCCGGTTTTGTCGTCTGCGTTTGGTGGTTTTCGTCGCCTTCGACTTTGTAATTTCGTCGGCGGCACAGCATTTGACGTCGACAGTTTGCAATTGTGTTTTATTACTGCAACTTGCATTTCGTTTTTTTTTCTCTCTATGCCAGCCTTTTTTAATTAAAAATTGTTTTTTTTCTTTAAACTTTTTATCTTAATTTGTTTATTTGCTTTTAGTTTAGTTTTTGTTGCTGTTGTTATTATTTCCATTTCCATTTGCAATTAGGGCCGATTGCACTCGTGTCGTGTGCACAACATTGCTGCCGCCCTAAGCGAGTCAGCATGTGAAGCGGCGGCCTTCATTACCGTTATTGTTGTTGTTTTTGATTGCTGATTGCGCGGCATTCATAAGGGACTGCCAACTGGCGCGTTCGCGATGCTCTAAGGCGCTGTAAAGAAGAATTTAGAAACAAGTTAGAACAATTTTCTTTTTGGTAAGTTTAAAGAATTAGACACCATTACTTTACAAGGATTTAATATATACATTATATATACATTACGATATAATAATATATACATTACGATATATAGAGGCATGTTATGTACTAATGCAATCTAGAATTTATAATGAAATGCCAAGTTATATGTCGGAAGTAAAATCCGGCATCTATATTTCCATATGCATTTTCACCCACAACTTTACAGTTGTCCATGACCATGAAGACCATGGCTATGACCATGACCATGTCTTCAGTGGAGTTGGAACTGCGATCCCTGGTTTGGCAGCCATAATGAACTTCCACTAGTCAAGTGAAAATGCAAAGGAAATTGCTAGGAACGCGTATAACTGATAAGATATTCCGCAAACATATAACAGATAAGCCACATGTATCCTGCCGACAATATTCGCAAAATTGACCACAGAAATTAAAAGCATGACAAGGGTTATGAATGCAAAATGTAGTGTTACAAATCATCTAAATACAAATTGCTTGTTTATGTTAGAATAGCCGCGAAGTTTGCCTCTTAGTCCGAAAAAATGTAAAAAGTATAATTCATGGTTTACGTTAAAGTCATGATAATTTTTGTATAACAATTTTTTTTTGTTGTTCTCTATAGTCTTTATTTGCAACTATCGTTAGACGATATCCAGCGAATTTTATATTGTCTAAATCAAATGTACAATAAGTTTTGTTGACTTGTTCACTCATCCGCGATGCAGAATGGGAGATCTAGGCGGTGTGGCCTATTTAGGCGTCGCGTATGTCCAGCAAATCGATTGCTATATAACCAAATGCAACAAAAATATAAAAATGATTAAATTATCGATAAGAATGATTTTTCCACTGTTTGAACTCTGTTTACTGTGAAGGCATTGAACATAAAACAAATGAACATTGAAAGCATACTGAAAGTTATAGTAACTGAAGTTATAAACTGTTGTTGTAAGTGTTAGCCAGTGTCCATAAAACATACGTTACATAATGTACTAGATCAACCAATCAAACTTCAAGCCATTTCCATTCACCGAAAAATGTATGTATGTACATACTCGTATTATTCGTCTTTTATACCTAAACTTTCAAGCTTCTAATTGGCAATTACCTTTGTATTGTTGATTATTTTAACTAAAAGCGCTCCCATTTCGCAAGTTCATTCACAGAAAGTGTAAACAAAATTCGCGTTTTCACCCACTCCTTCCTATCATTCCCAAATGCATACATATATTGCGACTCACACAAAATCACGCGACTCCCACACACATGCAAACCTATAAAATAGTCTTGTGATGTGCCGCCGCTCGTACAGTAAACTTTAAATTAATTTTAATTATATGTATGTAATTTTATTTGAAGAAAAGCAGCATCACAACAAGTATAGTAAACTTGAGCACTAAGTTTTAGACAAGAAAATATAACAAAATAAACATTAAATAAAATTACGACTGGGTGTTTTTGCAGAATAAGCAAAAGAACAAGAATGAAAGTGATAATAAAAAAACAACGATGCAAAAGTAACGCGCAAAAAAGGCATAAATGAAAATTTATCAGTAAAATTTGACAATAAAAATGAAGACGTATAAAGACAACAACAATAACAACAACAACATCAATAATAAAAGCAAATTAAATGTAAAAATTTGTTTCTTTTACTTTGTCCATTTTTATATGCTTTTTGTTCATTGATTCACCATGCAAATTGCCAGATTTTTGTGCTTGGCTGTGAGCAGCGGACGGGATCAGCAAAAGGAAAAATGAAAAAAGAGAAAATGGCGATTGACGAAAAAGTGTCACATGAAAGTTATACAAGCAGTAAAGATATGTATGTATGTATGTACATACTTTTAAATATAAATAAATATAGCAAAGTATAAAAAACCGATACGCAGAATCCGCGGGCAAATATACGAAGAAAAAAAAACGAAGTGCTTTTCTAACGTAAAGTTCATACTTCCAACAAGCCGGCAACAGCAAAAGGTGGCGACGACCTGCAACATCAAAGGCGGCAGCGCCGTTGGCTTGCATTTCGTATCTGATTTTGTAGCGAGTGCACGCTTTTTAAGGGCGGCCACTGACGGCAGTGAAGTCTTTTTCCACAAAATATGCGTTTTGACGATTACGTTTGCCGTCAGTGATGATGGCAACCCCAGCAATGGTGGCAATGGCGGCAATTAACGAAGCATTGCACAACACTTTGTGCAATGCAGGAGCAATGCGTACGTACGTGCACTCGAGTCCGTTGTCCATTTAACGCTGTCCACCAAACACCACCGCCATCGCCATCGCCACCGCCAATATTTCCCAAGTTGCTTGAAAATGTTGCTTCTCACACTTTTTCATATTGTTGTTGTCGTTGTTTGTCGCTTGTTGGCCAAGCTACTAAAAATGGTCTGTGTATACCGGCCGGCAAGCCAGACGCCTGCCTGCCTGCCTTGAGTGAGTCGCTGTACGACGCGGATCGCTTCGAGTTTATGGCCCAGACAACCAAATTTAGACAGCCGCACAGTAAATCAGTGAAGCAGCCTCAATTGCAATAGCAACAGACGCAACACTCTTTAGGCATTATTTTCCGCTTCAACAATGTACGTATGTACGAGTATGTACATACACATGTGCACGTACGAACTTATAAAGATAGATTTCTTTTTTAGGCTGATGTTTTTTCTACCAACAGATACAGATTGCACAGTCGTTGTCGCCGACATCGTAGTCGTATATGGCCTATAGATATATATTTCATATAAGTAAGTGGTCTTTGCCAAGTGATGTTTTTTTTTCTTTTTTTTTTGTTATTGTTTCTGTTGCGTAGAAGAACGAGACGTTCGGAATGGAGGAGTAACTGTGAGCTCATGAAGTACCTTTCAGCATTAGTTAAACAACAGTTCTACATTAGTTGAAGTGTTTGCTTGATTGTTCAGTTCCTTCACGCTATTTCATGTTCATGTTTTTTCTAGACCCATTAAAAAATATAAATGATAATAAAATAATAATAATGATTAAAAAAGCAGAAAGAAAAAAAAAATGCGTACACAGAGACACGTTTTATTTGTAGTAATCTAGATTATTTAGTTGTAGGGCATTGCAGATAAGAGATATGTAAGCACAAATACAGTATTTGGAGTACTTTGGGGTAATAATAATTTAGATTGGTTAGTTGCATTTTGAGATATCTGAAAAGGCGCAGTTGCAACACATTTTGCTTTAATGGTCTGCAAATGTATATCTTTAAAAACTCTAAAACGAAACTGATTTAAATACAATTTTTGGTCAAATAAAACAAAAGCTGACCGATATTGAACTTTTAAAACACTCCCCCGCAGCATCAAAAAATCGAATGAATATACAAAAAAGAGTTAATGAAGCAATTCATAAACGGATTTTATACAAAAAGATATATGTATATATATTTTTCTTAATTTATGTATATTGGCAAAAGGTATTTTAGAGTTTGGACTTTATTTACAAAAAAAGAAATATGATCATGTCGAAGGTGAGGGTGGTTCAATAAATTTCATAATGGATGATAATGGATTTCGGCAAAAAGTGTTTCATTCCTCAAGGTAGTCTTATTTTAGCTTATAAACTTTATGCAACTGTTCTACAATTTTTTTAGTTGAACAACGATTTTTATCGGGGAACTCAAACTACTATGTAGGTGTTTGTTTCTCTTTCCACAGGGCCATTTCCTCAGGTTTGGAAGCGTAATATACATATTTAGCCACTGGGACCGAAAGCCCAGTGTTACATTTTAAATTCCAACTCATGTAGTTAATGAAATTGTGTTATCAAAGCATATACATACATACATACATTCTCATGTAGTACCGTGTTCCACGGCAGATGATGTTGATCCCATTGAGATATTTTTCTCCAAATCAACACATAATGTCACTAAAGCAAGATAGAAACCACGAAAACCAGGCGACTTTTAACTTTTATATAACATTTTTTAGTGTATAAATATGTACGACATATGTACATACATATATATTTTAGTGATTTCTGCTATTTGATTTTTATTGCCTTCTTTTTCTCATTTATTTTTGTTTGTGTGGATTTTTAACATTTAAATTTGGGTTTTTCTGATTTTTTCGTTTAATTTCGTGGTGTTCCGTTGTTGTTGTTGGTTTTGTTGTCGCCCACAGACGTCTTAAGACGGTTTTGCTTTGTCAGATACTTTTTTTCTTTTTAATGCTCTTGTTATTGTTGCTTTTCTTCTTTAACATAAGAAAACGCTTTGCATAAGCAACAAATTCTGTGCGCGTGTGCGTGATGAATGTGTGTTTAGTGTTTGTGTGGAACAAATTTTAAAAAAAATGAGGATCGTTGGCGTAAAGAACAACAAAAACAGTGGAACAAAAATGCTTAAAAAAGCTATAGCAACAACAACAAAATTAAAGCAAATCAAATAAAAAAACATTTTTCTTGCTTTTAAAAACAAAAAAACCAATATTTGTGGCATGCTGAGTTTTGTGTGGTGGCACAGGGTGAGTAAGCGTACGAACGAGCTAGTATAGCTAGTATATGAAAAGCGGCTTGCCGGTCGAGGTAGTGTTGCACCAAACACACCGTTTCACAAACAGCCCATCGCATGCACGCTCATTCACTCACTCAATTCCACTCCAGAGTGAAGTGCGAAGCGTTGAGCATAACGCAGTGGTGAGGTGTGAAGTGATGTGATGCGTGCGTAGGTGAGCAGCAACAGGGCAGTCAAGCAGGCAGCACAGCACTTATCGCGCGCTACTGCCGTTGTAATGTATTACGTCAAAATAAAAACGTATGGGTTTGTGTGGACGTGCGTTTTAAATAATAAGAGAGAATAATATAAATAAAATGGAAAAGCATAAAGCAGATAAATGAGCGCGCGTTCAGCAAATAAGTATAAAGCGGAAAGGTAAACGTTTAGAGCGAAACGGACCGATGCATTCATCCATCCGCAAATAAATGAATGAACGAAGCGGAAGAGAAGTGTGGGTTGAGCTTTGGCGAGCGGGTAAGAAACAGAGGAGAGTCAGTAAGTCAGGCTGGCGTAGTTAGCTAAACACGCGACAAGACTGAGTACGAGTAGAACTCAGTAAAAAAGACACACAAAAAAACAACCACAACCTCAATGGCAACTGCACCGAGTCATCCGACAAGTGAGCACACAAACAAGCAAGCAAGCAAATGACGAACGGACGTACGAACGAAACCGAATCGAACATGTTGTAGGACAGTCGTTTACCCCGCAGTGTCGCTATACTGTCTACGGCGACTAATTAGGTAACGTAGCAATTACAACAATAACAACAAGGCGATTGAGTATGAGAACTATAACAACGCAAAGCAGCGACGAACTATAAAATGTGATAAGCAAAAGAGCGAGAAGGTGCGCGCGCAAAAAAAAAACAACAGCACATAGGCAGAAGGCGACAGCAGCACATATGTACTACAACAACGGCAACGACGAATGAGATATCAAAAACAAAAACAACAGCAACAAATAAAAACCACACAACATTAAAATAGACCAAAAGACAACAAAAACTAAATCAACACAAAAAAAAAACGTCAAATTCACACGACGACAGCGACTACAGAGACAGACAGCGTTGAAATGTGTCTGACATTTTGTCTGTCCCAACGCTCGGCTGTCCGTTTGTCCATGCGTCCCCGTTCATCACTTTAGCCATCGGATGTGCTTGACTTATAAACTGTTTTTGGATTAGTGTGCAAGCATCTGTGTGCGGATCTGTCTCCTGTCCGCGTGTTTCATGTAATTCGTTTATATTCTTATTTGATTTCGAGTGTGCTTTTTTGCGCTTCTGTCACTCGTGTTCAAAAGTAAATTTAATTTTTAGCTATTAATTTTCCACTCTAGATACACGAGAAGATACTCGCTGTCGCATCCACTCGTTGATCGTTCGTTCATTGGCTGTTGGCTGTTGGCTGTTTTGCTTGGCTGCTTGTATGAGGTACTAATTAGATATCAACTAAAAAGCGTTTTTAATTGCAAGCAAGCTCGACTTTTATAACATAATTTCTATCTTTTTATAGAAAATTTCATTAGTCAAACAAATTAACGCGTTTCTGCGACATACATACGTATGTGTGTCTACGTGTGTATGAGCTATTGAAACGTTCATTTTTATCATAAAGGTCGATAATAGAAACGATAATCACTATCAAAGAAAAACTTCCCAATTTATCAAAATTGTTCGAATAATTATAGCTTATACTACAAATTAGCGGCCCGCCCCAACTACGCTAGCGCTGTATTCATAAATGAAAATATATGCTCACACTCTTTTTGTAAACAACTCACAAACACAAAGCAGGCATTGCTTCTTGCGAAGAATTTAATATTTCGGACAAAAATTGAAACGAAAAACTACCGTGCCGTTTCCTTATTTTTTTTTTTTTTTTTTTGCATACAAACCTTGCACTCAAACTAAGGAACACAACAAAAACAAATTAGCCAAATAAATTGAGACGTGCTCACGTGATGAGACTTCACACATTTCAGGAAACAAATAATCTTCTTCCCTAATCTATGGATTTATGCACACATAATTTGGACTTCCTTGCTATTGTAGCATCTATATCAAGCGAATTCCTAACAGGAATAGGCAACGGAACACCGGAGTATCCACCTGGGACAATTTTGAGGGAAACTGTAAGGGAGACAGATTAGCCAAAGAATGAAAAAAATTGTCGACATTTTTTTAAGCGAAACATTAGGAATCCCTTGCAACTACAGCTTAAAGATGGTAGAAATTTACCCACATTTTCAACTGCTTTATATAGCAGTAAATATACAAAGTTACAAGAACTGGTGGTAAACTAAATAAGTAACAGTCAAGTCATAAAGACAAAGGCTTTGGTAACAGCAAAGAAGAAGTATCTGATCCACAATTATTCAGTGGATCGGAGACTAAAAATGTTTGCAAGAATGATATAACAATTATGTAATTTAACATACTCTAATAACCACCAATGCCAACAGAAATAGCTCGGTGAAGAGATTTTGCTACCACGATGAAATCACAGTTGAAGCTAACGACGCATATGCATTTTAATCGACGTAGTGCATTGACAACTACGGAAACCCATATCTTTAAACGACGCTGCTATGGTGTTGATCGGCCTAACATGTAATAAGAAAGTGACAAAGGCTGTGATCATGGTACATCAGCATTATGTGGTGTAGTACGAGCAATATTTCGTGAAAAAAGCGGATCGCTCCTGTGTAGTTCTCTTTGAAATGGGTCGTTTTCCTGATCTTTACATTATAAAGGTTGCGTCATTGACCAACGACGACTTTTATGCTATCAGAGTAAAATTATTTGTCGAAAATAAAATAAACTGAGGCAAACGTCAGCAACCAAAATACAATTGGCTTATAACGACAAACCACGTCGGTCGTTCCACTGGCCGTGATCTTATCGCAAGCACAGCAAAACTGGTGTTGTTGTTGCTGCTGTCACTGATATCGTTTCCAAACAAATTGAAAATTCCAAAAACATAAAGTGTACTTTTGGGTGAAAAACCAAAAAAAATATACTTTTTTTTTTTGATATAAATCATGTTGACTTTGGTGTTTAACTTGCTTCTTGGTCTGTGACTTTTTAGATGTCATTTTGCTTTCGCTGAAATCGCTTAAAAATTTTCGCATTATTAATATAATGATGATAAGATTTTATATGACATATATATGATATGTATTACTATGTTGACTAGCAAAGAGGCTTGAACACTACATTATATAATCATGATCATAAAACCAAACGGTCGACAAATCTGAGATCATAAAAAAAGTGTTTCTTGAACGAGGCTGGTCTCAAGTTTTTAAAGAGGAAAAAGGGCGTTCAAGTGTTGTGATAAGTGATACAGATGGGTAAACACAACACATCTTATCGTTATTGGTATTTTATGAGAGGTTATACTAGGAATAAAGCCAAGTATGAGAACATGAAAGGCAACACATTGTTTGTTATACTCGTACGTGGAAATCCCAATCCACTCAAGTCGAACCCATAAATTTAAGTGAAGTAAAACAGCAATAACCAAGTTCCAGATATTGTAATAGCGATTTGCGCACTTTTGTTATTATAACTTCTTGACTGAAAGTGAAAATGGTTATTACGGTTAGCAAAGAAACTCAAAAAATGTATTTTTCATGCAGTCTTTGCGTGATCTACATCGTTGTTGCCATAATACTTTTTATGGTTATGGTTGGAAGGCTTCGAAGAAGTTTGAGGAGAAGTATCTTGATCTATAGCACAATGAGCAGAAATTGCACAACTTTTTTCAAGCTATATAGAATTCAACGTTGTTTGTTAAAACACCTCTTCTTGAGCGAGCAAAATTTAGCTGGCTTGTGACCATCTAAAAGTGTCTTCACTGTATACGTACATGTGCCTAGATCCAGGATATGTGGTTACGGTTTTTGGTATTGCTGCAACATCGAAAACATTTTTTTGGGGCACACTGTACGCTCAGAATACTGCTAAAGGATTTATATGTGAATTCTGGGCATGCTAAACCGTCCCGCTTACTTGGTAGCTGATGACTTCTGACCACAAAGAAGCCATAACATGAAAAATTCAATCCTTTCGACACGCTTCAGTAGCAGAGTGGACCTTGAACAGAGAACCCTTTCTTTAAGAAGTGCAAAAACGAAACTCGCCATAACTTCTTATTAAAACTGCACAAAAGCGCTAAAAAATATGAAACCATATCAATTTTAAAGTATCTGGGCAAGCTTTAAAGAAAATTAAAAATTGATAACCATGCAATAATTTTTGATTTGCTGTGGTGTGCTGGATTTTATATTTAAAAAAAATTTTTCTTGATTCTTTATAAGCCAACAAGAAAATCTCTTTAAGCATGTCAAATTGTTCATTCACACAAGGCGAACAAAAGCGAAAGCAACAAAAAGATATACCCTCAATATAGGAGGAAAAATATAACAAAATAAATGAAGCCTCATCATTCAGCATTGTCAGGGCTTAAAGAAAAAGAAGTAGAATATAAGCCCGAAAACGATCCTGGCTTAAAAGTGAACAAAAGAAAAAAACTAGAAAAAAGAAAAGCAACAAAAAGCCTAGTCAGATGCCTTTGCAAGCGTAAAACGTCTGACAAAAAAAAAATCCAGCTTAAACGCGCGTAGGACGACAGCCACCCAAACGAAAACAAAAAAGAGAAAAAAAGAATACAACACAAAGCCACAAAAAGTATCCGCAGCTGCAAAAAAAAGGTTTCGGCGTTTGCGCAGACGCAAAGTGAGAAAACCGACCGCGACACCAACACCAAAAACCTGCTAAGGCTACGGCAGCTTGTGACGTTGCATTTGCCTCAGCAGGGAATTGAATTGAATTTCGGTGCACAACACTGCTCAACAACAACAGAACCACAGTGTATGAAGGACCGACAGCAGCAAACATAAAATTCACTCGAAGGTGTGAAGAAAACAAAAAAAAAAAATAAAAATAAACCAAGTACAAAGAAATCAAAAGACCTACGACCGAAACGTTAACGTCGACGAACCCAAAACCGATCGCGAGAATCAAAGGCAAGGACAAAAGACGGGAGTAAAGAAGAGAATGGGAGTCAAGCAAGCACGCAGGCGCGCACAGATCGACAACGGCGATCTTTCGTAACGAATTCTGACCGGGAATCGTAAACAACAACAGCAACAATAGCAACACACCGAAGCAAATGAAAGAAAGACAGAGACAACACAACAACAAAACAAAACTGGATTCAAGTGAAGAAAGAGTCCAGCAGCGCGTTGCTTATGCGGTATTTCTTGCATTTTGTTCTTTTTATTATTATTCTTATTGTTATTGTTGTAGTTGGGTTCAAGCGCATATGCAGAGGAAAACGCTCACGTATCTGAAATTTATATACTTTTTGTTTTTTTTATTATTTTTTTTTGGTCATTCTACTCTGCTCCGTGTCAGCATCTGTTTTCGAGTTGCAGTCTGATCTTTGCTCGTTTATTCGTTTATTGTGTTTCTCCTTTTCTCTTATACAAGCATTCAACTCATTCACTCACTCGCTGGGTCATTTGGTTCGCGCGTTACTTCACACAGTTCGTTTGTCTGTCCGTCCGACCATCGTTGAATTGTTTTGTATGTGTGGATGACTGTCATGATTGCAGCACGGCTTTTTGAAGTGAAAACTAAGAATAAAATATGTGAGAGAGGCGTTACATTCGGTCTTTATGTTGTCTTTAATGCGCTACATTCTGGTTAAATGGAGTGATCGTTAAGGAAAAAGTTGGTACTTCATTTGAATCTATAGTCTTGTAAATATTTGTTTCAATTAAATCGCTGTAGTTAAATAAGGTTTCCAAGAATGTATATTTAAAAATTATTACACTCAAGTAAGGACCTCAAAATTGTTTTGCCTCCCAATCCAAGTCCTTTTCTATTTTATTGACCATAAGTGCTACTCATATTTATGCGTGAAACGCAGTGATTAGTACTACAACTTCTAGTGAGCTCCAAAGACAACAGAAAATATACAATATACTAAGATTATGTTGAGATTATATACTCGTATATATATTATATATATATTAATCGTAGTATCGTCGTGCTGAGTTGTTGCGATCATTTCTCTATTGTTTACCGAAATCAGCCGGATTGGTTGGAATAATAGCCCATCTGCTCCTCTAGATGCCGAGTTATGGAATAATTCGAATGAAAGGACCATATTTATGTTTACTTATTTTCGTGTTTCAAACCATAACCAAATAAATATAAATGTTTTTTTTCCTGAATTGCTGGGTACTTTTTTGCTTTACATAAGGTCGGCAAAAAGATTTATAGTCTTAGAAGTTTCTTGAAGTGGCTATATAAAGATAAGATAACTTATTTTAGAAAAAGTATGGCTCTAGATTTAACTGTAGTTATTGTTGATGTTTCAAAAACTAAAGCCAGATAAATTTCATAAAAGATTTTTAAAGTAAAATTGTCGTTCGCGTTTAATTGCTTACCTATACTAATTGTAATCTACCTTGTCACTGTTTATTTTTTACTAGCTTCCGCCTGCGAATTCGCCCGCCTGGTATAGGCCAACTTTGAAAAATTTTCAACGGGATAATTTATCCCGATATCCTAACCGGGCCAAGTTCTATGCAGTAGTTTTTAGATGAAAGGGCCCCAATTTCATTTTTGCTACGGGGCCCTTGCGTACATAGCTAAGCGCTAAGCCACCGACTACATCGATGAATTTTGTTCCAATCTATAATTCTATATAATTTTTAGTAGACTACATCATTGATTCATAACCTATGGGTTATACAGTGAATATGCCCAATCATTTTGAATGCTGGTGAACATATACAATACTATACTATAAAATAACAAACGAATTCAACTCTACGAACCAACCGAATCTGATTTCTGAAACTGATTGTGTATGCGACGTTTGCGTTTGCGTTTGCATCTACGTCTACGTCGACGTCGACGCCGATGCCTGTGCTGGGCTTCTTTTCTTTTGCCCGGCTGCTTGCTCCACAAAAACGTGTACTGGCCGAGCCGTGGGCTTCATTCAATCTAAAAATCTGGCATTCGTAACGAATCCTCGCTGCTGCTGCTGCTGAGACGCTGCTTATTGCTGGCTGAGCTGAGGCATTTGCGCTTTGGCTTGGCTGGCTTGCTTAAATTGGTTTTTATTGTTGTTTGCCTCATTTTGACCATTTTTTTTTTCATCCTCTACACTCGTTCGTTCTGTCGGTCCGTCCACTTTTTGACGTGCCTTCTTGAAGTCGCATTTAATTCCATTTCTTTAGCTTCAACTGAAGTCGTCGTCTTTGGAAATTTTTCTCGTACCTAATACCTCCTCCTCCTCAACAACGTTCCTCGCTGTAGCTGTCGCTGTCAAGAGAAAAAGAAGTAACGATCTTCTCAAAGCCTCTCGAGGTGTGAAGAAAAGAATTTTTCTGTACAATAATCTTGATGCCTTTTTAAGATTTGTTGCCTTCGGTCTTTTCTTGGCTGTTGTGGATGCTGCTGTCTCAACATCAGATCAGTTCCAGGCTGAGTCTGTGGCAAAGACTCCAACCATCCAAGCAACCAACTCCATAGTTGGTACTTTAATAGGTTTTCTTTCATACTTCTTCTTTTGTTTGTCGTTGTTTTTTTTGTTTTTGTTATTGTTATTGTTGTTTCTGATTCGTTTAGCATTCGTTTCACTTGAAAAATGCTCGCTTTAAGAAATTTACGCCATAAAATGTTAAAATAATTGGAAGCCGTCAGTCTTTTTTGGGCTTTTGTACTTATACTCTTTCCTTGCTCCTACCTGCACTTCACTACACTTATGATGGCGGACTCGCCTTTCCACACTTAGTCTTCTTCTTGAACTTCACACTGACCAAAAGTAGCTTCTCTCTCTCGTGTTGGCGATGATGATGATGACCATGATGATGATAATGATGCTACTACTTCTGACAATCAGATCTCGCTGCCATGAGTTTGAGTTATGGTTTTTCGAGGCTGAAGGCGTGAATTTGTGGCATGCGAGAAGCTTTTCAGTTCCTACGCTAAGCTAAGCCAAGTAGCAACACCGACTGTGCCTTGCCTTCATTTAATTGCGTCAATAACATAAATCTGACAAAATGTCAAATGCCCTACGTGGTGTCTCTCATCTTCAAGCTCTTATCTTGCATTTTTATCACTGTTGCTGCTTGCGGTTGCTTAAAAACGCAATTCCAAGAACCTTACCTTTGCATTTTCTAGGAATGATTTCTACTGTTTTGATGCTGAAAGACTCTACAAAAAAGCTTAGCGACTATCAGGGCTGAAAGTCAATTTCAAGATTAACCGATTTTTTGTTGCATGAAATAAACCACGGAAAAAACCAAATTTTATTTTTTATAAAGCAACTTTGAACGTTTGGTTCCTAGGCTCGAGCTTAGTTCTAACGACTGAGAGAGCATTATTACAAAATTTAGAAATTTGGAGGCCTGTACTATATTTGCAAGCTTCATGTACTAAACCCTTCGGGTGTTGCGACCTTGTTATAATAACAGAAGCTTTAAATAAATTCAGCATAAGACAACACGACATTTACATGTGTAGGGTATTATACAAAACTGCTCTGACACTAACCATAATACATTTATTTATGAGTTGCAAACTAAAATGTGTAAAAAAATTGAAGAGCGAAAAAAGTAACATTAAAAAGCCCACAGCCAACCAACCATTCAACCAAGACAACCAACACTGATACAATCTGAGATTCAGAACTTGAGGCTCAGCTCAGCTTAGCTCAAGTTTTCTTAGAACTCACACCTTTGTGAACGCGATGTCGTCTTCGACTATGTGCGATATATTCGTATGCCAAAGTCAAAAGCTGGGCAAATCAATAAGATATGCATTTAAAATGCCACAAAAAAGAAGAAGAGGAAAATTTATGTCAATACGGGTAAGCGCGGCGAAAAGGGAGGAAGTGAGGTACTCACTGATTTGTCGACATAGTTGTCGAACCCTTGTAACAGAAAAATTATAGCAAAAACAGCAGCAATCAGTTCTCTGAACACTGTTGGAAATCCCCTCATCAATGAAAAATGGCAGCAAAAATGGTAGCAAAACAAAAGCATAGTAATACACACACACACACACACACACAGCCAAGCACAGAGTGAGAGCGAGAGGCGGAGAAGAGAAAGAGGGAGAGCAAATAGAAAATAGCACACAACTAAATTGCATTAAGTGTAATTATAACTAATTAGAAAATGTGCAACCAGGCGAGTCTCGTCAATAGATCAAAAGCAACGTTACGTTAAAACGAAATTGTAGAAAAGATACTTAGAGCAACAACAAACAGAACCAGAACGTGACGTGACGTGACGACAACAAAGTCTGCTTTGAGGGCAAGCAAAAATCCAAAGAAAATGGAAAAGATTATTTAATAATTAGATATGTATATCGTTTCTTAGAATTTCACCAACCTCAGTTGAGCGGAAAAGCCGCAAAGACTATTAAAAGCGATAAAAGTTTAGCCGTTGAAAACATGTCACGGTTGTAGTTTATAACGAGGTAATTGCGCTGAGAATCGAGTGGAAATGCCTAATTTTCTGGTAATTAGTTTTATTATATTTTATATACATATATATTTCGTTTTAGCTGTCAGGTGTTTTGTACAGGAAATGCTTATAAGATGACTAAGTATACTTTTATAACATAGAAGCTTAATTCGTATGAAATCGATATCTCATCTCCGAAAAGATAAATCCATGCGGAATTCAATGACGGATATATGGACATGTGGCAAAGCATAATCGTGGTAGAATCTTTCATGCGATTGCCTTGATTTTCATAGAATTTGCTTTCATGGCAATCAAACTCCATTCGGAGTTCTCCGCGAAACCAATGTTCTTCTGTATGTCTTCAAGGGTCTGCGAATGTATGACCAATGTCGGAGGATGGAGGATGAAATTTGGCAACACTGAGTTTCAATATGCCAAACTCCGTTGTGATAACAAGCATGCTGGTACACTTCGACGTACTGCTGTCGCAAAAGGTAAAACACCAAGATAAAAAGATTGATGACCTCAATCCTCGAAGGATTTGCTAGTTGTACAGAACTCCCAAGGTCTACAACAACAAAAATACTAATAATAAATAAAAAAAATCTGAAACTGAAACCAAATATTAAGTGGCTTTAGGCAAAGCTCTAATTTTTTGATTGAGTTACCACAATATAAAGCCTGCACTCTTGTTATGTATCAACCAAACTCAACTTCTTCTATCACCGCTTTAGCTGTTAGCTCATAGTCTTCATACTCTTTTCATCTCCCCCCTTTAGTAATCGAACAACGGTTTTTATATGAAGTTCTGCTTTAGTGATGCCCTCATAACAAAAAACTTTAATGAAGAAGACTCTAACGATAAAGTTGCATTATTTTATTTTATGTCAGTCAGCGCCCAAAACATTTATCATCTACGTTCATATATCATTCAGAATTTTTCCTTCTTCGCTTAATCTTCTTCTATGTTTTATATCGTTAAAAGTTTGGTAATTTGTTAAATGGCTCAGTTGGACGCCTTAGGAACAATTCGCGTTCTAATCGTGCGCGTTAAAAGAAAAGTACAAAAGCCAAAGTCAATGATCAACAATCGTGAGAGAAGTTCTTGACTGGCAAAATGTATCGATGGAATATCGAAAGGTGAGCGAGTGAAAGGAAGAGCTAATTTCGAAGTTAATTTAAAAGGTCTTTGTTTGGTTGTGAGTTAAGGAGTAATAAATGATCAACGGTAATGTTGGATGAATTATATAGGATAGTGATTGACGTAGCGCACGTAGAAATAGGCAAACTCAAGCTTCTCAATTCTCAAACAAAGCATAGAAAGAGATCGTTTGCGAATCGATTATTCACGTCCATCAGAATCAAAAGATCAACATGCCGAAAGAATCGAAAGAGAAAGGTTACGTGCTAATCGATCTCGAGGAATAGTACATGTTTACTTGAACCTGACAAAGCCATTCACCAATCTTATATGGAATCTCTGATCAGACTCAATATGTATTTTACTAACAGAACTGTATTTGGAGAAAAATATTTTCCTGCACTGAGTGCAATATAGCAGTTAATAGAATTCTTGATGAACTCGAGGAGATTAGTTAACTAGTACCTTTGCTCGTAACTGCTAACTAGAAGGGATTACTATCATACGCGCAAAAGTCTAATTTTTATGTATGCAAAACATTTTATTGATGATTCTAATTTCTACCTCAACAGTTCTCTTCACAGATGCAAACTGTGAAAAATTTCAGATACCATAACTAACTCTTTTAGCACCCATACAAAGCAAATATTTAATTTCTGAACTTATGAAACTGAAATTTTTGTTATGTTGACCAATGACATCGCTCTTGTGTCCATATCAAGTATTTGCAAAGTAAGTATGTTTGTAGGTTTTGCAGTTTACGACAGGAAGCGACCGAATTGTGCTTATAGTGATTTTTTGTATTACAGGCTAAAGAGAATCATTCATTAATAAAATGGACTCTAAGTAAACTTGAGGGCAATCTTGCTCAGTATAAGAAGTTAGCCTTAATACGAATACTTTTGGTAAATCGATTAATAATGGAATGAACTGTAAAATATGGACGTTAATGGCAAACACTACGGCCCCTAAAAAAAATTATTCCGATGAATAACAGTTATCTTAAAGACTTTTTGTGTTTAATGCGGCTCTTTGGATTTTTTTAATTTTATAAATTAAGGACACACTTAACAGTTTAATTAATGAACATTCAAAAAACAGTTCAATTTTCAATTTCATAATTTTCTACTTATCGGAAAATGTTATGCTGCTAGACTTTGAATGCAGTTTCATTGAAATGACACAGCCAGCAAATTGCTAAGATTTTATTTTAAGACGCAAATCTCCAGCAAATACACATATACACAAATCAGTGTTTTCTTATTCTTCGTCAACTTTTTCAGGCATTAAAGTTAAATTCCAAGAATTGAAAAGAAAACGCACATCAAATTAAGATCAATCACCCTGTGCAAAGAAGAAGCGAACACACACACTCGCATGCAAATGTTTGTAACTAAAAATGACAATTCGCCCTTATTCTACACTAGCATGTGTGAGTCTGGACTTTTTCTACAAAAAATTAAATGTGAGGATTGTCGGCATTGGGGGAAAAAAATTGTTCGCTGATGCTCAAATACAGACTGACTAAACGCTTATTGATGTTGATTAAGGCGAATCACGCGCTTTTCAAATTTAATTTAAAACATCAACCAAAGTATGTTCATACATACATATACCATATAATAGGAAGATAAAAATACACCACAGCCAAGTCTAACAAATCTCGGTCTTTTTTAATGACTCGAGAGAAAAACCTCCTTTTTTGTAAATTTATCAGTACAACATTATTGCAACTAGCATAAAACATAATTTTCCCAAAGTTATTGACAATCGGCATGTGATTCGGAAGAGCCGTGGTACGAATGCTGCTGCTGTTGACCTTCCGTGCACAAATTAAACAAATATAATAATCACATTCAAGTTGTTATGCCTTAATGAAATTACTAAATTAATTGACAGAAAAACAAACAAATAATATACGCAAATGTATCAATTTTTTCTACATATTTGCTATTCTTGATTTGCCCATAATTTTCATTCAAGAATCGCGGCATGAATTCGCATATGTGCGTCTTTATATATATCTTTGTAGACTTACCAATTAAATGCGAGTTGACTTCCCACTTCCTTCAACACCTTCGTTAAAAGTGTTGTGGTTGCACAGTTGTTGCTGTCGATTTTCTTACGTTCTCCTCAACGTACGTCTAATCCATACACGAGAGAGCCTTAATGTCTGGGCTGGCGTTGGATAAGCGGCAAAGAGTGAGCAAGCGAACGTAGGCGACATCAACGTTCGCAGCGAGAGAAAAAGAGATTGCCGCCCGCGCGCAATCAAATACACACATGTACACAAACGAAATCAAACACGCGCACACGAGAGCGAGAACGAAATAGTTTATTGACGAACAAGCACTTCGTCACTAACACAGAACGCAAACCAACGTCAGAGTTGAAAATATAAACGGATAAATGAAAACAAAAATAAAACGAAGACGATAAAAAACGCGGGGTCGCGCACACACACACAAGCTCTGTCAGATATACAGAGAGATAAATGTTTTCTTGAGCGCCAGATTTTCTTGTCAGTTGGTACAGAACAACAACAATGTATAAATTTTAATTTGTTTCTATTCTTACTTTCTTCTTCCTTTTGTTGTTTTTAAACATTTAACGCGTATTTGTTTTTGTTCGTTCTCGCTCACACTACACACGTCGCTTACTTTGCTCTCTTTTCGAGCTGTGATTGTTTTTTTTGTTTGTATTATGTATTGTTTTTTGGGTTTGTTCAATGAAATTCTAAGCCTGTGTGAAGCATTTCAATTAAAGTTTTCATGCACTCACGTAAGAATTGTTTGTTATTTGCTTTATATTGATATAATTCTAAAAAATCACTTTTAAACCGTTGCTTCAACTCGATTTAGTTATTTTATCAACAAGCGCGACACAACTACCCCATCCGAGTGTCAATTGTCGTATGTATAAGCCCCCGCCAAATAATGGATTCATTGAAGTAAATTGTATTTGAAAACAATATGGAATGAAATAAAACAAGAAAAACGGTATGGAGTTTAATATTGAACTAACTTTAACTCTGAACATAGGCAAAGAAACATAAACTATTTTCGCTTAACATTGCGTCAAATTATCAACACATTACAATTACTAATATTAATGTTACGTAAGCCACACACAAAAGTATTGAAACATAAAGCAAACAAATATTCACAATATTGAACGGCTAAGGCAAAAATATTTGTACTGCTGAATCATACAATACAATGTAACGGATTTTTCAAACAATAACGTAGTTGGCTTAATGTCATTAAGTACTGTTCTGAAAAAGGTTATAAGAAAAAATAATTACTTGCCACCGCATACAGCACTCTGATTTCTTTTTCTATAAAATATTTATTTGTATATAAATAAATGTGATCAGGATCTCATAACAGTCTATGTAGTTGTCGTCAAGTTCACAATTAACGTTGTGATGTAATCTTATTTGTAGTGCAAAGTCCTGTTGTTTTTTGAATATTGTCGCGAGGAGACCCTGGTGCGAAGCGTTTTTAATAGGTGCCCGATGTGATATATCTTTAACCATATAATAAGATTAGAGGTAGCCACCCGTCTAGCAACTCTGGCACATCAGCCTATTATTATATCTACAATTGTATTAAGGAATAAATTCGCATCATAGAAATTTTGGCGGAATTCTTTTATAGGAAAACTTTAGATCGTTCAGATCATTCGCACAGTTTAGTAACAGTTAAGTAACTACTGAAAATTTTTCGAGATTATAAGATTCGACAAGGACTAGACACAAAAGGCTACGCTGCCCTAAGAAGTAACTATATGGATCTTCCTACGAAGTATGTTTCTACCAACATAATTACAAATAACGTCTAATAATGTTGAAGTAACATTGGAAATTTTCGGATATTCTACAAAAATTCTTAAAATATGTTAGTATAATATTAAAATATAAAATTTTTTCATAATGTCAGTTTATTATTCATATTTCTATTACATTTAGGAACAAATGATAAACAACAGCAGATATTTTAAACTGTACGTCCACTGCAAACAGCTGTTTGAGACAGACTTCCAATTGGAATAAATAAAATTTAGTTTGTAAAAAAATGTGTCAAAAATAAAGTTTTAAAACCTAAATCAGAAACAAAAATGGCCTTAAATTATACTACAGTGCAACTTAACATATAATAAATTTGAAGAAAGCATACCAAAATTCTCTGTAATCACAGCTGCTCGTAGCTGGCACGCGAGAAAATAGTATTTCACAGTCACTGTACAAGCGCTTTGAAGAGATGGCGTTTTTACAGCACTTTACAAGAGTAACTAAGAGGCTCCTGTTACAGGCGAGCACTCTTCAAAGTGTGCAAACATTAAAGCCATGTTACAACCAACGACATATTTGGGGCTATGTGGCAATTGCGTTCAACAGAGTTGATCAGGATCGTTTGAAACAGGTAGGACCCAATCGACTGTGCGCTGAATGGATTCTTAAGAACGGCGGAGGTGTACGTTTCACCGATAATCCGTCCAAGCTGTGGAAGGATTACAATTCGTTACCGTCTGAATCAACTAAATTTAACATCAAAGTCGTGGATGCTTCAAATTCATCAATCATGAAAATCGGCTTGGAACACTTTATGGGGTGTAAACATATCGACACAGTCATCTTTCACAACTGCAAACACTTGGAAGCCGATGGTCTCGATGGTTTGGTTCATCTAGCCGACAGTCTACAAAGTCTTCAAGTATCCGGCTGTTACAACATCGCCGACGAGGGTCTAATGTCGATTAGTCAGTTAAAGCTATTGCAAAAGTTGATTATCTTCGATATGATCTATGTAAAGGATATAGAATACCTGCAGTCAGTATTGAGCACCAAGCTGCCAAGATGTAAAATTGAGGCAACAAAATTCAATATGAGCCTGGCATAATAATGTGTTTAAAACAGTAGTTTTAAATAAAATTTGGCATAAAGTTTATTTAATTGGTTTCCAAAGCAATCGGAGTTTCGTCCTGAAACCGACTTAGCGAACCAAGTTCCGCAGGGTGGAGTTGGTGTAAACTTTTCAATTTCAATCTTCAAATCTCCAAATTACCACTTAACAACCTGCTTTACTATGCTGATGACTGCTTCAAGGACATCCGTAATATATCGGCACTCAACTCCTGCCTCGCCAATTTTGCAATTTTTTTTTTTATACCTCGGTACCTGATACATTCTTGCATAAAATCGTGAGTGCACCGCCTGGTGCAGGAATAAAACAATAATAGTAACGTCGTCACTAATCCAATATCCTTTGTGACACCTTTTACCAACTTGAACGCCTCGTTCACCTTGAGCAAAGTCTAAACCATACAACTACGCAGTTTTGCATTGCTTCGACAAAGATTTTTTACTCGAGTGTGTGTGGGTGTGTTTTATTTTTCAGCACAAATACTTGTTGGCATTTTCGGCAATGCATACATACATCTACATACAGATGCATAGCTACATTGAAAACAAATTGTAAAAAGTGCCTACTGTTTCCTTTCTATATAATTTCATCGTCAGTCTTATAAACTACTTTTTGGTTATGCAGTGCAGTCTTCAATACACTTAAATGTTAAGTCTCGACATCAGAGTTTAAGGGCAGCATTCCTTAAGATGCCGCTAGTATATACGGACGTATATCCTCCACATCCAGCAAATGTTCCGGTGCGACTCGAGCGCCACACATTGGACATTCATTCGTCTCGGAGAGTATGCTGTGATAAGCGATAAAATTGGTTAATTAGGATACAAATTATTATTCAAGTACGCTGCTTACTTCTCCATCTCGGAGCGAAAGCATAGAAAATCGCACTCAGGGCACGATGTCATCAGCTGCTTAATGATGTGCTGACCAGTGGCTATGCAAATGGGCAATGTTGTCTTGCAACTGAAGCAAGTCACTTCCATATTGGGCAACTTAGCATCGCATATGGGACATTCCATGGTCTCGTCCTCAATCTCGTCGCGTATGGTTTTAATTCCTTTTGGCGCTTTTCGTACAACCGATTCGATCTTCTTGACATAGCGACTGTCCAATTGTGATCGATATTCAGGACGCATTAGCATAGAGGCGTAGGTGAAGGCGGACTTCTTTAGACCAGCGCGGTGACACTCGATAACAGTTGATGTGAGTATGGGTATTATATCTGCAAAAGAGTATATCTGTAAAAGATCACATTGGTGGCGATTCGCACTTACGCTCCGGAAACTGTGAAATATTTGCGGCCACCTGCACGAGCAGTTTGGCGGCCAACAGATGATTGCCCAACTTGATGTGTGTGCGTACGAGCGTATAACGATGCAGCAGAATAAGATTGTGACGCATCTCGGCGGTCACAGCGAGATTATTGCGACGGAGCTCTTGGTACATGGAATAGAGTAGATCTCGCGCAGATTTATAGTTGCCCGCCAATTGTTCCTGGTTTGCTATAATAACCGCAGTCTTCGCTGCATCCTTGTAGTGTCTGCGTGCCATGTACAACCGAAAGAGATAACGCGGATCTTTTGGAGAACCATCCACCTCACCCAAGAGAAATTCAATCAATTGTGTTGACAATTGCTCGTTTTTGCTTGTCGCTACACAGTCGATGGCCAAAGATAGCGCTTGGTTTTCCTCATTGCTGAAGGCGGATGCTTTCAAGAGAAAACGCAAAGCTTTAGTGAACTCACGTGCCAGAAAATAGTATTTTCCAGCCAGCAGCGTGTATTTTTCACTCTCAAAATATTGCGCCAAAGCAAGGTAATCACTCGACTTGGCATTCTCATAGCGCTCCAACAGCTCGCCATGTTGCTTCAGCTTGTTGTGGCGTTGGGCAATCGAAAATGCTTCCTCGACGCAGCCGCAAATGATAAGAAATTGTAACGCCTGCTCGATATCGCCGATCTTCTGGTAGAACTTGGCCAGCATTTTCGCTGCTTCCATGGAACGTGACTCAAGCACAATTTCGGAGGCCGCGTGCGGATCACACAAATGATCGATATAGATGCGCACACAGGCATCTAAGTCGCCTGCAATCCGATAACTGTTGATAGCCTCTTCAAATTGACCGTCCGCTTCCTTGGCTTTGGCATAGGCTGCATGCAATCTGGTGCTCTTCACGTTCGGCAATATTTGATTGGCTTTGTTCCACATTTTGAGCGCGATGTAGTGCCCACATGCCTCATCGTAATATCCGCCACGCTCATATAGGCCAGCAGACTCAGTCAGATGACCCACAGTGGCAAGCAACTCAGCACAGTCGAACAGCAACTGTCTATCCTGCAGCTCAACGGCGTATTGTATCTGTAAATTTTGAAGAGTAGCTAAATAACTGTTTACAACTCAAATCAGGACTGCAATTCACTCACGCCGCGTCGAAAGTCACCCGCGCGTATTGAGGTGCGTGCAATGCCCATTTTGCATTGTCGTACGTGCTCCTCCAGCTCTGGCGTCATATTCATAAGTATTTGCTCATCATTGTTAATGAGATCTTCCTTGTAGGCCTTCTCATAGTGATAAAGAGCATCAGCATAGTTGCCACTGCGAAATTGCGTGAAAACATGTTAATATTCTACGAAGTATTTGTTTAGCAATGAGACAGACGCACGTAAATTCCAGTTGCTGCGCAAATTCCCGCGCAATGTAGGGCACCTCTTCGGGTTCATATTTCTGCGCCAGCAATAGTGCTTGCTCCCACTGAAGCAGATCGCGACAGATTTCTAAAGCCTCTTTCGTATAGGCGCCCTTGAGAAAATACTCCTTGGCTTGTTCGTACTTCGTCAATAGAGTGCAGCATAGTCCGGCGAGCATATTCACATCCTCAATGTAGCGTATGTCCTGCAGTGCCAGTACCATGGCGGCATCACCGAGGTTGCGGTATGCACGTAACGCTATAACATAGAATATGTCAAGGCAATTGATTTTTCGACGCGAAATCGAAATGTGGGCATTTTTTTCTAACAACGTTCTGAGACGAACATTCGATTATGTGCAATGCAGTCATCGTTAATCTTGTACTTAATCTGGTAACTTACCAATTTCCGGCTCCAGATCCGCTAAGGCCTGCTCAGCCAACTCTAGCCATGCCTTCCTTAGATTGATCTGCTCGCATAGCTTAAACGCTTCTGGATACTTTTTTAAACTCAAAACGATCTTCAAGCTGCCAGTCAAACCAATGCCGGGTGCATTCATATGCGTACTCAATGTCTGAGTTGCATATCGGCCGCCATCGATGTGTAGCACCATTTCACCGGCGCATAGCATCAACGGTACCTGTGCTGGGTTCAGTTTGGATTCGCCCACTTTCAATGTGTGTTTACCGTCAACGGAGTAGCGCACAAAGACATGCGTGTAAGCAATTTTGGCATCATAGCTTATGAAAACATGCTGCTGGGTCAGATCCCACAAGCAGCCGAGACACTTCTTTGGAAAGTCAATAATAAGTAGCACCTCCTCGTTGGTTGGTAGAAAGATGTAACCATCGCCCAGTTCATCTATGAATATTGATTTTGTTCCCTCGATATCCGCGTGCAATGATCTGATGCCCATCCTATGACGGTAGATTGTGCAGGTGTCCCATTTCTCCAGGGAATAGTACACCAAGTGACCAATCTGTAAGGGATTTGATTAGCTGGATATTGGTTTGCGATAAGGTATAGGTGGTGAGGACTAAAACTCACATCCGTTGCGAATATGAGAAATTCTTGCGTGAGCGCAAAGCAGGTAATAACCGTATCGCTCAGTGTGGGCAGTGCGTTTGGCATACTCAAATGCAGTTTATCCTTCACATTTGGATTATCCGTAGAGATTGCCTGGAGCAACAACTGCGGCGTACAGAGTGCTGCACAGTAGTCGACATTGAGTTTTATCTCTTTTATCTCGCGCGGAAAATCACGTTCACTCAGTGGTTGTGGTTGGTCGCCTAAAGTCTTGCCTAGATCGTAGAACCAGACATGCTTACCTAAACCAGCTGCAAAATGATACGGCCCAATGGCAATGAACGTAGGCTCCGCTTCGAGTGGTAGATGAAATGGTGTGGGTTTCGACTGGAACTTCAGCGATATTTAATGGTCATAATTAAATTTTGCTTTGTGCTCACCTTCTCCGGTGAATACACATAGATGGACACCTCCGCCAGACTGCTCAGCATAACTATGCGCGGTGCAGAGACGTCGTACATGTGCGGCAACTTGGTGACATAAATATATACCGTGCCCGCGGTGGTTGTAACACCTAAAAGCTGACCATCTGTGGACCAATCAATCATTTGGACAGCCGCGTGATCGGGTACAGTAATGATTCGTTCGGTTTCTTGCAGATTGGTAATGGAATGGATTTTAATGCTAAAAGACAGTTGAACAACTAATTTAAGATCTGGAAACCGTTTGCCCCCATACGCACTCACTTGTCATCGCCGCACGAGGCAACTATATCTAATGCAGGACAGTAGGCCAAACCCGCTAATGTGTCCTTGTGATTCTTCACCTGCCAAAGCTCTTGACCAACATCTTTGGGATGAGTTGAAATTGCCACGACATGACCATTGGAGAAGCCCAAGAGTATATAACCATCGCCGAACCATTTATGCTGCATGAGCGAACCATAACGACTCTGAAAACCCAGCTCGGTTGGATTATCCGGATCGGGTAGATAGTACAGGAAAAGCGTACGTTTGCCAATGATCATACTGATGGCATTGTCACCTCCAATGCGATCATCATTGGCCATCTCTGCGAAGTACATGTCCGACGGAGCGTCGCGTAGTTGGACAAAGCGCACGGAATCACCTTCCTCATTGCTTAACGAGAAACTCTTATCATCCGAGCCAAGCGCAAGCAGATTCTGTGCAGACCAAGCACCACATGTGATGCGCTTCGAATGTTTGCCCAGCACAGGTGTACGTTTTGCGTTGCTATGATTATAAATCGCCAGATTGCCACGCGCTGTGCCAACGGCCAACAGTTGCTCCTGCTTGGACCACAGTATACAGGTTAGCGAATCACGCAGTCCGGATTCGACTGTCAATTTCTCTTGTCGATTGGCATCCCACAGTGTTATGCTTGGTGAGGTCGCGGTAATAATGCCCAAAAGTTCACCCTCATTGTCCCAAGCAAAGCCGGAGCACAGTCTGAAAGGCGGAGTGTTTGAATTAAATTTGTATGGCGAGACAAAAGCAAACTCACCCTGCCAGTATGATACGTTCCACTAACTGACCCTGTCGATTGTACAGTGCCACTGAACCATCCGAGCCTGTTGTGGCCAACAGCGCACCAGAAGCACCCTTCTGCCAAATGAAATAAACATCTCCGATTCCGTGCGGCTCTTGATATTTGTACAGAATCTTTTCAAACGACATGTTTGCACTTAATTTTTGCTAATTTCCTATTGCACAATTGACCAATAAGAAGTGCCGTTAATAAGAAAATTCATTCGTTCTGCATTGTTTTGGTTTTTTGTTGCTGTGGTGCACCGATTTCGTTGCTATAACAACAGGTGGTGTATAGGCAGGGTGATACAAGTTGAGCAAAAGCTTGGTAAAAGGGGAGTCGCCCTATACTGCTGTTAACAGCTGAGAAAGGTTAACTGAACTACACCACCGTTTGGTTGTGCAATTAGAAAGCCTTGGTTCTAAAAAAATTAGATTAAAAAATTTTTTTTTTAAATTATAGTTTATTTCATCTAGTTATCCTATTTTATATGGGTTCAAATAAAACAATTATTGTATCACCAGTGCTTTGAATGTAGTTGTTTTTAGTTTTACAACACTAGTTGGACGACTAAACAAAACAAAATCGGAAAAAACATCGCAGTTTCTTGAAATTTATTCAAAAGTTATTTCTTAAATAGAAAATGGCCAATGACCTACCTGAAGAGTTCGATTTGGTCGTTATAGGCACAGGTAAGGTAAAAAACACTGCCCGGTATGCCTAAGCGCTAACAACCGCACCCGTTTAGGTTTCACAGAATCTTGCGTAGCTGCGGCGGCCAGCAGGATTGGTAAAAGTGTACTGCACATCGACCCAAACAATTATTATGGAGGTGCATGGGCTTCATTTAATTTTGAAGCTCTAAATGAAGTTTTAGCGAGTGGCACAAATGGTGAGCTACGAAATGCCAGTTGTAAATGGCATGAGTCAGCGCCAGCAAGTACTACGTCGTTGATCCAAGAATCTGTGGAAGACGAGTCAGTGAATTCGGAACAGTGGACACGCAGCAAATTGGTTGAGAAATCACGTCGCTTTAATCTTGATCTATGTCCGAAAGTAATCTATTCCGCTGGCGAGCTGGTAAAGTTGCTGATACAATCGAACATCTGCCGCTATGCTGAGTTCCGCGCTGTGGATCGTGTTTGTACGCGTTTTCAGGATGACATCATCAATGTACCTTGCTCACGTAGTGACGTGTTCAATACGAAAGATCTGAATATCGTTGAGAAGCGTTTGCTCATGAAGTTCCTAAATTCTTGCTTGAGCTATGATGCCGAAGCGAAGTGCGATGAGGATGCTCTCACCTATCGCGGCAAAACATTCCATGAATATTTATGCAGGCAGCGTGTTACGGAGAAGATAGCCACGTGTGTCATGGATGCGATTGCAATGTGCAACACCGAAACCAGTTTCGAAGAGGGCATGCAACGCACACAACAATTTCTATGCAGTTTGGGTCGTTATGGCAATACTCCTTTCCTATTTCCTATGTACGGTTGCGGTGAAATACCACAATGTTTCTGTCGTCTGTGCGCCGTTTTCGGTGGCATTTACTGCCTTAACTGGCCCGTGATGAAAATACAGGTGGATGCGGCTGAGGAGGATGTCCTGATAAACGTGTCAGACAAATGTGTGCGCGCGAAAAATGTGGTTTGCTCGCACAGCAGTATCCCGTCGCACGTGGCAGCCTCGACGCCTATACATGGTTATGGTAGGCTACGCGCGCAACTATCACGTGGTATCTTCATTGGTACAAGCTCACTTGGAGCAGCTCAGTTGAATAGCGGCGGCGGTGGTGTTAATCTTCTGCGATTGACGGCTAATGGCGGCGAAAGGGAGGCTATATTAATACAACTGTCGCACTATTCAGGCACCTGCCCAGAAGGTGTTTGTAAGTTGGCTGCATTAAAGGTAATATTGCTTCCTCCGTCTTGATAGTTCATTTCAACCATTTCAGATGTTTTTCATTTGACTACGCCTGCTTTGAGCGACCAACCCGAGGAGGACTTGGCCCCGTTTGCCTCCCAAGTTTTCCCAACAATTGCATCTCACTTAATCTACTCCGCTTATTTTACTATTACTGGTTGCGACACTAGGCCTAGTGATGCTGTGCCGGCCAATACGAAAATTTACTGCGTAGCTGCTCCTTACTATGAGCTGGACTATGATCGATCCATTAAGAATGCGCGTGAGATATTCGAAAAGTTGTATCCTTCAGTTGAGTTTCTGCCACGCGCACCCGACCCAGAGGAGATCGTCATCGATGGCGAAGATCCACGTGCTTTAAATGAGCATAGTTTGCCGGAAGATTTGCGTGAACAGCTTCATGCGCTTGAGGCGCAAACAGAACAAATGGATATTGAGAGTGGTGCGGTGCCGCCAGCTCAGGTGATGGAGGAGGAATAGTTTGGGGTTGTATACAAACCTCAACAGAAACAGCTAAGTAATTTAGAATATTTAAGTCTGATTTGGAGGCCCTTTTTTTATTTAACCAAAAGCCTAATTGATTAATTCCCAATCACTATTAAATGCAAAGTAATTCATCTGACCTAAACTATAGGCAACTCAGCCAACGTTGTAATACTTTTGATCTTGAATTCTTCACTTAAACGTTGCTTCTGTGTCTTATGTCGTTATCTTCATTTCAACCTTATCCGTTTATATTATCCTAATGGGTTTATATGGGCCTTGAACATTTCTTTATTTTAATGTTGACTTTATCTAGGCAAGAGGCTATATGCGCCTATCTCTCCCTGACGATTTTATAAAGCTGCTTTATATACATCTGATTGTTGTATCAATCTATACTTGATATATTAAGTTACACCTGATAAAATAGTAAATAAATAAAATGATAAAAATAAACTTTCTTAAAGTTATAGTTGTTCGATTTCATTGAAACACATAGACCGCTTTGGGTGCATAGCGAGAGCCAATAAGTTGGACGACTAATATCACATATCATGTCATATCAAGACTTGATTGATATTTTTAGTTTATACTTTTTAGCGTGTGTATTTTCAATTAGACATTCTCCTTCTAAATCTAGCACCTTACAAGCCAGACTTCTTCCTTTAAACCTCCATCAACTTAATTTTGCGGCTTATCTAATTTTGAAGACTTACCGGAAATTTGCGATTGGGTTGCTAGATGTCAGGTCTCCCAGCTCAATTGCATTTTTCTATAGTCACCAGCTTGTGAAGCAATACTTCTATTTATACGAGAAACTATTAGAATAATAAACCCAAGTAGAATAATGTCTTTGCACGCCAAATCAAACCAAATTTTTGACTGGAGTGCAACTAGAATTATTTTCAAGTCATTGTTGTGAGTGTCAAGAATAAGATGATCAATGTATTCAATTCTTTATATTTCTAAATTACTAATTAGTTAATAATATATAATATATATATTTTCGAAAAATATACTTTCCAATATATTATTCGATTAGCTATATAAAATGCTTATAAAAAACGGCTCAGTAATTTATTGGATACGCTTCAAAAAGGTTTTGAAAAAACAATACTATATAAAAGGAAAGAAAAAAAGTAGCACACAAAAACCGACAAAAATTTAACTAAAAATTAGTACAAAAATTATTGTTATTAATAATAATAAATATTATTTTTTTTTAATAGTAGGACTTGTAGTGAAGGCAGTAATTAACGGAGTGAAAAATCTATTGACCTATAAATGAGAAGAATAACTAAGCATCATTCGAACTTGTTTTTGGTTGATAAATTTGATATGCAAAAAATCCAAATTAATTGAACAATACAACTAATCAATCATTTAATCCATCCATCAATCAGAACGATCCATTTAGAATAAATACTATTGAGTCATATATAAAGCTTTTCTTCAATCTGCTTCTGAACATTTTTGTTTTTTGTTTTAAGAAAAATTCTCTTCTCTCTGCTTCGAACCTGTATTGCTTTTTTCTACGGGTATCACCAGTTACTTGCGTTCATCACTCTTGAATCTCTCATTCGCCCGTCCCCGTTTCTCAGATAACTGTAAGCCTGTGGCTTCTATAGCGCCCCCATTATATTTTAATCAAGTTATTGTTAACATTCTGTTGGCGTTTACGTTTCGCATTCATTGCATCCACGATCGGTTGTCGTTTGGCATTGTATTTCTTATTGAGCTCTTCGATCTCTTTCTCCATCTCGTGATCGATGTTGTTGAGCCTTTGATTTAAATCGTCGAATGAGAGAAATTTCAAGAATTCAAATTCACCCTCGACATAAGCGTATGATTGTGTATGCAGATGTTGGTTGTGATACGCTGGTGGCGGCGGTGGCTGCTGCTGGTGTTGTTGCTGTGACACCACCTGGCCATTGCCGCCACCGCCAGGCGCTTGATTACGTATTAGATTCTGTTGATTGTTCAGTGCAATGAGTTGTTCGCCCATCAACGGATTAACGCCATAATAGGCAGCTGCAGCGGCGGCCGCTTGTTGCTGCTGTTGTTGTTGTTGATGAAGTTGATGTTGCTGTAGACCATACTGATTGATGGCTGAGATTTGTTGAAATTGCATTTCCATATTGTGTTCCCAATTATTGGCATCATGGGCAGACATGTTATTAGCCATTTGTTGTTGTTGCTGTTGTTGTTGGTGATGGTGTTGTCGTTGTTGTGCTACGGCGGCTTGCTGTTGTTGCTGTTGTTCAGCAGCCGCCGGAGAATACTCGGCCGCATTTTCACCATCGCCACGTACATCAGCATTCTTACGTTCGAAATGATCAAGGAACTGTGGGCGATAACGCGGCTTATTGAAGTCGTTGCGTTTGGCAGTTGTTGAGTCATCCGAATCAGAGTTGATGACCATGGTACCTAAAAAAAAGGGCATTTCATGGGAAGGATCTTTTATACCAAAGCACCTTATGCTTACCCAAATTCGATTCAAGTTCAACCATGGTACCACTATCGACGGCGCTGATATCACCCGCGCCCACTGTGCCACCACCACCGGCAACGCCAGGAGCGCCATTACCCGTTACAGCGCCGCTTGTTGCATTTGCCAAAGCACGACGTAAACCACCAGGTCCCAGCGTACCACCATCTTCGGCATGTGCAATCATTGTTGCATCCGATGCCGACGTCTGTTGATATTCACCAAATTTTTCCGGCACCAACGTACCAGGGTCATCGATAAATGTCTTTACAGTCTCCGCGTTGAATTCGTTATCTTCTTCCTGCAGCAGGTCTTCTTGTTGTGTGGCCAAAGTCTTTGCTTGACTCATGCCAGCAGCGGCACCCATCGCACTGCGATGGGCACGTTGTTGTTCCCGTATGGCGCACGTCTCCTCTATCATTGACTTTAATATGCTGCGATGCTTGGCGTTGCGTATGAATTCGTGCTCCAATAAGTCCGTTGCTGTCGCACGTTCGTCGGGATTTTTGACGAGGCACAAACTGACAAAATCTATGAACTCTGTGCTCCAGCGATCGGGCTCACGAAAGGACGGCGGCGGTTTCTGTGGTATCATGAATATGGCGCGCATTGGATGTATATCGCCATATGGCGGTTTACCCTCGGCCATTTCGAGTGCGGTAATGCCCAACGACCAAATGTCGGCGACGCAATCGTAGCCAATCTCCTCGATTACCTCGGGTGCCATCCAAAATGGTGTGCCTATAACAGTATTACGCTTAGCCATCGTATCTGTAAGTTGGCCGGCTACACCAAAATCCGCTAACTTGGCAAAACCCTCCGTGTTCAGAAGTATATTGCCGGCCTTGATATCACGATGAATTTTTCGGCGCAGATGCAAATAAACTAAACCTTTAAGCGTATCCGACAAAATGGTTGCAATCTCATCCTCCGTCAAGGTTTTCTTGCGTAAGCGCATTATATCGGAAACGCTGCCCGCACCACAGTACTCCATGCAGATCCACAGATCGTACTGTTTGAAATAGGAGCCGTAGTACCGCACCACATATGGCGAATCGCATTGTTGCATTATCGAGATCTCTTTTATAATCTCATGCAGATCCGATTCGACCGGCACCAATTTGATGGCCACAATCGAACTGCTTTCTTTGTGTAGTGCTTTGTAAACGGAGCCATAGCTGCCCTCCCCCAGTTTACAGATAATGTCAAAGACCTTTTCTGGCGGCTGTAGCAGCGATTCCTCCGATAGTTTTTTCAGTTCACTTTTGGAAGACATAGTGTGGACTTGGGATTAATGTATCTGTGCGTGTGTCAGTGTGTGTTCGCTCTATGCGGCGTATTTTGCACCGAAAGTTAATTAAATTATTTTCCTACACATCGAACATATGCAAAACGAACGAGGGATAGCACTAAAAAATTCTTTCTTTCTTATTTTCTTTCTTTCTGTTTCGTTGTTGAGCTGAATAGGAAGCAGAATGAAAGCAGCGTGCAGCAGTGCAGCAAAACGCACCGTTGAGCAAGTGTTCTAAGTCCATTGAAATAGAATGAGTGCGAACGTTAAATAAATACTAGTTTTTTTGTTAAGCTTTGTAGTAGACTTTTGGCTGTAATTATTGATTAATTTGCAAAACTACACATTGTATGAATAATATTGAAACTGACCAATGAAGTTATTAACAAAGTTGAGAAAACATCGGATACCCCGAAACTACATAAGCTATGTACATATTCTTGGTGAGATCGCCGACTGTATATTTGTAAACCAGACCATACATTTTTAAAGTAGGGATCTGAAATTTTGCATGAAGTTTTTTCTACAACTCGCTGTAAACTTTTAGGATATTCATTTTATTACAAAAACGTTTCACTTTGTTGATCTATTTGAGTTTTTTCGTCCAAGATTCCAAGGATTATCGGGTTGTACGTCCTTCATAAAAGTCCATGATTATACTTGAACTTCTTACAAGAAATTTCGAAAAATTCAAGATCCTCTGATTACTGGTCGAATTTTCAAGTAATTTAAATGTGAAGAGTATTACAATTGCTTTAATTTTTTTAAGGTTTATTACATCATTTTTATTTTAATCGTACAAGTGATTGTACAAGTGATTGTGGCTAATTTTCTGTTATAAATATTTAAGAAGAAATGTGGAAGACTTGTGTACACAAATGCTGAGCCAACAGTCTTTATTTTCAAACTTGAGCGCGCTAGCGATGAGGATATTGCACAATTTACAGTCAACATATCGCATTAGGCGATAGTTTTATCGGTCCAATCAGTTGTTGCGCTTTTGTTTTGATGCCCGTAGTGCGTTTGTTTTTCGCAAATCGCCGCGGATTTCTTAACTACAATTTTGCGAGTTAATATATGTTACTTGTATACGTCGAGTACGTGTGTTGTGCAAACGTATAAAAGCGCGGATAATTTTGCTTTAGAAACGAAAGAAGTCAGTTTGTTGCATATTATATATTATTTCATTAGTGTCTGTGCGTGCCCCGTTCTTTGTTTACATCGTAATTGTGCAAATATTTAGTGGCATCATTTTTTTGCGTTTGTGAAGCCATAAAAAGCAACTAGTGCAAGAATAAGAGAAGAGTTTGATTTAGAAAAGGAGAGGGGAGAAGTGTAAGAAGTGTAATTTCATTAGCCACAAACTCGCGGTTCTTACGTACGGCCGCATTAATCTCAAAAACTCATTCAGTTTTTGTGGTTTTTCTTGTTCTTATTTTAATAAACAGTTATTATGCCTTCATCGGTTATCTCTCGTCTCTCTTATCAACTGCACGAGAACGACGATGATGAGGCGGAAGATAACGAACGCCCAAGTACAACAACAACAGTTGCATATGCCGGTTTGCGCCAACAACAACGTCAACGTCGTCGTTTACTAATTGGAGGTAAGCACAATCAATTCCTAGTTATTATTTTCTTTCTCGCTCTACAACCGTTTTTATAGGGAGCTGCATTTCCCTCTTTATTATCGCTAGTCTGCGATTTTTAAAATTAATGATTTTGTAATCAAGCAGAAAAATAAACAAAAGAGTTAGGAATTATATTTTTTAGTATTCATATTTACCCGTTATTTGTCAAAAAAAAAAAAAAATTAAAAAATAAGTATTCATATTATGTGATTGGTGTTACAACTCTGTCATGAAGCTTTTAACAGAGTAAAGAAGACATGAATAACCCTCTAAAGAACATAAATATGCATACATATATATTCTTGATCAAAGATTCCCCAGCGTTCTACAACTCGCAATAGCGTCTTGCTCCAACTTTAACGTACCTGGCAAGCCTCTACATATACCCAAGCAATCTTTACCATCGAGGTCATTTGACGTTTCCACCATAGACACAAGCTTTCATACATTAACCCGACACTCCCCATGTCACCATTAAAGCGCTCTTTATGGAACCTAAGAGTCGCTTAGACAAGTATTATTTTCCTTTCACAGATGGATCGAAATCTCAAGCAAGCGTTTCCTTCAGCATTACAACCTCCCACAGAATCATTCAACAATCTCTGCTACCCCTGTTCCACAATATTCTCTGTCGAAATAATAGCCAACCTCAATGCTATAAACACAATAACAACCAAAAACAATGTCTATGCTTTTTGCTTCGACTCCCTGTCAGCAATAAAATCAATTAGTAACCTCTCAAATAACAATAATACGACACCTCATTAAATCGGATTTGCCCCCCCACATTAAACGTATCTGGGTACGAGATCTTTTTGGCATCATAAGCACTATCTTGACAATCCCTCCCCACTATGCCAATTGTTCAATAGCAACCGTCCCATTTGAGTATTGCACATTATATCTTCCTTCTCACGCTATAACAGCATAAGGCAATCTGTTTTTCTTAACTCTATTTCTGCCACTGCACTGACATGCCCAAGCCAGGAAAACATTTTCAATATATTAAAATTCTTTAAAAAAACAGAACTCTTACACTTTCTCTAATCATCCTCGTACATCAATAATTTCATTAGCTTAACTTTTGTATACAATTTTTCTCACTACCATGTAGCTCTCATCACCTTGTAAATTTAATTTATATATATTCCGCACAGATCTAAATAAGCTTAAGGCCCCGTTGCCAGTGCTTTAATCATTTTTGTCTGTACCCTATTTTTAATAGTGTATAAGCTTATAAATAAATAAATAAAATATTTTTGATCACGTGACTATTTGATTTAGCTGAAATATTGAACGAAATTTGGTTACCCTACGCTCTCTTATACATCTCAAAACATCACTTGCGAATTGAAAATTTTGAGGAGACTTCAAAGGCTAAGTAGACATTTCTCAACACAACAAGCAAAGGCGGCGTGCCGCAGTAGAACAAGCCCTGGCTTTGCATTTGCGAAGACGCATTTGCAAAGGACCAGGCTCTCTCTCTCGATTCCCGGCGTCGACAAGCAGGCATAGACCTGCACAAACTGTCAAATGTAATGTGAATTCTCGCAAGGGTTGACTAACAATTCAATCTGTTCTTTCTCCATAAATGTTTCAATGGCTCATGTTATAATAAAACTTAAACAATCGTTTCTATAATAGAAGCTCAAATTTAATCATTTATCGTTATTATATATTTTTTTTAATCAGTAAATTAAACCTAAAATCACAGTTAACCAGAAAAAAATAATCCATTCATCGTTGTTACACCCCAATTTTGCTCACTTAGAGATAGAAGACAATCAAAATAATCAAAGCTAATTGAAAATAGCGCTGACAACCACACATGTGTTGGTCAGGGCGGCAAATTGCCAAAGGTGATTGTTAGCGTTAAAAGGTTTTCGCAGAAAATCCTTAATTACCCATTCACATGAAATGCTGAAAATGGCCTTTAAGCATAGAAAGTAGCTAGAATAGTAACAAGATAGCAAGTTAGTTGTTTTTGAGAAGAAGCATTGAAAAAGAAAAAATTTTGATAGATGTTTAGTGGCCCATGAGGGGATCGAACCCGCGACCTTCGCGTTATTAGCACGACGCTCTAACCAACTGAGCTAATGGGCCACGTTGGATCACGAGTGACAATGTACTGTGTAGTGATGAATTAGCATGTTCAAACTTAAAAGTTAAGAAATTAATAAAAAAATATAAATTAAATAGTTCGAATGAGCCATCGAAATTTTTGCAGCTTACTTTTGCATGTGGCCGTAACAGTATTGATGTGCCTAGACCACGACAATCGGCGATCCAAAAACATGCCCAGGTATTTGACCGAAGCTTTTTGAGGGACTTGAATGCCGCAAAGCCTTACAGGCGAACAGCGTTTTATTCGCAACGTAAAGCAATAGTGCTGCAATGAGAAATAAAAATAGATAATAAAACGAGGAAGTTAAAATTAAAAAAATAAATAACAGTGTAATTACCCATAGCCGGACACCCACTGCCGCTGTGTTTTTGTGCAGTTATGGGAGTTGTCCGCTTATTGAAATTCATTGTTAGAGTTACCCAAATAGGCAGTTTACTTGGGTTGAAAAAATTTAGTTTTATTTAGTAGATAGCTGGCACATGGATTGCTTTAACTTTCAATATTGAATTTAAGAATGAGTCTCTAAGTTCTTCATGTAGTGAAATGCTCTAAGGTCATCTTTGGAAAAATGCTTCACACCCGCAACTTGTTTCAATGTCTAATGACCTTCTAAACAGAAGGTCTCCAACAATGTAAGTAATCTACACTGCGGTATAACCGCCTCACGTCAGGATTGTTATAAAATCACATTAATGTTGTATGCAAAGTGCTATAATGAATGTTAAAAAAAAAAAGGAAATGGGAGTCCACCTGGCATAAATGTGTTCACTCATGTTAATAGCGCGAATCACCAAGTTGGTGTCATCGAGGATTCGTAAAAAATGTTCTATAATTCTTGCTTATGCTTTTTAATAACTCTATCTATATATCAGATTGAAAGGGTTGTGCCAACGAAATTTGTCCGACTAAAGGAGCTGTCCGGCTAGGGGGGCAGTCCGTAATGGGGTATTTCACTGTATATGGATTGCAATAACTTCCAATCTTGGGTTTTTAAATGGGTTTAGCTTTTTTTAATATAAAAAGTCGCCTGTGGAAAAATACTTCAAACACATAACTTCTTTCAATGTTTCGTCATACGAGGTTATCGGTTCACTAAATTATTCTTTGCTTCGACTTCAAATGTACTTATCTCCGCAGCATCGTCTTGTTTTTCTAATTGTATTCCAATACTGTTATCTTCAATGAATTTATAATACTTTCATAAATTTTTAGTAATTCGTCAAAAACATTTGATAAATCTTTTTGAAATTGTGCATAGAATGCCAGATGTATCCATTCATGACCTCTCGAATCATCCACGTTTTTTTGTTTAATCTCGAATCCAAACTGAGTCCAAAACTGTGGGACTTACACTTTACCGCCAATGCATTTTTCGAATTTAAGAGCAAGTTTTGTCAGGTAATGCACGAAAGAAAATCTCACCTTCGTCAGCGTTGTAAATTTGTACCGGTTTGTATCCAAGCAACAGAAATGGCAGCTTTGCCATAAACTGCTCCACATTCACCTGATTCATCAGACGTGCACTTAAAAGTAGTATTATTCCTTATGCGTCATTTGTTTAACTATGCATCTGACAAATAGGTAATGATTTGCATTTCTGGGGTTTTTTTCCAAATCCCTGGCCTGAAACCACATTAATAAGGATGTTAAGGAGAGACCCAATAAAATTAAATACACACAATTCGACTGCTATGTCCTTTGCCCTTGCATTTGTAATCGGGCCATAAATAGGTATACTTTGACTTCTAGCCTTAGCGAACCAATCAAATGCCATTTTGTCAGAGCCACCTTTTTTTTTACAAGACTCACTAATTCTTGCTTCTGCTTTTTGTTAATTCTGTTCATTTATGAGAAATATTTTGATGAAAATGTTATGGAATGGAGCGTTCGGCTATAGGAATTATATTTGTATGGAAAAATAATTAAGGTTGTGTCGACTTCGGATAAAAAAACTAAAATACCTTTAAGTATTAGAAAATTAATGAATTTAAAGAAATATTACTCTCTGAAATTAGAGTATATTTTCAAAAATACTCTCGTCGCCCCCGGGTGGACTCGAACCACCAACCTTTCGGTTAACAGCCGAACGCGCTAACCGATTGCGCCACGGAGGCACATAGTTAACCAATCGTCAGAATCAGCTTATATTATTAATTTCAAACTTATAAAAATCGTAACCGATTTACTTTTAAACATGTATATCTACTTCCGCCTGAACTCATCCTTAATGGTGGATTGGATTATGGCACAGGGTACACATTAGGGTAAAGGGTACTGGAAATTTTGTGTGTGCCGCATTTCTAGCATATGCCTCCGTGGCGCAATCGGTTAGCGCGTTCGGCTGTTAACCGAAAGGTTGGTGGTTCGAGTCCACCCGGGGGCGTTTCTCTTATTTCGTTATTCTCTTATTCTTTTATACTAATTTTGGAATCAGAAAAACGTCGTCTCTCTAAGGATGACAAACCCTAGTGTACTATAATTTGTTCAGGTATTAATCACAAAAATTTTATCTTGCCAAATTTGTACTGCTCAACAAAAAACATTGTTCTTCCTTATCGAGGAAGAAAGTGCGTGATTCCCATTTGATATTGTGGTAAAGTCCGAGGGACTACAATACTAATCAAAAACAATGAAGTCAGTCCGACATACATAGTCATTATCATCAGCAACAAAAATTTTATCATAATGTAAAGTAGGGGAGGAGACACCACGTGCCAAGAGTTTCGTCTAATAAATGCCACGAACAAAAGTGGAGCAGTGAAATAAAACAAATCAAAGCAAAACAAAACAGACCGGAACAGGGCAAGACGGGAGAAGGCAGACAGAAGGAAAGGAAAACTAAATTGAAGCGGGTAAAATAGCAAGGATGCCTCATGCACACACCCATATATACACACACATACATAGCTTGTTGTCTGTTCGCTGCTGACGCACACTCATTTGCTTCTGTGCGCCCGACCAAACCGGCACGGTAAAACTCACGTCCTTTCGTGTCAGCAACGATGAGGCGGAAAACAACACATACACGAAGCACGAAGCTGCATACGAGCGCCATTTTCGACGTTTGTTTGCCAACGAGGATCACAGGACTTTGACTTACTTCAGTTATGTTTTGGCTTTCGCGCGTGGCAGTTGCGATTACGGCATGAAGAACGCGTAAAGCGCCACATAAATTTCGGTGTAATTTTTTTTCTTTACTCGAGCGCCTAAAAGTCGGGAAGCAAAATAAGAATAAGAAAAAAGTCAACCACAAAAATTCGATGCAATTTTTTTTGCATTCTTTCGGTGGCCGTGCGACGTTGTGCCTTTTTGTTTAATACATAAACAAATAGAATTTTAATGAAAGTTTTTTTTTTCCTTTTGTGTGATTTCCTTATTTTCAGTGTAGTACAAAATTTTTTCAACCTGCACTCAACGGCACACAACGTAGTTGAGCCACTTTTGTCTTCTTGCCGGTTGCAGATTTATTGGCTGATTTTATCTTTGCGCTAATTTGAGTAATCGAAATTTCTAGTTTTCACATTCGCATTTTGAAGCTAATTGAGGTGAAATTTGGTATTCGATTGCTTTTGGCGTTGTGCCAGAAGATTATACTGGTTTATGCTCATTAAAGCTCTTGAAATATTTCAGCATAACAAAGCATAACAGGGAATGTGAGAAGCAGAAAGAAACTTGATACAAATTAAATTCATATATACAGTATTCATTCAAGAAATGAGTTAGTTCGGTAGCAAGGGCTTCTCTATTACACAGTAGTAGTTATTTGCTTTACGTGTTACTCTTGATTTGGGTGTCATCTCATCCTAACTTAATAAGATGAAAAACAAATTATTGGAGATTTTTATATTTATATATATATTTTTAATGTTTTTCACTTCCAAAAGATATTTCCGGTAATAGTTTGGATAGAGGACGTGTACTCGTATACCAACTGTATTGTCAGCCTAATCTAACTTACACAACTGGTAAGGTAGTTTGGACAGCAACTTGGTGTGATTGCCGAAGTGAAAACACGGCATTTAAATAAGGTTCCTTTAATTTTTAGCGTACTCATATATCTGGTAGAATTTTTAATAAGTTTTGTGTATAGCATAACGGCTCCGACTAAGATTTCTATACTCCACAGTTTATTTCCGTTAAAACTTTTTATTGAGATCCGCTTTGGCCTAGTTTATGATGTCACCTTACCAAGCAAGCAATTTGAAAATAAATATCTTGCGGATTGCACTTGCCTGTTTGCCAACATGTCCTAAGATTAAATTCACAGAGGGTTTGCTTAGACCTAAGTCTGATATCACATTGGCCTGGATATCAAAGAAATGAGTTTTTAGATTAATTTTTACTTTTGGAGTTGCTTCTCCATTTCTTAAGGGTTTTTCAATCCAAAGAGGATGTTTTGAATTAAGAATTACTTTTTCATTACGATGGCTCTGGGTTTAAAAAGTTATGCAGGCATTCCATCCGCATCCGTATAATGTACCTGCGAGAGCAACCCCACATTACATTAGGACAACAGATCGCAGAATAAATTCCCTGCTTGTCGACGCCGAATCGAACCCCGTGACCTTTGCGAATGCAAAGTTAGCGCTTATCCCACTGCGCCACGCCGACGTTGATGTCGTTTTGGTGAAATGTGTACTTAGCCTTTAAAGTTTTTTCCTTCAAATTTACAATTCGCAAATTATGTTTCAACGAGTTAAAAAATTATTTTTTTGCTTATGTAAAATTCAATATTAGAAGCAGTTTTACTAATGCATCAGGCTTATTTAATATTCATAGTTTCCTTCAGACTTAAGTCCACCCACATAACTGAAGGTGTTTGAAAAAGTGTTTTAAATGCCAAATGAAAAGTTGGTAGTAAAGAAAAATAACGCATGCATCAACATGACCACAAGTTATGGAAAAATAAGCAATGGCTAAAGGAGTAAATCAGTATTTATTATATTTGCCAAGAGACTGAGCCAACACACACATACACACACACACGACATGTGCATTCAACACTTGCCTGCCTCCTTCAACAAGCTGACAGGGTAAAAGTGTAAGGGACGAGTGAAATGGACGGGTATTTCAACATCGGCAATGTTGGCAATAAGCTTTAATTAACTTGCAGACTTGCAGTCAGTCATAAATTTGCGAGTTAAAAATTGCGAAGGCAAAAATCTTTCTTCTTCTGCTAGGATGTTGAACGACCGAACTCGAACGTATTCAACCAGAAAGAGGGATATTTTCATACATAGGCAATGAGGCAGGCAGGCAGGCCGACACACAAGCTAGGCTGACCAGATAGTCAGGGCAACAAGACAGCTCAATGCTAAAAAGTGAATTTTCCAAAAGTTGCATTCGCCTTGTGTTGTATACTTTTGGGCCAATTTACTGCCACAATTGTCTGCAGGATGTGTTAATTGGCGAAAACCTACCTAAATCGAATCCATTACAGAAGCAGATGCCTGTCAGAGTGTGCCAACCGAAAAAAAACTAAAATGAAATGAATTTTTTATACAATTTTAAAGTGCTGTTGAATTCGATGAAATATTATGGGCGGGCTAAAGCAGCAGTTGTTCAAATTCTCAGCACATGCCCGCGCCCAAGGTTGACCTAAATTGTGAAAATTATTTGTTGTACAACGTAATGGAGAAAATGAAGCGTAGACAACAGGAAAAACGTACTATGAAGCTAAGCCTAAAGTCTAAAAAAGGACAACTGCATCTGACATTAGCAGCGTAAAGAGACGAAGGCGCGAAGTGCATTTGAACTGAGAACATGCCTTGAATATGAAAATTGTAGCATACTTTTTGTCTGCGATTGTGTAGTGGAAGTTAATCAAAAATGTGCCCGAAAAATAAGGAAAAGCCGCAATTTAAAGAACTGTGCCCAATAAAATTATGCCTTTTTATAAATGTGCCTTTTTATAAATAATAGACTATAATAAAATAGATAAAATATTTTATAAATAAAAGCATTAAACAATGCAATAAAACTATGCCGAAAATTTAAAAATAAAAACCCGGGAAGCCACAATAACAATAACAACGACAAAACTCAACAAAAAGTGCCTTACACAACAAGATGTCCAACTCATCGTATAAACGTCAAAGTCTCGAACTACGCGGTCAGGACGCGTCTTCGTTGCTACAAGCAATCACCGATGCAGCCGCCTCAGTCACCGCCAATCAGCAGCAGCAGCATCAGCGTCGACGCCAACAACGCGCTATACAAAATCGCCAAGAATCGTGGTTTCGTCATTCAATGCCACCGGCGATCAATCGTGACTTTGAGTCACTCGAGTATCTCACACATACGGCTGCCACAAATGGCTTGGATGAACAATTGGCCGCCTCGTTTGCTGGTAAATTGCCGACAGCAACGCCTTCGCTCTCTGTCTCGGCCTCGAATAATGGCTACAGCAGCAGCGGTGTCGGCGGCAGCGTTGGCAGCGCTACACTCTGTGGCGATAACAGTAATCGCGATGATGGCTATACACGTGCGAGCATTCATCTAAACAGTGCCAATAGTAATTTTGGTTTCATTGACTCCGATACGCCAAACACGCCCATTACGCCCATTACGCCATTACAATCGACATCGGCATCAGTCTTCGATGGCGGTTTGCAGCGTCAAAGTTCGACAATGGGTACGTTGTCGTCGTTGAATGTCGCCGCTGCCGCTGCTGGCGGTGGCAGTGGTGGTGCAGGTGGTGGCACAGGATGTTGTTCACGCCGGAAATCGCGTAATCGCTTAGGTTCACGTGGGTCTATACTGTCGAAACAGAGTGGCAATAGTCGGGCCTCAGTGTTGGCAGCGCATGGTTTACGCATCACTACATCGTTTTTGCGACGTAAACGAAAGGAATATGAAGGTGAGTTGGGATTTTCGAAATTGGCGTAACCTATGTCTAAGCCTCAAAAGCAAAAACTTGGAAAAAAGAATAAAAAATTCAACGATTTAGTATAATATGCAATAATTTAGTTTCTAACGTATCACTTCTTTACAATGGGTCAGTATACTCGAAATGCGTGCGATTCTATAAGCAAGAACACAGTTGTTGATCAGAGCTGCATGTAGGTTTAAAGGAGGGAACTGCTTCAATGGAAGAGAATCTTAGCCGCAACAGTCAGAGTATATAACATAGTGTGGCTGGGGTCAAGGGCTGGCCTGCTAGGGCTGCATATAAACCGATTTGTTTGCTGGGAGGAATTAGTCAGCAGAAATTTTTTTTGAAAAACATTACAGATCGAAGTGCCATATAAGCTACGTAGCTCAGTAAAGAAAACCGTTGTCCAAATCAGCCAAAGGTAATTGAGTATAGTTTTTTAGGGAAGACTGGTGGGAAGAAAGTACTCCTTGAAAAACCAATTTTTGCAAAAATTAATTGTAATGCGCACATTAATTGAAAAAGCAAGCAAATTATGAGATAATCCCAATAACGTGGGAGACAGTACACTCTACCATGGTGTTCATAGTAAAGCAAAGAGGAAGAGAACGTAAAGCATAACATTGAACACACTCTCGCTGATTGACTGATCTTAGGAAAACACAACTCGGTTAATTTTAAATGATTTATTGTCTTTTTTCAATATTTTTTTATTTTAATTTTTCTGTTATTAGAACAACTTCAATTAAATTGTATATACAAAAATTAACGAAACAACTTAAACAATAAGTGGGGGTATAGTATAGTGTATTAAAAGGATCTATTACGGAGGTCGGCAGGGTGAGATCTTCTCAGCCGTCTCGCCACCCTAACTCCTTCCATTCTGCGTCGTTTTAGAAGGCGCCTTGCTACTTTATTTGGATGATTTTTCAACCTCTCTATATATTTTTTGGCCTGACGATTGCCAATTTTCGGTATTTTTAAGTAATTTTCAAGGTTCGCTGTTCGCATGAACCAAGGGGCACCAGTAAGCATTCGCAATGTCTTGGGCTGCAGTACTCTCACCTTCGTGATGTTTGACCTCGCTGCTATGCCAAACACCTGCAAACCGTATCGCCAAGCAGGAGCAATTATGGTTTTGTAAATGTTCACCTTATTTCCTAAGGACAATTTATTCCTGCTATTTAAAAGCCAATGCAATTTACCAATCCTCTGTCTTAAGGATTTCGTGATACTTGAAATATGCGTCTTGAACGTTTAATATGGGTTATTTTTCGTATTACGTTACCTTTAAAATGATAATTTGTTATCACATGTATGCATACATTTCCAGCTAAAAAATATATAGAGAGTCTCGAATCTTCCATTTAAGTTCGTTGTTAGTACGATTGTGCTTACTAAGTGCGCCCAGCGCTTGAATTTCAACCACAATCGTAATAATATTGAAATTTAATGATAATGTAAGCGTGTGCCATGCGTAACGAGTGTGTGAGGCTTTATTGTAGTTGTGTGTGTGACAACTTTTAACTATTTTTACACACACAATACCTAACTAAATTTATTAAAAAGTATATTGTGACAATCTGCAAATGAAAATTTGTCGAATGGTAAATATTTTTATCAGAATCGATTATATGGTTTAAGTGTAAAAGGATGGTAAGTTCCTTTCGGTCTCTGTGGCCTTGCGGATTCCACTCCAAATATAGATATATTCCTATTCCACTCCTATTTATATATATATATTAAAAAAAATTCCTTTCGATTTGACTAGTAATGAGCAAATCCGGTATCTCGGTCTGATTCTGGACAAGTGTCTTACCCGGCATCCACACATTAAGATAGTTACAGCGCGCTGCTACCAAAAGCTCAAGAAACTAGAGTGGCTTCTCCGCCCTTCGGATAAGTTATCCTTAACTAATAAAGGCCTCATCTATCTGCAAGTAGTGGCACCTGTTTGGCGTTACGCCATACCAATTTGGGGCACTACTGCCGCCTACAACATCAGAAGAGTGGAGGCGTGTCAGAGCAAGGCTCTCAGAAGTTTTACGGTCGCCCCTTGGTACGTCCGCAACACCACCCTGGACAGGGATCTCTCCGTGCCAACTGTTGTGGAGGTGATTAATTCTCATAGCTGCCGCTATCACACCAGACTTGTATCGCAACCAAATCCGCTGGCATCCTCCCTCACGCATATCTCAAGAAGGCGTAGACTGAAGAGGCTACAACCGCATGAACTCCTCCTAAGAAGGAATCAGCTTTCTATATCATTGCTATTCCGGCGCAATTAGCATCATTTTCAATTTAGTCTAAGTCTAATTTTTTTGCACGTCATTACTTTTTAATCCGACAAATGTGTTATGCAGTTTACTGCGATAAATGTTATACTCTAATTATATAAAAAAAGGCTAGTAGTTATGTAAAAGTTTAATGGCAGTTTTCTGGCACATTATTTGGATATAATTTGTTGGGAATGGTTAGCCTTGAATGAGATCCCTTAAAGAAAAGGTTACGTCCATTATGATTCAGATAACATTTTCGACTTAAAAGTAGTTTAATTTTTTTAACAAGTTGCGAATTCTGCGGTTCTGCGGAGGGCAACAAACTAAAACGCAGAAGTTCGTTTTTAAATCACTAAAAGGTTCGGTTGTACATTAAACTATTTCACCTTTGCAAAACAATGCCACACTTGAGAATTGTCGTCATTTAGACAATACGATTTGACTGCGATATTTTTTTCTCACGCTCAGCTGCCATTTGGTTGCCTGCCTTGCTGGATTATGTAACTTTTTTATTCAACTACCAAACAAACTTGTCGTATTTGTTTGCTTGTTTGTTAGTTTGGTTGTGTATGATTTGCTTCCTTTCTTGTTTCATGGATTCCTCTACACAAACGCTCCACATGCCATGTTCAAAGTCTTAGTAACTCAGTCATTCGTATGTGGGTCAGTGTTTGCTCTTCAAAGTGGAATTTCTCTGCTTTCACGGTGGCATTGCGCTGCTAACATTTCGTGCAGGATTTGTTTTTGTATAGGAAACAAAAAAAAATTTATATATACATTTATATATATATATTTGAATCATGAATTCAGCAAACTGTTGAAGTCGCAAAACCATCTAAATCGTCAGCGGACACTTGATTGTTGAGGCTGGCGAATGGCAGTGCTTTGTATAATGGAAGCCTCTAAATCGGCTTTTGTTATTCAACTCCTGACTTGACAGCGATGTTTGCTTGGAAAAAGTTTATCAGCCTTTGTAATCGCACAATCTCCTTTACCTTACTCTTCACACAATGTGAGGATTAAAAGTTTGCAGTGACGGAAGAAAGGTCACGTCAGTTAGGCATTCAGCTCTGTAATGCAATGTAAGTGGATCATCCTAGTTAGAAAAACCTTTTTTTTTTAACTCATAATATAGTACTTCCTTCTACTGGAAAGCATATTAAATCTTCTGTCTAGTCGAATCTACGCATCAAGTTGCCATTTTCATTGCTTGCCTCTGTGTCGAAAGTGGATGCCTTTTATGTTGTCTAGACTTTGAGGCGTCTGTATTATTGAATGGCGTACGGATATTTTAAATCTGTTAGGCAAGTATAAATAAAATGTCGGTATACTAAGGTCAAAATTAGGTCGATTGTGTTACAGCTAGAACTAAACCTAGTAGTATTGTGGGTGACCATATCCGTCTGGCTACATGGCAAGAACACCTCAATTAACTGTATCGTAAAACTAAGACTTCTTCCAAAGGGCAATTCAAATTAGATATTGACTTGACTGATGTTTAAGGTATTATAATTATAAGTACAGCAGTTCAACGCTGAGACCAATAATCCTATTATATCCGGACGCACAGATCAGATACATTAGATCGGTGTATTGGTTCGTACTGCGAAAACTAGTTCATCTCTGAATATAAAATTTGTAATATAACTGCGACTTCAAGGAATTTTCAATCTGTGGATTGACGTACTCTATTCGAAATATAATAAAAATAAAAATAAATAACTGGTATGTAATCCGTTCGAGATGAAAAGACCACTACTTTAGCTCTCAATTATTTACTTTATTTTACAAATTTCAAACTCTACCGGCGGCGTTAATCACCCAGTTACGAAGCTCAGCAACGTTGGAGTAGACACCTGGGTAGTTGGAATGAGCACAACCAACACCCCAGGAGACAACACCGACGAGAACACCACCAGAGACCAATGGGCCACCGGAATCACCCTGGCACGAATCCTTGCCGGAGGCGGCAGCGCAGATCATTGTTTCCCTGATCTTGGAACCATAGCTGTAGTTCGACGAAGCGCACTGACCACGGCCGACAATCTTGGTGTTGATGTACATTAGCTGGTTGGGAATAGAGCCACCGGAAGATGTAGTACCCCAGCCGGAAACGGAAGCAGTAGCACCATTAGCGGGGGTTGATGAAGACAAACCGATTGTTTTGATGGTCGAGCTTGTGGCCAGAGAAGATGCCAGGCGAATGACAGCAATATCGTTGACCATGGTGTTGGCGTTGTAACCTTCATGGTTTTTGAAGGCGGCTACATTGATGACGACGCCACCAGAGTTCCAGTAGGTGGAGCCAGCGCGCACTCGCAATACCGAAGTTGAGACGGATTGCAAACAGTGAGCAGCAGTCACAATGATCTTGTTGCTGTAGATGGAGCCACCGCAGGAGTGAGAGCCTGAACGTTGCAACGATATTTGCCATGGGAAGGAGTTGATGGTTGTAGCGGTGCCGCCAACGATGCGACCATCGGGCAATTGCGGCATCAGACCTTCAGGAATGGCAGCGCCGAGGGCACAAGCCACCACGGACAACAGTATGACAAACTTGAACATTTCGTCAATCGGTTTGGAATTCAACTAATGACAATTGCTTGGTCTACAAGGTTTTTATACCATTAACGAAGACAAAATCCACTTTAGAAGATCTAATCGAACTAGAACTATTTGGATTTCAGCACTTATGGTGTCGATATCACTCAGACAGTATATTTTATTTTTTTTGGGTGCTTCAGACTAGATAAGATTAATCCATTCAATTTTTGCTATGTTAGTTAATTAGTGCGATTAAATAGCAGAATTTTTGCAGATATTTTTTTCTTAAGCTATTATTATTCGAAAACCTAAACGGTGCTCTCACGCTCATTGATTACCTGCATTGACCTTTATGTAGCTTTACCCAAGTAAAGCTAAATACTAGGCTATATATATAAGTTGCACAAATAAGTTTTGAGGGATTTACAAAAGTTGTCACACTTAAGGGTAAATTGCATCGGATGATCTGGTCAGTCCATCCATATTAAGGTGTCATCCTCTCCCGCCAAAAATCCGTATGTGTCATTTTGCTGAAGTGTAAACAACGACCATTCTTTGTGCTCTAACCATGTCCACCTTTGTGTCCTTTGTGTCCATGTCCACTCTATTTGCGGGAAGCGCTCTTTTTTGTGTGCATTTGAAGAAAAGAGCAGCTGATGGACATCGATTGCTATGTGAAGCATATGGGGAACATACTCCATAAATAAAAACATGCTTCCGGCGTTTTAAATGTGGCGATTTGGACACCAATGACAAAGAATGCTAGAGGAGGCCAGTAAAATTTGAAGACGCTGAGTTGAAGGCGTTATTGGACCAAGATTCATGCCAAACTCAAAGGGAGCTTGCTGAAACCTCGGGAGTAACTCATGCCTATGGGTATGGTGCAAAAGCTACGCAATTAGGTTCTGTAGGTTTTTTCGCGTGCAAACAACTGTTCCAAAGGCATAATTGCAAGGGCTTTTTGCATCGAATTGTGACGGGGGACGAAAAGTGGATAAACTACGACAACCCAAAACGCAAAAAATCAGCATGTCGCAAAAGTCGTTAATAAAACTTTGGAGGCACTTCAAGGGAATGTCCTATTCCACCCGCCGTATTCACCAGACATTGTTCAGTCCGACTACCACTTGTTCCGGTCGATGACTCTTGGCCTGGCCGAGCAGCACTTCCTTTTTTTCGAAGAAGCCAAAAAATGGGTCGACATTTGGATAGCTTCAAAAGACGAGGAATTTTCCAACGCGGAATCCGTATACTGCCTGAAAGATGGGAAAAAGTCTTAGCTAACGATGAACAGTATTATGAATAAAATGCATTGTACCAGTTCCTCGCAATAAAGCTTCAGTCAGTAAAAAATCCTCTAAACTTATTTGACCACCTAATATAATGAACATCAAATAATTTGATAAAAATTAGAGCAAAATCCTGTTGCAGTCGTTTAGGGAATTCATTGTTACGCCACCAAGATAATTCACCATGGAGCGAAATAAATGGTAATAATAGTGCTGTGTGCTGGATGCATTAACGCTTCCCAGCGAAGTTCCCCAATTTTTACGGGTCATAACGGAAGCGTGATCTCTCATGGAGAGATCTGAATTTATTGGGTGCTTAGGTGGGAGTAGCGCATAACGCACAAGACCTTTGCAATCCCACTAAATGCACTGTAACAACTTGCTCATAGGTAGCGTCGACTTTGAGGTAATTTGGACTGGAGCACCTTCTTTGAACCATAACTTTTTCGCTTATTACAGTCATCGCCGGCTGTTACTATAATTTGGACAGAAATAGTTCGAAATTATTATGTTTCAGTGAAATGTCGCAAAATGAAGTGCGTTCAATAAGATGTTTTTCTGTCAAATTGTGTAGTATCCAAACACACAGTTTTTTCTGCATAGACAGCCTTATTTAGATGGACTGATGTATACCAAGATCCTTAGACATGTTACGCGTACTTATGTGCCCGCCATTCTGCACCTTTTAAACAACTTAGTCCACTTTTTGGTTACGAGGCTAACCAAAGTGAGGTGCATCTTTTACATCGAAATTTGTGTAATAAAATTGCGCAGCCCATGTTAAACTGGTCGTTTTGACAAAGTACCTGCTCCATGGAGTGAAACAAATTTTTATAAGACTTCGCGGCAGAATAAGTTTTTCTAAAAAATAGAGTAAATTTTAGCCAAAACCGCTTAAATCTACTGAATGATGTTCATTATCCATGTTCATTCATTAGCATTGGTTTTACCAGAATAGCATGCTTTAATTGCTATATGACATTCCCAGATCGGATGAACACTTACAGATATATCGCTTTTTAAATCTAGCAATACAAATTTCCTGACGTTACTTTTCTACAAACCTTTTATACTATTCATAGAATGCCAAGAGTACATATATATATATACAACCAAGCTTAAAAGTTGTTTTGCATTCACCGTTTAAAATTGTAGTTATTTTTCTTAGTTGGACGTCCTCTTGGACCACCAAAAAATAAGCGAAATCAATGCATTGGTTCGTACTGCGAAAACTAGGAATCTCTTAATTTGTGGATTGACGTATTCTGTTTGAATTTTATATGCTTCATGCGGGAAGGTGATCCGAAAAGACAATGTATTCTTCATACAATCCGCAATAAAAGTAATAACAACGAAAATAATGTGCTCGAGATGATGTACTGATAAAAAGTTCGAGGATTGAAAATTCTTACAAGAAAACTCAATTTATTTTATTTTACAAAATGCAAGTACTCAACTTAGACCCTACCGGCGGCGTTAATCACCCAGTTACGAAGCTCAGCAACGTTGGAGTAGACACCTGGGTAGTTGGAATGAGCACAACCAACACCCCAGGAGACAACACCGACGAGAACACCACCAGAGACCAATGGGCCACCGGAATCACCCTGGCACGAATCCTTGCCGGAGGCGGCAGCGCAGATCATTGTTTCCCTGATCTTGGAACCATAGCTGTAGTTCGACGAAGCGCACTGACCACGGCCGACAATCTTGGTGTTGATGTACATTAGCTGGTTGGGAATAGAGCCACCGGAAGATGTAGTACCCCAGCCGGAAACGGAAGCAGTAGCACCATTAGCGGGGGTTGATGAAGACAAACCGATTGTTTTGATGGTCGAGCTTGTGGCCAGAGAAGATGCCAGGCGAATGACAGCAATATCGTTGACCATGGTGTTGGCGTTGTAACCTTCATGGTTTTTGAAGGCGGCTACATTGATGACGACGCCACCAGAGTTCCAGTAGGTGGAGCCAGCGCGCACTCGCAATACCGAAGTTGAGACGGATTGCAAACAGTGAGCAGCAGTCACAATGATCTTGTTGCTGTAGATGGAGCCACCGCAGGAGTGAGAGCCTGAACGTTGCAACGATATTTGCCATGGGAAGGAGTTGATGGTTGTAGCGGTGCCGCCAACGATGCGACCATCGGGCAATTGAGGCATCAGACCTTCAGGAATGGCAGCGCCGAGGGCACAAGCCACCACCGACAACAGTATCACAAACTTGAACATTTCGTCAATCGGTTTGGAATTCAACTAATGACAATTGCTTGGTCTACAAGGTTTATATACCATTAACGAAGACAAAATCCACTTTAGAAGATCTAATCGAACTAGAACTATTTGGATTTTCAGCACTTGTGCTATCGGTATCACTCAGACAATTTGTATATTTTGTTTATTATAACGCTCCGCGCAAGATTAGATTGATATGGTCAAATCCCAAAGCTTTTGACGTAAATTTTTTGCAAAATTTGTACAGCGCACGTTCCTTCCGATGATAAAGACCACTGGTGGCTCACGCAGAAAGGCATTTAAGCTGGGGTGCTCTCATACTTATCACATTATAGGAAAGTGTATGCAAGAGTAGTCACACTTTATTATTTTTATTTATACAATTCCTCCTAAATGGCTGTATCGATTTTGATTAAATTTGTTCTATTGAATACGAAAATATAGTACAAAAAATATTCAAACATTCAATTCATTAACTTATTTTTAATTTCTTTATTTGCTTTTATTTGTTTTATTAATTAGTATGTAGTATTAATCAGTAAGTGGTGCTAAGAATAATCACACGCCACGTATCTATAAGATATGATAAGGATTTGCGGCGTGCTGCGTTAGCAATAGGTTAAAGATTAGGGATTTAAATCGAACTGCACTCAAAATCGTGGACGGAGCTGAGATCTGGAAACTCCCTGATTGGCAGCCAATTTAGATGGATCCCACCACAAACTGTGAAGCTAATATTTTATTATCCTCTGTGTAGACCGCTCGCTACAATGTACTACGACGGTCTGATTAGGGATGGAAGCCAACTGATATCTTTCTCATTAAAATTTTTGTCATCACCTTTGAGCATTTGATCATTGTAGCAATTCCCGTTGTAATTGGAGCTTATTATTGGGGTGGCCGAGACAGTAGTAGTCGCGATATACGCTCGCCGACGGGGGGAACATTACGAATCCTATATAGTTTCTTCAGTACCCCACTTCTGAGACTAGTGGGTGGATTTGGTTTACGATCGTGTCTCAGTAATGGTCTCGGTGTTATTGGTTTGTAAATCATCACAAACGACTTATTTTTCTAACCGTGAAACCTCTCTCTTAGTAGGGCAAGGAGTTTGCTAGTTCGTAGGGCTAGTGAGAAGAATTTGATGGGCAAACGTAATATGGCTATGGAAGTCGTTGCTACTACTTTTGTTTCTGTTGGGATTTATGTCTAGAGCTGAAATTACCTCAATGGGTAGAAAACAAAATTATAAGGTACTCTTCTTAGTAGTCGGATGCGGCCAGTATCTGCATAGCGTATAGTAAGGAAAAAATTCGTGAGTAATTTCTGTTATCTAGCTAACAAACTGATTGACTTGTCTAGACATTATAAAGTCTTCTTGTTACAAACTTCAAGAAAAGTTATAATACTATTCACATAGTGTGAAAAGTATATATGTAAGTATAATAAATGTGCTCAACTATGCAATAAGATTGTATAGAGCTCCACGTAGGCATAGCTTAGCCAAAACGTCACCACTTCGGGTACTTGGGCAATCAAGAGATAAAAAAAGTTCCATTTTCATTTTCAATCGGTACTTGAGATTGGATCATCGTTTATGGTATATTTTAATTGCGTAGTAGAACTGATAATTTTATTGTTCTGAAGAGCTTAGCGGGTTTCCGGCTCTATAATCGTATTTATGTGTATTATTGACATATGATAGATTCTGTTAAAAAATTACCCATAGTACATTGAACATAAGCATTCTAGGACTCCATTGTTGTGCGATCACGTCTGCAAGGCCATCCCAAGGCAAGCGATTAACCATTTTACTTAATTCAGCTTTAGATAAATCATAGAGAGGCCGGAAGTTGCGAATTACACTCATTATTACTTAGAGCTCGAATCAACAACAGGTCAAAAGGGTAGTCAGCAGTTGCAAAATATTGGACCTCACGGAGAATCCAGAGAGGTCTATGCCTACTGCTCTGCTAAGGCAATCAGCAATAACTTAGCGTAAGTTTAAAGAGAACTACAACTTTGCATTAGTTAGGTAAACGTTATTGCTGCATTTCAAATGAATTCCTCCTAACAAGATCTCATTACATCCTGAGACAAGTGTACGTCAAACAAATTTGCTGAATGTTATTCGTGCTAGCAATTTTTGATAAATTTGCAACGGACAAAAATTATGAAAACTATTACTAACGGACTGAAAGTGTAAGCCCGGTGGGAAAAAAGCAGTGAAATGGCCGTTGCCATTGGCGATGTGGGCCCTTTCGTCTGCGCAGTGAAACCACAATTTTGACCGAATTGACAAATACAACAACAACATTTGTTGCCTTCTACTTTTGCCTTTTAGTGGCGCTTGCACAACTTTCGATGTGAATTTTATGTCAACGTTAACAGTGATGACGCCTTTATAGACAATTGTGACCAGGCCGATGACGATGATGATGTTGACGAAGACATTTTTCTTCATTCTGTCGTCTTCGCCTTGGTTTGTTGGTAACAACCGGAAGGAAGCCGCACATTACTGCAGGTGACAAGCGGAAGTTATATTTAAACAAGAATGTGGTTTCTGCTGCATTTAATTTTCGCCTATTTGCTATTTTTCACTCCACCACGGACGTAATTCGATCTAATGACAAAGTGAAATCATCTACGTGCACTTATTTTCTGTACACGTGCCACCTCCGGTGCATAATTCAATAACGACTAATTAATAAGTGCAGTCGCTTACACATGATGTAGGGTTTGGAGTGGGCTTGACTTGGTCACAATTTCCAGTAGAAGTAAGTAACCATGGGCCAGTTAAATTGGTTGCTATTTGTGCAGTTGTGGAAATAAAGGCAGCTGTTGTTTGATGAATATAGAACATGCAATCAATCAATAAAATTGCACTATATGCTCCGCGAGTAGATAATTTTATTGAGATAGGAAAGAAATCGATTAATTAATTGAGTCTGATGGCCTATGTTACATATAAGCGAATTATAGTTAAATACAATAAAGGTTTTAAGGGGGGAAATACATTTCTGCAGTAGGGATCGTTGTGGGCTTTTATCATTTGACACTGTAAATCTCATCTAAGATGGTAGATGACAGTGCAGGCTTCAGCACCTAGCCTTGTCTGTTGTAACATATTCTAACAATCTGTCATTAGGTCATGGTAATGCGAGAACACATGAATTCCGCTATCAAATGTTCAGAAATTATAGTTCTTTTATACTCATGGGTTGGTTTGATTAATCGGCTCTTCCTCTCTGAAAACTGCCTCTCTGAAGTTGAAATAGTGGCCGAGCTGCAAAGTTGTGTTAAGTGGACTATAGTCGTGAGGCATGCATGCCTCTGTACAGATTGGACCATTCTGTTCTGCTGTAGTGAGATATAAATAGTAGAAATAATTCTGTCAGAAGAAAGGTGAGAAATGCGGATTTTGAAGCGCATTCATTTTTACGTGGCTCGCTTCCATTCTGCCTAAATTTAACACATTCATTGTATTCACCAGATTAGCACCATATACTTTTTCTATTTTCGATATTAACTTTTCACTAAACACGCTTTTCAGCCCTTTAAAACAACAATCAATCATCATTGTCATCACTCTACGTAAAGTGCTTCAGTGATTACGTGTTGTAATAATTGGCGTCTACTTAGTAGATATCAAAATAATGCACTTAAAATATCTGTGGGCCCATGATAAAGCACAAAATTGGAAAATAAGAAAGAAAAATAAGCATGTATTTCAAAGAACTTTCTACATTAGACATCTACGAGCATCACAATAGGAAATGAACGCGATTTCCAAAACTCCTATGAAGTTTTATAATTATTTAATAAAGAATTTATTTAATAATAAAAAAAGTACTTTGTCAGAAGTGGGATTCGAACCCACGCCCTCAGAGAGGACCAGAACGCTCGAAACAACACAACCCCTTTCTGAGAAAGGCAAGTTATACACTTGAGTCTGGCGCCTTAGACCGCTCGGCCATCCTGACATTGTTAACAGCTTTGGAATATAAGACTACAGAACAGATTGTTACTATACCATTAAAATTATGTGAAATAGGATCAGATTATAGAACGCTAGAACCTTTACGTTCACTTCACCAAAGACTCTTCCATAAAGCCTTAGACCATGTTTTTCGTTTAATATTGCATAATTATGAATATAGAATACTTATATTTTGAACAAATTTCGGCAAAACTAATCGCGTTCATCACAGTGGGTGTTTACTTTATAAAGTTACAAATAAATATTATTACTTGATATATGTACTTTAGAGACGTGGAGAACAAGTGTCAGGATGGCCGAGCGGTCTAAGGCGCCAGACTCAAGTGTATAACTTACCTTTCACAGAAAGGTTGTGTTTCGAGCGTTCTGGTCCTCTCTGAGGGCGTGGGTTCGAATCCCACTTCTGACAAGAGTTTTTTTTGCTTATTTTGTTGTTTGGAATAATTAAAAATGTTTTAAGTTTTTAATTACATAATTTATTCCTACAAGACTACGTTCTGTGTAGTTTATTACCCAATTCATTATAATCAGTAGAATCAATTAAATGCGATGTGCTGTGTTTTGCACAACGTTAGTATGTGGCCCATTAGCTCAGTTGGTTAGAGCGTCGTGCTAATAACGCGAAGGTCGCGGGTTCGATCCCCTCATGGGCCAGCTAGCTCTTTCTTCTCTTTAATTTTTTCATATTATTTAATGAATTTATTTTTTGGTTTTCATGAGTGGTCACTGCTTTAAGGTTCGCAATGAAGCATGAAAGCATATATATATATGTACATATGTAGTTATATAAAATATACCTCCTATAACAACTATTAATGACTTAAGTTTTAATTGTCGCAGGCGTCTAATTAAGCGTACTACAACAAATAAGACTTAAAAACCTACTTCAAATCACTTTCAATGCAGCAAAACTTCGAAACAAAAAAAAACAGTTTTGCTGTTTTCCTAAACGCGCTGTAAAGAAACAAAAGGACAACGTCTCAAAACGAACAAGAAAGTTTCTCCTTACAGTTGGGACGCGTTGTTGAGTGCATAAAAGTTTCATTTTTGGACATATGTATGTGTCCTCGTAAAAGTCACTTCCCTTAGAGTGTATCCCTTTTAGTGCAAAATCGACTTAGATTGCACACTTGCACCGCTAATTATCACGGAGTATTTTGATTTTCGCAGAAATTTGAGGTCGAACTTTGGATTAAGTTTCATGGAGAACATTTTTATTTACTGCAACAGTTCCACTGCTTCTACGAAAGATATGTTAACTGAATATTAGGTTATAGAGAACATTTCCAAGTGAGTAGCGATATCCAAGTGTTTCTTGAAGATGAATAGCTATGATCCTTTGGCACAAGTGAGTTGAAGTTTTGCTCTACCTACAGTAACATAGCCGTCATGCATTGATTTTAAATTACATGCCAACCGCAGCACAGTTGAAATAATCCATTTTCATTCTAATTCCTTCATATTTTATGATAAAACAGCATAAACTTTTCATGTAAACTTGTTTATTGAATTTTATTTATGTCGCACACTCACTATTTTGCCGCACATGTGTGTAAGGAGACTAGCTGTTTATCATGTGTTCCCGATGTGCACACGTTCATTCTGCCACAACCATCCAAATTGCAACCGCCATCAACGCCACAGGGATGCTGAAACATATCCTGGCGTTGCCCTCCCACACGGCGCTGTATTGTGTTGTGTTTTGTTGAGCGTGAAGGTACGTACGTTGGCTGAACTTATCGCAGTCGAGTCACGAATTTGTTACAATGGTCTCAAATTGCTCTCTCGCCATTTTTCATTTTTCTTTGGTTATTCCGGAATAAAATTTCATTAAAATGTGTGAAAAGGATTTCTGGTTTCGGGCATTTTGCTTTTTTGTCTTTTGTAGAAAAAAAATTTGATTTTTTAGTGGTTTTATTTAACACAACAACACCAATTTCATGAGTTTTAATTAAACGAGCGTGGACCACAACATGTTGACCATTTATTCTTCGTTTCAATATAATCAAAAGAAAATTGCTTGCCGGATTTAGAACTAAAATTGTTATAAGCAAATCTTAACTAAATTTATTTTTAGAGCGGTGTGTCGTTGGTGTCCGAAAAGGATCTCGTTTCAACGTTCACTTCCCCAGACACAGTTTATAGTGCTGATTTGAGTGTAGCCTTTTAAATTACAGCTAACTTAACCTCGCATTTATTATACTCGTATGTGCAGGTCATGACCTCTGGGCTAATGTGTTCTCATGTCATTAAGTGGTGACATCATCGA